>VXBP01000031.1:17208-43518 GCA_013400115.1 Rhinopomastus cyanomelas | reverse complement strand
AGGTGGCCAGCTTGAGTTCTAACTGGGCCTTTGCTTCTCTAATTTTTCTCCTACATAATTTAGTTACATCCTTGAACATGTCTAGAGAAGCCCTTCCCTCCTTCCAAAGGCGATACACCCTCTTTTTTTCCCCCTAATTCCTTCAGGAGCTGTTTGCTCATCCAGGCTGGTCGCCTTCCCCGCCGGCTCGTCCTTCGGCACATGGGAACTGCCAGTTCTTGTGCCTTCAAGAGCTCCTGTTTAAAGTAGGTCCAACCATCCTGGACCCCTTTGTTCTTAAGGACTGCTGCCCATGGGACTTTTCTAATAAGTTTTTTGAACAATTTGAAGTTCGCCCTCCGGAAGTTCAAGGTGAGGGTTCTGTTATTGTTCCTCCCTATCTCCCTGCATATTGAAAACTCCACTCAGGTGTTGCTAGTGTGTCAGAGCTGTCAGACCCTGTCTGGTGGGTAGTTGTGCTCAGGAGACTCCTCAAGTTTATTTTTTTTAATATTGACAGGGTACTGGTGAATGTTTTGAAAAACTTCATGTAGCTCATAGCAGCTCATGGAGTCAGGAGGGAGCGGCTCTGCCTGCCTGGGTGCTGGGGCTGCAACGGGCTGCACAGGCAGCTGCCAAGCTCAGGCTTTGCCAGCCTACAGCCTCTTAGGGCAAACTGAGTGGCCTGAGCTGCAGCAGAGAGCTCTGCTAGTGCTGCCTTGGGAAATGGGGGATTGTGGAGACACAGGATTCTGTGGAATTACTGTTGTAAGAGCAAGGACAGTTTGAACATTTTAACAGGTGAATTAATGTTGATAGTCAGCCTAAGTACGGCGATTAGCACAAGTCCGGGTCTTTGTTTAAGGCTAACCACCAGCAGAAGAAACGGGAGGTAACAATAATATTGCCGTGAATACCGCACGGACAGCTGTGGTGGCCAATGAGATCGCGGCATGGGTTATTCTGTTGTCTATATAAACCTGTTGATTTTCGTAATAAACGTCGTCCGCTTGCGTCAAGCGGCGTCCCATCTCTCTAATTGCAGCAAATTGATTACGACGGGGATCTTCCAGTAATGACGGAGCTCCTCTGCCACCTTCCCCCAGGTAGAAAAGGAGATCGCGGCATGGGTACAGGGTTTTGGTCTGGTACAGGGTTTTGGTCTGCTACGACCTGAATTTATTTTCAACCTTGGGGCAACAGGAGCTGCTGGGAAGAGCTGCGTCGGACATGGAATGAATTCTAGCTGCATGGCTTCTCTCTGCTTCGGCATGTTTGCTGGTGGGTTCATCCTCTTTGCTCAGGCACGGTCTAAGTAAAAGCAGTGTAATCAACAGCTTTGTGCCTGTCTACAGCAATCCAGGATCATACCTGGGGTTGTTTTATATTGCCATAGCATGGAATGCTCAGCTGTACCAGGGATTATGTTAACAGATTTACTGTAAAAGTCTTCAGCTCACTTGATGGAGGACAGAGTCTCTGAGGCTCCAACTGACTTAAAGGACTGCTGGGTTTGTGTTGAAATTAACGCTGGTGGTATCGAGTGGGTCTCTCAGAAATCTTAATAACTGGCAGCTGAAGCCACTGCTCATCCCCTACCTTGCTAATTTCTGTTGTTGTTCTAAGACCCCTGAGACAGATGTGTGGAAATACTTCACCCCTTAGATAGCATCAGAGAGGTGTCTTAGTCCCTGTGTATTGGGCAGCCATCAAGCGCCTGAGCTGGCAGTGGGCCTGCGCCGATCTCTGTCGGGTTAGCAAAACAGTACAGATCTTGTAAACCATGGAAATATTGTTCCCACAAAGGCTTTTACCAGTAAGTTGGAGATGCGCGGTGCCACGCCTCAGGCTCGTGCCCAAGCATCATGGAGGAGAGCCAAGTTAAATCACATCTCCAGAAATTGCTGTTCCCCGGACACCGGCGTGAAAACAACCCATTTTAAAGATAAATCTTCCCTACATCTCACACACAGAGAACCTGAAATGTTGCGAGAAGGGAGAAATAGTAGCTGCAGGGATGGTTTCAGAAATACCAGTGCTTGTAGAGGAGTCCCAGGGCTGTCAGCGTGTGTTTTACCTTTCTGACAGCAAGTAAATGTTCTGTGGCAGACAAATCTGCAGGAGATAAGATGGTCTGATGTGCAGCAGGCATGCCTTTTGTGGGTTTGGGAGCTGCTGGCAGACTATCAAAACTTCTGAATGTGGCTTGAAAGCAGCTTGACTTCTGTAGTCGCAATCGCTGGCAGTGCTCTGCATTCGTGGGCCAGATGATGTCTATCTGCATGTTAACATGATGGTGTGGTACAACAAG
The DNA here is from genome assembly GCA_013400115.1 of Rhinopomastus cyanomelas. Classification (NCBI taxonomy): domain Eukaryota; kingdom Metazoa; phylum Chordata; class Aves; order Bucerotiformes; family Rhinopomastidae; genus Rhinopomastus; species Rhinopomastus cyanomelas. The sequence continues at coordinate 41,228 of VXBP01000031.1, read as the reverse complement.
TCCAGCAAGATCAAAATGAAATCAGAGGCAAAGGGAATTCTCTATATTGCCTAAATATTGATTACAAACTGGTTGGCCTATGAAAGGAAACAGTCAGGTGTAGGCTGCTTTCCATCCTAATAACGGTCCAGTGTAAAACGCTCATAGGCGCTGCTGCAGCTATTTGTTTTGTGCTCAGAGGTGCTACCAAAGATGAAGGCAGCGATAACTAATTGTGGGCATGAAGATCTCTGCCTTCACGTGAGCTCATATGCATTAAGAACTCTGAGTGATCTATACTGGATGTGAGGTTAGGTTCTGTTTTCTTACTCTCTTTGGGCTGGCACTGTCACACAGAAATACACACCGCAGGTATAAGCAAGTCCTTCAAAACCACCTCCCTTTTCCAGTTGCTCATCCAGCCTACTAGGAGTTACACAGATGGTTTCAAGCCCATTTGAAAATCTGGAGTTGGTCTTGATGTTGTTACTGTTCTCCATGGAAAGGTAGTACAGCCGGGTAGAAATTCGCATTCCAGAGTGAGTGCATCTGACCTAGGCAATCCAGTCTGATGAAATCCCAGTGCAGTTTTGCACTCCTTTCTCCAACAGAGCAGAGCGTGGCTGTGTCTGTACACAACTACCACACATAAGGATGCAACTGAAAGCAGGTAAACATAAACAATTTGGCAGTGCTCTTGCTGACACCCTCATTGTTAGCGTCCATTGTCCTCATTCTACTATTGCCCGGTTTGATGAGGAGCTTCTTTCTCAGTGTCCTACACAAGGGTCTTTGTTTCTGTGACAACACTGGGTCATTGATGAAGGATTATTGAGAAAAGGAGAAAAGCAACAGGAACCTTGGAAAATTAACAGTTCTACTGCAAACAAGCTGACTGTGATCCAGAGCCCAGGTACAGCAAAACCACATCCCTGGAGAAAAGCCACACATTACAGTACTGTGGGATAGACTAAAGGCAAATAGACAACAACGCACAACTTGATGGGAATGAGTGCTCAGTTAAATGATTTGGAAGTAGTCCCTGGTTCCAGTATTTTAGTATCAATCATTTGGACTTTCACATTGTCCTTTGTGCTCCTTGGCCTGCTGTTAACGTAATGATACGTCGGGCGATCGTCCCTAATGCTTGCAAATCGAGCAGACTTCTGAAGACAAAAGTACAGCTCTTCCTCACCTGCTTTTGTCTGTTTGTTCTCTTCTATGATGTACTGCCCCCGAATCAAAGAGAATAATTTCACTGGAATTAGGTGGAAGATTTGATGAAATGTGTCTTGTGACTGAAGAGGCAGCAAATAATGGATGAAGTGGGACATACTGAATATTTAATGCTCTTTTGCTGCTGACTCACAGAATGCTTTAATGTCATAGGAGTTTAATAGTATTAAAGCTAACAAAAAGATAAGGAGGATATTCTAAAGATAAGGAAATAATAGATCACAGGATAATTTTAAGGAAATTAGAGGTATTAATGTCAATAAAGAAAACTTGCTGCAGAGCTCTTGTTGAACTAGATAAGGGACAAAGGCATTAAAGTAGATAAAAGCAGATCCAATACCTGCATTTGAAATGAAGACACTAATGCTCTGTAGTGTGTGACTCCCATAGTGAGTTGCGCATCCAAAGAGATACCAGATCAAAATATTAGATGACAGCATTGTAAACATCAAGTGATTTACTCAGTTGTGGAAAGATCCTGGTGCCAGATTGGAGAAACCTGGCCTTATTGGTGGACAAATTGGTTTTAATGGTGAGAAGCCATAGGTGAGATCTCTTGGTACTGCCCCAAGCTTACCTAATACAAGTAAGCAAGGCTGATACTAATGAGATATGTTCAGCTGCCATTCCTACGCAGCTGTTCAAGAAGATGCCTTCTGTTTGTGTTGTTGCTGTATTGTAGCCTGGATGTCAGGCAGTGGTCAGTTAGCGCAATAAGAAAGCAGTGTGTGAGAGCACAATGAAGTTCTCTTCTCATACTGGCAAGTGGTGATGCAGCAACAGTGCCACGGCTTGTGCTTGGTGCTCTACTGACTTCCAGAACACAGGAAAACCGATTTGACAGGTAGATAACCACTCATCCAGATTTCACTCTGGCTCCCTGGCTCTTAGATCTCTGCTGTGCCTGAAGCACTGTGAGCTAAGCTTAGAGGAAATAATAGTCTCCTAATAAACCCCAATTCTAGGGCATGCTGCCAGGAGCAGTCTTGTGTAAGACACAAGACGTGGGAGCATTAAAACTTGCTTTCTGTTCTGCCACGGTGTCAGTTGCTGTGTTGTTAAACGGGACCTCTTCTATCGTGTGTGGCGTCCGTTATGGCTACAACAGCATGGCCGCAGACAATGTAGACGAACTGTGTCCCCTCACGCGCATCCTGTGATTTCAGGGGATAGCGTTCCATGGTGATGCTTGCTCTTTAAAGGGGCAAACCAGGGTGCAGTGAGAGGCGTCCCTTCCCAGCAGGAGATTTCAGGCAGGAAGATGCTGCCTATTGAGATCTGAACCAGAGGCCAAATTTAGAAACCTGAGGCTGGCTCTTACACATCACTAGTGCCACGGACAGGATGTAGAGGGTTTTGTAGCCGTGGGAGTGAAGCCTGCCTCGCTGCAAAGTTTAATCTCTGTGGTGGGAACCCAGAGAAAGTCTTGCTGGTATCATTACTGGAAAACTTCTCTACTACTCGTACTGCAAACACCCATTTCCAGGTGCGCTCTGCTTGATTAGCAGGGTATTGGAGACAATAACTAGAAGGCACCTTTAAAAATATCTCTTTGCTCAGAGTTCTTCAGTCTACAGAGCTGATAGCACCATGCCAGGTTTAAAACAGCAACTGCTCTTTATGCTGGTGCTTAAAAACCTCCTGAAGTGATCTTTTCTTTAAGCTTCCTAGTTTAGACTTCAAGTACAGGTTGTTGCTGTGATTTATCTGTGGGTGCTGGGCATTAGCTTTGTCATGAAAGCTGTGTTTAGCCTTTGTCAAAGTCAAGTCAAAATCTGCCATAAAAAACTCAGTGCAGTTAAATGCATTAGAATTCCACGGGTCAAGTCTGGATACACCTGTACGCTGAACTCTATTTTGAATCCATTTTTTAGCCTTAAGTGATTAAGGCTTGAAGTAAATGATTGAAAATGCCCTGTGAGGAAGTGTGAGATGAATAAAAAGCTGACAAATACTTTGTTTTCTGCTGAACCTCTAGCAGATTTATCTTGTTTACCCTATCATCACTGCACTTAATTTTTGTCGTAATCTGAACTGTTGTTTTCAGTTGAGAGACGTGCTAGGGCCTGGTCTTGCAGGGACGTTTAAAATCTGTTCAAGCATAGCACTGCATTTCCAGCATCCTGGTTGCTCCTCTTTTTGTCTTCATGAAGTTGCATAGGTGCATTGGAGCTGCTCAGTGTTAGCAAAAACTCAGGGTAAACGTTCCCTGCTGAAAAGGGGCTGCCCTGACTTCCCTGTGCGCAGCTCTTGAGCTGTAAAGTTATTCCACTCTCTTGATTTGAAAAGGACTAGGAATAGATCTGAAATCCTGTTTTATAGCATAGATGTGCCAAAAAGGACAGTAGTATCCACTCAAAACCAGCGCTGGTTTTCAGCGTATGTTTCGTGCAAGGATGCCACGCACCATGTAGCTGATGTGTGCAGTCTCCTAGCTCTATGGAAAATAACATCTTTTATCGGGGGGGAAAAAAAAAAAAAAAGAGATTGTCTTGTTAAACTGGCTGATCAGAATCTGGGTTGGAGTTAGGGTTAGACCTGCCTCCTTTTGGACTGGAAAACATTCCCACCTCTCGTAGTAGACTGTTTATTGTGTGAATCATGGTTCATGAGACAGGTGCAGGGCTGAAAAAGAATGGGCTTTTATGCTCTTACTTGTGCAGGAGAGTTTTTAATTGTCCAGCCACTTCGCTGCTGGAAGAGTGTTAGACAGCTGTCCTATTCCTGGCAGTTCTAGGACTGACCTGGTGACCCCAAGGCTGACACGTGTTGGCCATTTCAAACAAATCAGGTGGATGAAGCCTTCCACTCTGAAAAGCCTTCTTAAAGTAAACTGTTACGTGATCAACAGTAAAAACTTTTAGTCCTTTCTGCATTTAAAAAACAATCAGGAGGCGCCTTTGTAAATACTGGGTTGCTTTGGGTTTGGGCATGTGTGTGATCTCACCTGTGAGTGATTTGGTTCTGCAGGTCGTTCAAGAAAGGCTGTTCCCATGGACAGTGACTGTCCTTGGATTTAACGCTGTGCAAGCAAAACCCACGGCGCTTCGACAGGCCTTCATCGCTGCTGCGCTGCTGACCCAGCCCCTGGAGTGCACACCCTGCTGTGTCTGTTACATACCTCGCAGTGGAGGACCTGGAACGGCAGACTCTGTTGTTGTCAAAAACAACATGCACCAGGCACGTTGTGCAGGTTGTGTGCCCAGACCTGGTGAATCGGGGGTATCAGTGAAGGAACCCTGTGTCTGATAAATGCTCCTGCTCCAAGCTGTGTTCTTGACTGCTGCCCTAACACTCTCATCTATGTTGTCGCTAAAGATCACAGAGCTGAGGTTCATCTTTTGTCTTGTTCTTGCTCAAGTAGATCTTTTGTGCAAAGCACAAATTAATTTGCTTCTTATTAGTAACTTTTGAAAGACTTTGTCTTTTCATGTGAAAGCAAATCTGCTGCTTCATCCACTTAGGCTGCTGTGATACTTACAGCCTTTCCCATATGCTGATAGCTGCTCATTTATCTTGTGCTAGTGATAGTCTCTTTGGCTGACCTGTGGTGTGACTTCAGCTGAATAGAATGCAAAACAGGAGCTGATAAAGAGCATTTTTACGCCTGAAGGTCATAAATATTGAACAGATCCCCTGTCATGCTAGTAAAGACGAGTGCCGTGTCTCATTGGGTTTTTCAGCCAGTCTTTGAAAAGAAAAGGTCTAGCGGGACTGCCAGGGTATATATAGAATATTTCTTCACACTTCTAAAGGAGCGCAGACCCGTTTCTAGAAATGTATTAATAAATACAAACAGTCTGATCTCCCAAATGCTGCATTAATGCAGCACCAGCGCTGCAATATCAGGCACTCAAAGATCAGAATGCTTTAGAAGGTTTGGCGGCTCTAAGTGCAGAGCGGCTGAGCTGCAGATCCCACATTGCAATTGGCATCTTTTAATAGCAGAACATACCGAAGCTTACATTTTAAAAACCACTTTATTGTTTGAAATGTGAGGCTTATGTTAATGAAAAGTGAGAAGACAGGCTCAGATGTGAAGATAATCTGTTCAGTGGTTAGGAATTATCAAACTCCGAAGTTTCACATCTCTTCTTTCTTGGCTGTCAGGTTTTTCATCCAGATAAATATTAAGTGTGCAGCTGAAATAGCCCATGGTCTCTCTCGAATTAATCAGGTTGCTATTTAAACAGCATCGGAAATACCGTCCTGGGTATTGTTATTATTTGTTATAAGTGTAGGTCTTACATGTTTAAAAAAACCCCTCTGACAGTATCATCCACTTTGAGATCCCCACCTGTAGCCCTCCTGGTTGAAGTCTACACTTGGAAATAAAACTGGCTGAGAGATTGTGAACATTCGAGGCTAACTCTAAAAATTGTGTGTCAAAGTGATTTTTAGGAAAGGTGTGAGAGTGCCTGTTGCTTTGCTGTCAGACTCAGTTTCATGGGTGCTTCAGTGTTAATAGTTTGTAGTTTGGTACCTGGACCTGCTCATGCACGTTTGTGCGCTCGTAGGGCAGTGTTAGTGCCCGTTGGTTTCGTTCTACAGTCGCGACCTGAAGAGGTCTGCATCAGGTATTTCATGATCTGTTAATGTTCTTTACATGAAAATAAACGTTCTTAACCTTGAGACCTCGACGTCAGCTGGAGTCGTGACACTGACAATGTGTTTGAACTCTGGCTCCAGGTGGAGGAAGCCAGCTGGGAAAATGCAGGTGTGGGACATGTCGTTCCAATATGTCTATGTGCCTCCATCAGGCCCAGCCCTCTGGAGATTTCCTCTGAGTCTGTGGCGTACAGACTCTGCATGGGGAACAGGACACCCCTGCCCTGCTCTCGCCGTCAGGCTCTGTCATCTGTGGTCTTCTGTAAGTCACTTAAACCTTTCTTTGGATCTGTAGCTTATATCTCTTTGGGAGGTGGAGTTCAGCCCAGTTTCAGAGCTGTGGTTTGTCTCGACTGCCATTTACTGCATTATCTGAACAAGGACAGCGAGTTCAGATTTTATTCTTTCAGCAGCATTTTTATTATAGATGGAAAAGCAGAAAAACAGGGGACTATTGAATTCCTTTATCTTTCGACTGCTGAAGAATTTGTTTGTTTGGGTTTTTCTTAGATTGAAATGAGACTGTCATGAACAGAGACATTAAACTATAGATTTTGAGCGGTTCTTACCGCATAATGAACTATGATGCAAAATGCTGATATCTAAACACTACTGATAAAAGCAGCCTGTAGTCTGATATTGTTTTTTAGATAGAGGTATAAAAAGTCCTTGACGCTTTAAAACACCCCTGCATGTCAGAAGTAGTAACGTTCTTCCTCGTTAAAGTGACTTTTTCATTGGTAGCAATGATTGAGGATAGAAAGCCTATTCCTGAGGAAAAATAATTCCGTTCGTAGTCTGAATCTCAATTAGATGCTGGGATCTTAGCTGTGCAAATGTGTGTTGTTCCCTGGTCTGCAGAGATGAACCAAAGTGATGCCCCACAGCCTTCAAAACTGTCTTGCAATACTTGTCAGAGCTGAAGCCAGCTGTCTGCATTGATGTACTTCGCAGTCCTGAACTTTAGTTAGCCACGCTGCAGTGTTTGTTGAAATTGAGTAGCCATATAAATTTGACAGTACTCCAAAACCATGTGTGTACGAGGATGTGTTGTGCCTGGGCCTCAGCCTGTTTACCAGTTATTGCGCTCTCTTACTAAGGGTACTAATCTTTACCCTCCCAAGAGTTACCAACCACGCGGGCAAATCTGGACTTGCTCATGTTTGAAGCTTCCAGGAGCAATAAGTGGTGGAAATGACCTGAACTGTAGAAGTGCCACCTTTTTGCACTGCGGGGACCAAATTCAGTAAGATGAACAGGTTATAAATTGAGGCATTTTGTTAATCCGTGAGCAGTGTGCTTGGATTTATCTGTCTGCACCCAGCTGTTCTCAGTAAGTTGTTTTTTTTTCCTTCCACGCATGTTTTGTCAAAAATCATCGGAGCCTCAGGGAACTGAAGGGCCCCTGTCTGCGAGGGCCACTCATCCTTTAGGTACTGAGCAACACAATCGCAACCAAAGTCATGAGCTGTTGTCTGCTCCTGCGACAAGTGTGAGCGTTTGAGGCTCCTGAGGCAAAAGGAAAACCCAAGCCCCTGTGGTATGTTTAGGCTTAAGGAATTCTGATGACCTGCTGAGAACAGAGCAGGGACAGAGCTTCGGGAAGGCTACTGCTCTGATGTCAGGATCCATGGAGTTTGTTTGGGCTGCAAAGCACTTTTCCAGCAGCAGGGTCTAAACCTTGCGCCGTGAACAGAGTACATGTCCTGTCAGAATCTCCTGAACCGCGGTCTGCACAGCGTCGTCCAGCTCCTTGTGTTGGGTGTCCGTGACAGAACCCCTTGAAGGCCTTGTCTGTTACTGGCTTTGTGAGATGGAGGAAGATGGTCCTTGCATAGTTTGTGTCTGAGTGCCAGCTGTGAGGCAGGCACAGACTGAGCCTTGAGGGCTGGGCTGGCCTGACTTGGCTGCTGCTGAAGAGACCTTTTGTGCCTTTGTGTTTGGTAAGAGGTTACAGATGTGTGTTTACATCCGTGTGACTGACGGTGAGACTTGATCTTTCGATGCAGCGATGTGGCTGAACAGTTGTAGCTGAAACTCGCTTAAACCCACTTGCTCCTGGGTTGAGCGAGGTAGAGAAACATCACCAGAGAAGGGGAATGTTTGAAAAAGTTGTCTGCGTGACAGAAACTAGAGTTCCAGGGACACTCCTGCTGTAAGCCTGGCAGGTGGAGCTAACTGGAATTTACCACAAGGTCCAATGACAAATAATTCTGCTCTCCGTTCCCGTAGGATTTGCTGCTGGCTCCAGATGATTTGGAGCTTGTGGCATTCAAAGAGTAGTGGAATGTAGCACCAGTGGTTCATCCACTCGTATATACAAAAAGAATAGCAAAGTGTATTCACTTTGGCATGTTTCATTAGCGCACGGGAACACACAGAGCTAAGTATTGTAGGGACAAAGAGAGTTTCCATAAGTTTCTGCGCTTCCGTAGAACAAAACCGGTGACTCCTTTAATGAGCAGCATCGCAAAACGCAGCTGGGTGTGATTGAGGTGCGTCTCGACTTTGTGCAACTGCGCAGACATTGTAAATTCTTGGAGTTCTTTTGCTGATGTCCATCCAAATAGGACTCTCAGCTCATAATTTATGAGTGTAGCCACTCTCGAGAGTGCTCCTGCAGGCTACTGTGACTACCTCTGCAGCCACCCAAGAGTGTTAAGCAGATGCAGCAGTGACCCTTCTGCACAAAAACGCTTTTTGCTCAGCATCATTTCACACGTAATGGTTTTAAAGATCTTTGGATTGTGAAGTCCTTTGTCCCCTGCTTCACAGGGTGTTAGCTGGTCAACTCCAAGTTGTTGTAAAGATAAAAATACTGGAAGTGACGGCTAGGCATCTTTGCTGCTCTGTGCTGACAGGGCAGAGGCAGCCTGTATTGATTGCCATGACTAACTGGTAATGAGAATGTAAACTCAGCCTTGTGCTGCTCTTCATCCAAGCAACTTTGGCTGCTTTCCTTTGGCACAGGCCTGCATTCGTTTCATCTGCTGTCAATACATCCCGATAGAGCTTTTAGACGCTTATCAATATTTAACTGTGCTCCCATTGATTCAGCAATTACAGAGTAATTGATTTAAGATTGATTATGATCACGTTAACATTTCTAATAGTCGAAGACGAATATAACCAGCCAAATGTGAAATGATTTTAGGGTTTTATTGTCTCTGTGCCTGCACATTACTGCTCCTTATTGCCAGAGTTTAAGTTTTATTTAATGTCGTGTTGTTCAACAAAAGTGGCTGAAGACTGCATTTATGGCCTTATTCTCTGTCAAAATTAGACCCTATTTTTCTAGCATAACGTGGTCATTGGGGACCAAAACATTCCAGTGGATCCCTTCAAAATACCTTGTTACTGGGTAAAATGTCAGGTAAGTGTGGGTAGAGAAAATTAGTAACAGATGCACTATGCCAGGCGTAAGAGCTTAGCTAAAGGATAAGACAACAAAGTTGTTTATATCATCTGCACTGTGGAGAGTCAATTTGATGGATGATGTGTTTTGTGAATCAGTCGTATTGATTTCTCACGTGGAGGGGTCTGTCAGAGTGTGACAGGTTTGTCCTCTACCAGCTGTGGCGGATATAAATATTAACCAAGAAAAAAATGTCCAATAAGTAAAACAAAAAACGTGCAAAGTTGGAACCTTTTTCCACTGTGACAGCGATTACCCTGGACCTATTCATTTTGTTAACTCTTCGGTGCTCCTCACGTGTGAGGTAGAGTCAGAAGTGGTGTGATATGTTGTGAACAAGAACAGTGGAAGGGGAGGGCAGGACTACTTGCAGCCTGGACCAGTTTGCCATTTTATATAGAATCATGGAACATCTTAGGTTGGATGGGACCTCTGAGGTTATCTGGTTCCAATCTCCCTGTCGTGGGCACTGTCCAGCACGGCCTTGACAGGAGATCAAATTGTAAATGAAATCACTAACTGAATGGAAGTCCAACAGCAACCTAAGAGAAAAGAGTGGGGTTGCAGGTGTTTTGAGACTGTTGCTCTTCAGTTTCCTCCCTGCCCTTTCCTGAGACTAGTGGGGATTAATTGAAGAGTACGTAACATGATTTTTTTCAGCTGCCTTTTGTCATGACAGCAGGCACATTCCAAGTACCTGCTTCTGAATTCCTTCTCAAGATAGAAAGGCCAGTTGTTCTCACAAATACTTCTTGGCAGGCTGGGTGTTAGATCTGGGCCACAATCAAAGGGAAAAAAGAGAAAAGGACTCTTTAAAGGATTCCTCACTATGCAAACGAAGAGGTCAGTGAGCTATTTCATTGCAGATCCAAGCCTGTCACTGGTGGTAACGGAAAATAACAAGTTCAACAAGTTACTGAAAGTTACTGATTCCTGCTTGAAAAAAGCTGTCACAGAATCACTGCTTACAGCTCTGCTATGGCACTGTCGCTGTAGGGTTTGGTCAGATAAGTGGCTGTTTTTGGTGTGGATATTTGCGTTTTCTGTCTGCCCTTTACACTAACCATTGCTGTTCCTTGACCGCAGTCTAACCCTAGTGAGTCTCTTTAGCTGTGCTATGGGAGCACAGCTTCCTAGAAGGAATGGAAGCTCCTGTGATAAAGAGGAATTTTACTCGTGTTCTGGTTTTTTTTGGTTCTTCACTCCAGCTAGTCTCCTCTTCTTCCCCAAGTTGAAGCATAGTCTGGAAAAGGTTTTAGGCTGATGTGGGTGCAAAATACAATGTAGGAAAGTTCTTTTTTTAATGTTAAAACAGGTGGTTAATTTGACATATTGTGAGAAATATCATCAAAGTCTTCACTCAGCACTAAGACAATTTCTTCTCTGTGCAAAGATTCCTTGAGATCTGCAGTTTTGACGTACCCACCTTCTACTGTAGTTTCAGCACAGCAGCTCAGACTCAACATGGTAATTAAAGTATGTAGTAATAGATGGAGATGTGGTAAATCTGGCTTCAGTACGAACTCCTGCCTGATGCAGTGACTCCCACAGAAATGTCAGGGGTTCTCATCAGCCAGTGTAGTGCCAGATGCTTCAGCCTTGGCCCATTGCAGTGGGCAGAAGACATGGAATTTTTATAAAATGCAAATATTGGCTAATTTAATAAGGCACAGGATCTGATCCAAACAAAATCTGGAACATCTGGTGATGGTTGCAATCCCCTCTACCTTTGCGTTCAGTCTGCAGTGCCTTAACTTGAGTGGAACAATAAATAATTACTAGTCATTTCTGACTAGTAATTCCAGACATTGCGTGAGGGCAGGAAATGCTGGAAGGGGATGGGAAGCTTTCCTGAACATGACAGGAGAGTCAGTCCTGATAAGTCTGTTTTTTACCAGGGTAGCAGTTGAATTGCCCTAGAAAGGGCCTCAAACTCAGGCTGGTTTTTTTTGGTCAAAACGTACGTTAGGGTAGACATCAAATTAAATCGGTCACAGAGGAAAAGGTATTTCGCACATGTTGTTGGCTCAAACATCCTTGTGATTAATGATATCACAATTTGAATCCGGGGTAATTTATCCTGTGAAAAACCCAGATATCCTTACAGTACTAAAGAAACCAGATGCTCCTCCACCAGCAATAATTGCTGTTGAGAGGCTGCGTTGCAGTGAAGTTCATTTCTGTCCTGCATGTCTGGCAGACTTCAGATTTCAGACGTGCGTGAACGATCCAGGAAGCCCCGCTCTGACCTCGTTGCACCTTCCAATTGCTTGGCTCTGTTTGGGCCTGTCTGAACCGGGTCTGGGCCTGGGGTTGGACCATTTGCCTCTCGTTCAGCGTGACTGAGCTTAGGAGAGTCGGAAAAGTCAGTCTGCTGCGATGAAACCCGGTCCTGTCCATACAGGAGTGAGGTTTTCTATTTGTTTAGCCATTTTGGACAAGGAATCACACTTGTGGGTGGTTGTTGGTATAAAGGTGATAGAGGTTTCACCATTGCTCGTGCTTGGTGTGTTGTTTGGTTTGTTTTGTTTTGTTTTTTAAAGTGAAGCATAGAGCAGGCCCAGGATGGAACCGTGTGTATCAGGTTAAAATGTTGGTTCCTGCTCAGTCAGACTACTGATGACCAAATGAATAAAACATCTTAAAATGATGAACCAGCCCCTGTGTCTACGGTTCATTTCAGCACTTCATATTTTATTTAAAACTCCCGTCCACAGGTAGAAATACTGTGTTTCAGAATAAATATTTCATTTTAATTAAATCTCCGTAGAAGGTAAAAAAACCAAACATGCCTCCACCCCCAAAACAGTCCCTGACACCACAGAGCAGTGACACTGAGGAGCTGAATTTTAATATGTGAACGTCACGGTTTACTTTGGCGGCAGCAGAAGATACTGCTGCCCCTTGTTCCTCAAAAGTGCCTCTGAGATGGCTCAAACACACATCTGGAGTAACTTGCCCTTGAGAATAGTGATGCTTGTGTTCTGGAGCTTTGAATGCTGGATATGTCCAGAGGCTGTTTTCATCTCCCCTGAGGGGGGATGCCTTGGGGGGAGGGGGTGTTTTATTAATTTATTGGTCTCTTTGTTGTTTGTGTCTAATGAGCTTTGAGTTAACCTTGGATAGGGACGTGCTTTGCCCAGTTGCTGGTCACAGCTAAAATGAAGCGTGCCGAGTTACCGCAGTTCTGGCTGTTCTCGATGCGTGTCCTGTGGCACATCTCCCACGTATTTGCAGTGCCTGGGCAACGATGCTGTCTGGTGTTTGATCTCCCTTCGCTTTTTGTCTTTGTGTAAAATCTAGGTGGAGTCCTGTGATGATTACCTGCAGCCAGAAATGGTTACAGTGCTTTTCTTTCACTCGCGTAGAGGATTTTAATGACTCTTGGTGTTTGAAGTCCTGAGGGCTGTGATATGTGGTGAATCTTTTATTGTTCCTGTGATCCTGCACATTATGGTTTGTTAGGTAGCATGTGCTTCCTTAGAACAGATTTCACAATTAAAACCTTCCATTAGATACAGCAGCTAAGAGAACTGTTGCACCAGACCGAGTCCTTTATACCACACTCATTGCTTTGTGGCTTGGCAGCGCCATGGATGCACAGAAAGCCGGAGGGAGAAGGCAGTTGGGGCACTGCTGAAAAGAACTTTGCACTGACTCTTCCACTCTGGCCTCATCTCTCTTAGGCCCATATTAAATGAAAAAAACTCCGTTCTAGATTGTAATTTATTATATGTCAGTATTCCCTGGCTCCAAATTTGTCCCTAACCCAATTTCTCTACTTCAGTGTAGCAGAGGATCCAGAAACAGCTGTTTTGCATGATAAATTGCACTGCTGCAGCCACCATTGTAATTAGGATGGAAGGTAGATGTGTCAGCTCCACAGTTAAGGGGAAAAAGCCACAAAAGATTAATTGCAGTCTACTAAAATGCTAAATGCATCATCACTGCAAGTTTGCCTCGCTTCATGCCAGAGCGGAAGTAGTCCCATGCGTTTGTGAGACGGATGCAGTCTGTGCTAATCTGCCCTGCTGCCCTCATTCGAACTTGAGGGCCCCAAACATATCACAGAGCATAATCCCTCCAGAGCTGGAATCTTGAGCCAGGCTTCAAGGGCCACGTCTGTGAAAGACAGATTGAAACTGCTGTGGTTCGTGTATAAACAGATAACTTAATCAGGTGGAACCTGTAAAAGCGAGGCCTCCTTCAGCTGGCCCAGCTATCAACATGCAAGAAGCACTGTGAGACTGTTCACATTTTAGAATGTTTCCTGACACCTCTCCTTATGACATGGAGCTGAAGGCGCCCAGTGCAGTGACTATTTCCACGTGGCTTAAATAATGCTTTTTGCATTTCTTTCATGTTGGCTGGCAATTTCGCAGTGTAGATCCGTTCATTTCCTGGTTGTAAAAAGCTCATCCTGCATCAGACTGGCTGTGTTCGGATAGATGATCAGTCTGTATGTCTGTATGGTTTGTCAGGGCTCTTAACCTGACGTAGGTTTGCTGGTATTATACAACACTTACTGATTTTAATACCGTGTCATCAATCGCTGCAGTGTCGTAGAGGGGAGATCATCTTTCCTCATTCATCTTTGCTCGTGCAAGCGGCATCACTCCTGAGAAGGCCACCCAGGGATGTTTGGGTCAGTACATCATTTTTCTGTTGAAGGTAATCGTGGAAGTAGTCTTTCAAAAAGTAACCGGATGAAGACAAGTGGGGTCAAAGCTGACACATACAAATGATTCTTTGCTACGGAGAGACCCATTTGGAAATGTTCAGTTTAAACCAGAATTTCTGTTTTGAGCTTCCAGAAACTCACGTTTACTAACTAAGAGTGAGTGGACGTCAAGCACAAAACAGACCTCTTCTACCCTCGTAGTTCTCTCTCACGATCGTTTTTTGGTCCGCATTTTTCCCTGTTGAGATGATTTATTGTTTAAATATTTTCTTCCATTTCACGTGAGGAGTCATATTTTGCCAGCCAGCATTTACTGTTGACGGTCGCTGCGTGTGACTAATGACCAAATGGCCCTCAATGGTGCTTAAGAAATCGGTGGGAAATGTGACACGTTCTGAAATTGTTGGAATAGCTCCGCCGTTTTTTTCCATGAAGGTACTGTTCAGTCACCTAATAATTGACAAACATTGCAGCCGTGGAGTGACGAGAAAATAGATGGCTCCTTTCCATTGCTTGGGAAGTGCCTCACGTCCGCATTAATCCCACAGAAAGCATTGTGATGTGGAGCTTGCATGGTGGCCACGTTCATTAGGGCATAATTCAGGCAGACTAAGTGGCCTCTTGACTTGATATCAGTCAATCTCTCCATGACTCAGTCAGGGAGTGTCACTTCTGATACCCACTTGCTTTCTCACCTTTCCCTCCACTTGGCAGAGACGTAGGGCAGGTCAAGTCACAACAAAGACTCAGAGGAATAATTTTGCTGGTTATTTTAGCAATTTCCGTAAAGAAATGAGAGTTTGGCAGTGATTAATTGATAAAGTTCAGTGAGCAATTAATACCTTTCCATGAGCGAACGCAGCTGTTTCCTTAACATCCTCTTGGAATTCACACAAAACTTATGCACGTGGCTGTGTGTAGAGCAGAAACGGGGCAAGGAAAGCAGAACAGCGTAGAGAAAGGAGAGGAGGAGACAGACAATGGAGAACTGCCGGCACCATAAGATCCTTCATTACAGCAAAACTTGGTCCATAGGTGGTGGGCTGATGACGACTAGCATAAGAGACTTTCTCTTTATAGAGTTTCATTTGTTTGAGACCCTCCACGGGTCCTGCCTGCTTGAGCGATTTAGTGTTCAGGGTTCCAGGGTCTACTGTGAGGCTCTCTGCTCTTTATCAGTGAGCTGAAGGAACAGATACGCTTGCGGGTTACAGAATCGAGCACCTTGAAGATAAGCTTTTGTGGGCAGTCAGTTCTGGAGTTCGGCGCTACGTAACTTTGATTTTTATACGCATGTAAAAGGTGTTTGTGCAAATTTAGATTGGACTTTGATCTTCAGTCAGTCCAGAAGCTGGAGAACTGAACTGGTAAATGCAAATTTGAAGGACTTGTGAGAGTTGGAAATGGAAATACAGTCTGATCCTTGAAATTGTGCTGCCCCGTCAATGTTACTCAGACCTTGGGCTGTCTTATTTTTCCCAGAATAGCTGCCTAAATAACAAACATATTGTCAGAGGGTTGCCTTAGTTATGGTCTCTTCCAACCCTGAGTGATTCTGATTCTGTAACTTCTCCAGTGAAGTGATCCTGCTGTGGCAGGGGGATTGGACTAGATGATCTTCTGGGGTCCCTTCCAATCCCTAATAATTCTATGATTCTATGGTCCTGGGCCCAATGATAAAATGACAACAGGAGCTTTGTTAGGGATAATCTACGTTCTCACAATTGTCCTGCCCACAACAGCTTTTCTGCTGGAAGCGGTCTTCAAGAGAGCACTCTGCCTTGGAGAGGACATAACCAAACCAGTAAGTGAAGTGTTGATGTCCTGCTGTCTTCTAGCTGCTCCAAAGGAGGACGTATGAGTTTCTGTTGCATAACCGGCTGAGATTGCAGTTACAAGAGCAGACGCTGTTTCTCCTCAAAGGCTCATGAGACGCAACATTTTCCAAGCAGATTTGAAAGGCTAGTTCTGTCATCACTGTTCGCTGACCCAAAGCTCTGTATTTGTAGACCTTTCTGGTGCTGAGTAAACACATCCCAGGGAAGTGGGACAGATTCAAGGGAACTAAAAGTACTGCATGATTTGCTATAGGTGGTCCATGGCTTTTTTGCTTGAGCAAATGTTGATCAGCACAGTTTAGGGTGGTTATTTGCAATAACAATGCAAAAAAGCGTAGAGGATGATAATCAGTGGAGAACGAGTTATTTTTCTTAGACCCAAGTTTACCAGGATACTTACTCTCTGAATGTTTCCCTGTGATAATCCAGTAGATGCTCAAACTACCTTCCTGAAATTGTGCCTTGTTGTAAATGTTGCAGTGTTTACAAGGGACCTGGCTCCACAAGCTGCCTGAACTCGGGGTCCAGTGTTTGCGTTGCTTCCCTAGCCTTTATGATAAACAGTGCATTTCCTAACGCAGTCTTTGTTTCTTTCAAGTATTTGGAGACTGCTGTGAGGTACCCACTCAGTTGCTGCTTGGTTAGTCTCCTGTGAGTACCAATCATTATTCCAAACATTCCTCAAAAGCCAAATAGACCAGTTTCCTTTCCTGCGGTGCTTTCTGGTGCCTGGTAGTGACTGTAATGTTTTCAGCGTGGCCGTGGAGGAGTTGTATGAATACTTTGAAGACTTTAAGGCTCTTCTAAGAGTGCTGCACAGAATCAGATATCCTTTGGGCTACTTCAAATACATTTATAAGCCTAGTGCTGTAGTGCAATAGGGATTAGGTGACCCGTGGCTTGCTGAGAGACAGAAGCAGGCAGGAGGTACCCTGTGCACAGAGGGACAGGACCTGTAGAAGGACGCCTCCATCCAGAACACCAGTGAAGGTCTAGCCAAGATAAGAAAATAGAGAAGAGTAGTAAGGCTGGAATTATTTTGTCTCTGCTCACCACAGAGAGCTCTTCAAGCCTGGGTTTGATGATTATGAGACTTCTGAGGAAGTGGTCAGCAAATTAAGGTGTGATAGTCTTAAATGAGACTGATTGCAATAGTTCTACTGTCCTTTAGCCCTTAATCCTAGTGGTTAGAGCATTCAGTGGGTCTTTCTCGAACAGACTGGGTTTTGTAGTGCCCATGGTAGTCCCCTGAATGCAACATATGCATGGTAGCTCTGTTCCAAAATCCTTAGGGGACCTAACCCTGAGTCCAGTGCAACTAGAGCATGAGTGTATAAATCTTTTAAGAATAGATTTTAATTCTCTGGAAGGAAAGAAAGACGTTCTTTCATTACTTCTGCTTGCTTTTCTTCACTTGCATTTTGCTGCAAATGGTGAATTGCAGATATGATAATGTTATCCTCCGTAGACAATGATTGTTATAATCGCAGCAGCGGGAATGTGAATGTTCTTTTGAAATTCTATCCTTCAGATATGGAAAAGGGTTGGGCTCAGAACTTGTCAGTTTTAGTGTGTTTCATTTTTATCTCAAAGCGGGATTCTTATTAAATTGTAGAGTTAAATACAAGCATCAGAAATGTGTCTGCAATTTGAGAGCTAGTAGTCTGGAAACGGGAGGAAAAGACAAACAAAGAGGCAATGAAAGGAGGCAAAATAATCGCTAAAGGTTGGTACATTTTCAGCGAGTCCAGCGGTCCATCTGTTCAAGCAGTGAGTCCAAACAATCTCATTTATGCATGCGTGAGTCTATCAGCGTTGTAGATCGTGGGTGTGCTCGTTGCTGTCTTTACCAAAACAGAGCTAGTAATGACTGATGTAGCAGATGTAATAGTAACTGAACTAATGTTGGATGTTTTGAATACGGTTGCAAACTTGCCTTCCTATCCGAGACGTGAAGTATCAGCTTTCCAGAACAGCAAACGTCCTTCAGACATGTCTGTTCGGGGTCTGTCTGATGCCTTATTGAATCTGGCTTAGCTGAATCAAGGGACTAACAAATAGCAAACGGAAGATGCCACAGAGACTTTAGGTGAATGACTAGAACGAAACAAACCTACACAGAGCGAGTGGCAAGTGGCCTTGATGAGTAATGGCGTCGTTACTGTTATGAAAGCAAAATGTAGAGGAGTTATACTAGGCGTGTCAGAAGGTGTTGGGAGACGACAACCTCCCGTCACAATACAGATTTGACAGCAAGCACTGATGTGCCTTTGGGGTTGTGCCAGAGCCCAGGCGTCCTCTACACAGCGGGTGTCCGTGTTCCTGCTTTAAGTTGTGAGAGCTGTTGCTCTAACTGCACCGTAATTCCCAGCTCTGTTTTGTCTTGATTCTAAAACACATTTTCCAGGAAAAAAAAACTGGTTTTGAGAAAAAGGGAAAACAGTGTTGACGTGTGGAGCTGCATTTGGAGAGCTCTTAGTTCCCGGTTCGGTGCTTGAAAATGGTTTTTTCACCTTAATCCAGGACGTGGTTTCTTAGAAAAAAGTAGAGTCTGTAATTTTATACAGAATATGACAATAATTGCTTTCTAGAGCTGCTTGCACCTTAGTTCTTTCTCGAAGAAGTTGCTACACACATCAGTTATTTTTGTCAGACACGTTATTTTAACGCAGAAAAGTTCCTCTCTTGCAGGTCGGGGCAGACACAGTCAGTGAGAATGTGCCCGTTTCCTTTCGTGGTTGATCTTTTCTTCCTTGATCATTTCCGTCATCTCTATCCCTTCAGCTGTCTGTGCCTCCACTCGCAGCATTGACCTTGACGTTTTGTAATAGATGTCTTGCCTGGCCTTTGCTCTTTCCTCTTCTCTCCCTTAATTTCCTCAGCTACCCAAACCAGTGGATTTCTCCTTTTATAGCCTATTCATTTCCCGGTGATGTGTTCTACCCTTGGACTCCCATTTAATTAAAGCAGCGCTGTCAACTTGAAAATCACATTTCCATCTGAAAATGTTGTGTCTTGTCTGGTTACAGGAACCCCTCCAGATGGTTCTGTCTGAAAGGCAGAGCAGGTTTGGGGGTGGAGGGTGCCTTCCCTTGTTTCATTTCACTTAACTTGTACAACATTCCAGCATTATTTTACTGTCTGGTATTTGTGGTACCTGAGAGGGTTCTGCCACTGGCTGTTTGTGGAAGGAGGAGAGAAATGACCCTTATGTCCTCTCTTCATTTCCTCTGTGGCCTTTTGGGAACATGTGGGTTGAGATCTAGTCAGTACTGAATGAATTAAGCTGTATTACAGGGAAAGTTAAACTTAAAACTGCTTTAAAGGAAAATTAAACTCCAGACCTCTTGCTCCCCCAGTTGTTAGGAAAGGACTAGGATGGGTGTGAGTAGTTCAGGGAAGTTTTTATTGAAGCTTTCATGACCTCAGAGAGTAAAACTGCTTGTGTTTTTTCCCTGTTTTTCCCTGATCTGTGACTCTCTACTGTAGCGGTCCTCTCAAAAAACCCACGTGTTGACTAAAGAAAAGTTCTTTGCATTTCCAATTGTCTTCCATTTAGAAAGAAATTGCTCCTGGGATAATGTTGACTTTAAAAATTTCTAAATTTAAAACCTCTAATGCAGGAATGAGGGGTGACATCATTAATGTCTATAAACCTGTGAGGGGTGGGTGTCAGGAGGATGAAGCTAGGCTCTTCTCAGTGTCATCTGGTGATAGAACACGGGGCAATGTGTGCATGCTGGAACATAGGAGGTTCCATATAAAAATAAGAAGGACATTCTTCACAGTGAGGATGATGGAGCATTGGAACAGGCTGCCCAGGTGGGTTGTGGAGTCGTCTTCTTTGGAGACATTTCAAACCCGCCTGCATTTGTTCTTGTGTGACTTCATCTAGGTGATCCTGCTGTGGCAGGGGGATTGGACTAGATGGTCTTTTGAGGTCCCTTCCAATCCTAATGATTCTATGATAGTTCTAGCATTCTTTCTTCAATAGATGTGCTTGTTCTCACATCACACCAAAGACATTGTTTGATGTTTCAAACATGTCTGAAAGCAGGCTGAAATAGTAGAAATAGCCCCCGTCTCATGAGCATGGAGACATTTATGTGCTTGTGTAACAGAGAAATCCAGAGCAGATTTAGGGAATGTGCAGGTGATTTGTGTTAAGTGGTTAGTTGTGGCCTTCATGAGTTGATAGGCTGGACGAAGGACCCCCGGTAGCACCACAGTTGATAGAAGCATGTGATTCAACCACCCAAGTTCACAAGGCTCTTCGGTTTCTCGTTTCTTCCCACAGTATTTTCCAGTGTTGCTGGTGGTGAAGAACAACTGCATTGTTGTTGTGCTCGGTATCGCTTTGCAAGGTTTAGACAAGGGTTCAGGACTGCAGGGTCATAGAATCATCATGGCTGGAAAGGACCTCCACGGTCATCAAGTCCAGCCCTTTCTCCTAGTGCCTAACCACTAGACCATATCCCCAAGCGCCGCATCCACCCGTTCCTTAAACACCTCCAGGGTTGGTGACATCACCACCTCCCTGGGCAATCCATTCCAGCACCTAACCACCCTCTCAGTAAAGAATTTCTTTCTAACATCCAGTCTAAACCTTCCCTGATGCAACTTGAGGCCATTTCTCCTTGTCCTATCATCACCAATTTGAGAGAAGAGCCCAACACCAGCCTTGCTACAACCTCCTTTAAGGTAGTTGTAGAGGGCAATAAGGTCCCCTCTCAGTCTTCTCTTCTCCAGACTAAACAACCCCAGCTCCCTGAGCCTTTCCTCATAGGGCATGCCCTCCAGCCTCTTTACCAACTTGGTTGCCCTTCTTTGAACTCGTACCAGCACCTCAATGTCCTTCCTGTACTGTGGTGACCAAAACTGGACACAGTACTCGGGGTGCGGTCTCAGAAGTGCTGAGTACAGGGGCACAATCACCTTCCTGCTCCTACTGGTCACACAGTTTCTGATACAGGCCAGGATGCCATTGGCCTTCTTGGCCACCTGGGCACACTGCTGGCTCATGTTCAGCCGGCTGTCGATCAACACCCCCAGGTCCTTCTCCACCAGGCAGCTCTCTAGCTTNCTTGCCGTGTGATCATCCCCAAGATGAACTGTTCCATGACCTTCCCTGGTACCGAGGTCAGGCTGACAGGCGTGTAGTTCCCCGGATCATCCTTCCTGCCCTTCTTGAAGATGGGTGTCACATTGGCAAGTCTCCAGTCATCTGGGACCTCCCCGTTGACCAGGACTGCTGATATATGAAGGAGAGAGGCTTGGCAAGTTCCTCTGCCAGCTCCATGCCTGAAATGAAAACCTAGGAATTCCTTAATGGGTTCTTAGGAGGGGTTCAAAGGTTTCGTATCACTCCTGCACATCTGGCTAACACACTCAGTCGTGTCTTTTCCTCTCTCTCCTATTCAAAGAGAATGACTTTTAATTTTTCCACGCAAGGGCACCTTCTGAGAATGAAGTGCGCTGTGAGACCTGAGCTGCACGGACACCTTGCCGCTGGGTTATCACAGGAGAGGGAAACTACAGTCACATTATCAGTTAAACTGCCTACTTTTGTTGTTGCTGTTGTGTCTTTAGTGCATTTGAGCAGTGTCTATCGGTAGTCCCCGGTTCTCTGCAACGAGAGATTTTGGTTAAAGAGCTTTTAGTGGAGTGACTCGCAGGGTTTACCACAATGCAGAAGGTTTTGTTGCTTGCAGTACAAACGACTGCTGTCTGTGCGTGTGCCAGTGTATTTCTCAGGGCACCATATTCTCTATTGAAAAATATTACAGTACATAGATATTAATTTACTAAGCTCTGGGAAACAACAGCTTTCTCAGTGTGTAGTCTGCCAATCCCCTTCAAGGATAGCATCATGGATGACCCTGGACCATCGGTGCTGGAGAGGATCCCGTGAGGACTGGATTGGATTCTTCAGCACGGGGAAAGGAGGCATGGGAGTTGGCTCAGGGAGTGCTGTTGGTGTAATCGGTGAGAGGGGTGGCTGAGATGAGAAGGGCATAGCAGGCTTCGCGACACAAGAAGCAAGTTCATTGAGTTTTGTTAAAATGCTTTTGATCATCTTGTCCTGCTTGGATGGTGATTGGTGCCCCGGGGAATCCGTCACTCTGCTCTCCGCCTCGTCCTCTGATGATGACACAGGGAGAGGTGGGCAGAGAGGTGGGGACGCCGAGGTGGAAGGCTGGCTCTTCTCCACCCGCTGGGCTGTCTGCTTGAGTTTGGTGCCTTCATGTGTCAGATACAGCAGAGTAAATTGAGTCTTCCCCTTTCACATTGCAAAATAAATGAGTTTTGACTATTGCTTTGTATGGAGTTTGCATCGTGATGACTTAGGCTAGTTAGACTTCTCGGTTTTCGTACCTGAAGTTACAGGAGGGATAGTCCTTTGTCAATTGTATTATCACAATAAAAGCCTATTATAGTACAATAGTGGGGAAAAAAGAACCAACAATGTTTACAAGCAAGTCAGCTTTAGTGGTTGTCATCTTCATGACACCTAGGACCTGTCATGCTCCTTTGTGAGAATGTAATTAAATTACTTGGAAGTTCAGAGAAATGTTTAAGGCTTGTCCTTGAAAAGGTGTGAGATGGAGGTGTTGCAATGCTTGTTAGTGAAACTGTTTGGAAGTTGAATTACAGATGCTTTCAGGGCCATGCCCCATCCTTATATAATTTACTGAGGCAAGCTATCTCCCTGCCCCTCAAACCTTCGGCACAACTACATCCTTGTTTAGTAAAAACAACTAGATCATCTACTCTGACACGCCAAAAGTAGAAGTTGATTTTTAAAGCCCAAGCCCAGCTAGCTAACAGATGTCGCTTGCTCAGTGTTGCTGGCTCTCACTTCTTCTGCAGCTCGAGGTGCTCAGTACCACCCTGGATGATGCCTTTGTCATGTGTGCAGTGTGAGCAGTGACCCCATGCTTTTATTGCATTTAGAAGTTGTTGGCTGTCTCTGCGACCTCCTAAATGCAAAAGTCACTTTGAAGTGCTTTATTTCTTTACAACTTTCCTTGTTACCCTTTTTGTACTCCCTTTGAAGAGAGCTTAGTCAGTGTGCTGGAAGCGTCAGATAAGGTGGATGCTACAGCCCGTATGTGAACTCGGTTTCTAGGTTGTAGAGGTTGTCTTACACCACAAGCTCACACTGATACAGCTGAGCTGCCGGTGGGCACGGTGGGTGTGAAGTATGAGATAAAAGCCTGTTTCTGACCCTATTGCACAAACAGATGTGAAGTCAATAGGAAACCCCGTCCTTTCTGCAGGACACTTCCCTGCCTTGAATTCAGGTACTAGTAGGTGGCCTTCTCTCTGGTTGTGGCTCTAATAGCAGGTGGACCCACAGATTTATTTGTTCATTGACCTAATGGTTTAGCTGAAGTTCTTTGCATTTGGTGTTACTGAAAGTGAGGATAAGAGAGCGCAATGGTGCAAAGGGCCACGTTATAACGTGGTTGAGGATTATATCAGACGGGTAATGCAGTTGGCATTTATTAAAAGAGTCCCTTAATAATTTACATGTAGAATACTCCTGATGTATCTATAGAAGCAGATTTACGTTGATGTGTGGAAGAAGAGCTAATGTATCTGCTAAGTTATATTACTCTGACTTGTCAGGTTTTCCCGCTACCTGGTGCTGGTGGGAGTTTGTGGCACTGCTACATTTATTATAGGCCGTTAGGACCAATAACAGAAATCCTGAGGAGTGCAAGTCGTTTCCCAGGGGATAACATTTACACTGTAAATGGTGTTCTGTAGACAAAAAAAAAAAGTCTGTAAATGCTAGATCTCTGAGATGAATCATAAAAATGTGAATGGAATTACAGCAAAATACCATTGCGTTTCAACAGTCAACTCCACTCCTGCTGCAGAGTGAACTCCGCTGCTCATCTTTGGGTTTATTCCTTCCTCAATGATGTTACTGTTTACACTCTGCTGTGAATGGTTCCACTAACTGCTCTGTCCTGCAAAAAATACCAGAAAAATAAAACTGCATCAGGAAAGTTAAATGGTGCTGCTGGTGCATTGGTTACCCAGGTCTTCCAGCTCAAAAACTTCCAGCTCAAAAACTTCCAGATATAAGTGATCCTTTAATCTTAGAATCATAGAATCATTACGGATTGGAAGGGACCTCGAAAGATCATCTAGTCCAATCCGCCTGCAACAGCAGGATCACCTAAACCAAGTCACACAGGAACACATCCAGTCGGGTCTTGAACATCTCCAGTGAGGGAGACTCCACAACCCC
>VXBP01000031.1:1097-17013 GCA_013400115.1 Rhinopomastus cyanomelas | reverse complement strand
GCAAACTTGCTGACAGTGCATGCCAATCCCTCATCCAAGTCATCAATGAATAGATTGAACAGGACCGGTCCCAGCACCGATCCTTGGGGCACTCCACTAGATACAGGCCTCCAATTAGACTCTGTCCCATTGACCACCACTCTCTGACTTCTACCCTGTAGCCAGTTTACAATCCACCTCATTACCTGAAAATCCAGGCCACACTGCCTCAGTTTGTCTGCTAGGATGCTGTGTGAGACCGTGTCAAACACCTTTCTTAAGTCAAGATAGATGACATCCACGGCTCTGCCCTCATCCATCCACCTGGTTACACCCTCATAAAAGGCTATCAGGTTGGTCAAGCATGACTTTCCCTTTGTAAAGCCATGCTGACTGTCCCTAATGACCCTCCTGTCCTTGATGTGCCCGGAAACAGTCTCTAGTACAAATTGTTCCATCACCTTTCCTGGGATGGAGGTGAGGCTTCCGTGTGAGTCTAGGGACTGTCTTTGTTAAAGCTGCGCTACATCTTCACCTGCTGCTTCTTACTTTTCTGAATCTCCATGCTAAATCTATTCCGTATTTATTAGGTGGTAGAGATGTCCCTTCAACTTTACTGGCAGCAAAGGCTTTGGTGAAATGTTTTATACATAAAGGTGATTTCCCAGGGTGTGCGAGGGTTTGTTATTGATGGTGAGGGAAAGATTTTTAAACCGATGTTGATTGAGTGATGGGACAGATCAGTTAAAGAAAACACAGGCTGTTACAGAAAATAGGACGGGGTGCTCAAATGGAAATGTGTGGGACCTGAATGCAAGTCATTTGTGCCTGGGAGATGATTTCTCAAGCAATAAGCTGAATTTAATGGAATTCAGTGAAAATTATTTATTAGTTTCTGGCAAATTATGATTTTTTTAGTTTTATATTTTGCTGATCTCCCACAGTATTACCCTTGCACATCTCGCACTGCAAGGTGAGAGCTAGCAACATTAGTCACTGCGTTTGGCCATGGAACAGCCTGATATAGTTGAAGATGTCTCTGCTCATTGCAGGGGGGTTGTATTAGGAGACGATTGGAAGTCTCTTTGCACCCAAAGCATTCTATGATGAATGTGTGTTGTGTTCAACAATCTCTGCAGTCTTTAACCCAGTGCTGATGCCATTGAGGTGCTACAGCATCATCAGCTGCCTCGATGATGATAGCACACAGGTGTTGCATAAGTCAGGCATTGTCACCTTGTCAGACTTTCAGTTTGATGTGTAATTTTGCTAATAACTGTGGTTAGCAGTTGAAATTATACTCTTGACTTTAAGCATCATAATCTTCCTTTGAGTCTTCATTGTTTACTGCCTCCTGAGTTCCTTAGAAGTGTGCAGACGTACAAATGCTACCGAACAGGGTACTACACTGCTCAGCACCTGACAGAAGAAATGCTGAATTCGATCCATAAATTGTTCACGCAATCAGTTCCATCACTGGTTTTGCCTCTGCTTGAGTCCTGACTCATGGACCCTCCAAGTCTATTAAACTCAGGATTCCTTTTCCCATTACCTCATCTGGGAGGAAAAGCCAGTAGAAGATTAGACTGTCTTGCTGATTGTGAGCTCCTGCTCTGGATCCCAAGCGCTGCTGTCTGGACAAAAGCAAGCTGTGCTCAGATCACACAGATGTCACTGTCCAACAATATGTTTGCTGATTTTTTTAATCCTGACTTTGCTCTGGGACAGATTAGTAACACCTTCATGGTCAAATACTGTAGAAAAGTCATTCCAGAGGTTCTTCCTTAGGTGGAGCAGAGTATCTGGTTCTGTAGTAAATTATCCAGTGGATGGTGCATCCATTTCTATTTTTCAGTTGCTACAACTGAAGAAGTGCAAGAACTGTGCAGAGTTAAGTCTGTTGCTTAACCGGTGTGGAGGTGCATTTTGCAGGGATCAGGAATAACCTTTGGGAACAATATGAGTTGGAGACGCTTTCCCTTAGATCCCTCCGGAGCTCTTTAGGATCACTGTACTTACAAAAGAAACTCAAACTAGTCAGCGTCCACATATGTCTGGGTAGAATTACAAATGGGTAGGGAGGCAATTTTGTTTCCTTTGCTGTAGCTTGTTTGGGTCTGGCATTGTTATTCTTATGAGATCTGATGACATTTCTGCAGTTGCTTGCGACCTGTTGTTCCCTTTGGAAACTCCATGAGAAACTTTCTCTAGCATCACATCCCACAACGACTGTTGTGGAGGGTGATGTCCAAATGCCGCAGCCTGCAGTTAGCTGTGGTTGATTCTGCCTTCCAGAGTAATGCAAACCCAAAGTGCGTCAGCCCCTTGGAAAGTTCCAAGTTCTAATCACCTTCAGATGCGTGTAAGTTCTGTGACCTAGTCCTGAGTCGTGTTCCGTGCAGATTCCAACAGAGGGTGAATAATGGTCCTTTGTGCAGTGTCTTTCTGTGTTCTGATTCCAACTTTGTCCATTCTCTCTCAGTGACTTACAGAATCATAGAATCATTAGGGATTGGAAGGGACCTCGACAGATCATCCAGTCCAATCCCCCTGCCACAGCAGGATCACCTAGACCAAGTCACACAGTAACACATATAGAAGCAAAGTTGCGAATTAGGAAGCAGTGTTCTGTAGTAAATTCTGATCTCCAAATAATTTAATTGAGGCTGCATTTAACATGAAACGATTACATGGTGTCCTTTATCACTTCACATTTTGAAATCTTCCAAGAACTTTCCTCTAACTCTGATATTATTTTTTCTACATTCTTTATGAAACTACAAAGTTTTGCTGTGAGTTCATTTCCTTTTCCTTTGAACATTTTAAATACATCAAATAATGGGCAAATTCCACTTAGCCTCAGACTATTTGTCTTATCTTCAGGCTGACCCCAAAACCCATGACTTTAAAGTCCTATAGCAGTAAAACTGCTAAATCTGTAGAAAGGTTAAACTAGATAGTAATATCTCTCATGACCGTGTAATGCGAAGAGGCGATGATAGCGCAAGTAACAGAGCCAAGCGTGACTTGTTGGAATTGGGATGCTTTGCTTAATTTAGAAAGGTTCAATAACTAGAAGGGGTGGGGTACAGATCCATCCATTACAAGGAGTTAGATCCATCCATAGAAACACCTCAAATGGACATGATATTGAAATTTGCTGCTGATTGACATCACACCTGGTGTGTGGGGTCCAAGTATTGCCTCAGTATCTGCCGTGAGGAAGCTCAGCATAGCGTTAATTGTGAGATTGTTTTTTTTCTATTGATTTCTTGACCCTTTCCTGTTTCCTAACGTATTAGTTTTCCTGAAGTATAAAAACTCGCATAATGGTACTTATTCAGCCATGTGTCGTTTTAAAAAGATAGATCGCATCTTTGCAAATCGCCTAGAGAAATTCTAGTGGCACTGGAAATGTGGGGAACGAGAGCGACTTGTAAGGAAGACCAAACTGTGTGGATCTTTCCAGGTTTGACTGCAATTTCTACTGCCAACGATCTTACGTCATCATCAACATCTAGCTTTTTATTTAGGGAGTCAGATGCATCAATAACGGGAAGAAGCCAGAGTCTCAAACCCTACGTTCCTAATTTCCCTCCTCCGCAAGCTGGTGTCGTTGCCGTTCTCACTTTCTACGCAAAGATTGAAATCCAGAGTTTCAGACTTCCAAAGTAGTTAGAAACCAGGTGATGGTTCTCCTGAAACTTGATGCTGATTGTCTAATTCCACTGGGGCCCAGACTGAGGTCTTGTTCTTTATGTCACAGTTGGAATTATGAGATCATAGATATGCTTGTGCAGTAATTATTTGTGGTTTTAGCTGACTTCACCAAAGCATGAAGGGAGGTGTAAACTGGTCTCAGACAGTCTGTAGTCTGAACTAATTTTACCACTTTAACTCTTTAGTTATTATCTGTCCTTTTGCTGCTCTTGCTCTCTTTTATGCCACGTGCAACAGCATTGTAATCATACTGTCGATTTTTCCAAAGCAAAAGCAGAGTTGTAAGTTATTTTACATAAAATATTTGTTGTTCTTTCTCCCTTATGCAAAGAATGAGATCAAGAAGGATTTCCAGAGCTGAAACCCTCACAGTGAGGGTGACGGAGCTCTGGAACAGGCTGTCCAGGGGGGTTGTGGAGTCTCCCTCACTGGAGATATTCAAGACCCGACTGGACGGGTTCCTGTGTGACTTGGTCTAGGTGATCCTGCTGTTGCAGGCGGATTGGACTAGATGATCTTTTGAGGTCCTTTCCGATCCGTCATGATTCTATGATTAAATAATACGTGATTTAAAGTGGAAATAAAACCCCAGAACTCAGACTTTTCATTTCTCTGTAGTTTGGAGAGATTGAATCTACTTCAGATGAGCTTAAATCACCAATAAATCACTGGCTGTTGTAGTGGAATAAGAAATCGGGACCCATCCTAATCAGTTGGAGAACAACAATAGGCCTTCTCACTTCTTTCTGCCTCCAAGTAATCTTTACAGAGTAATAATTTTGGTTCACTTACTTAACGTGTAGGTAAGATGACAGCGATACTCTGCAGCACGTGAGGATCACTTTTTGCTGCTTTCCGTGCAGTGGCTGTTGTGGGAGGTCTCTTTTTTGTGTGTGTTTGCTGAGAGAGTTTGAGTGATGAACAGAAATGGAGTTACTACAATTGTTTTTTATTACTCAGGGTTAGCCAGCTGGGAAACTGGCTGTCTGGCCTCAGACCCTTCTGCTGTTTAGAGGCATCAGCACAGTGTTCTCTGCAGAAGAACAGATCCCTGTGGAATGTAGCTTTTATTTAACAGAATATGCATCAGATTGCTGGTATCTGACTGGGCGGTGGCATGTGGATTAATATTCAGTTTTCTGAGGTGCTCAGCAGTTTGCAAATTCATTGATAGCAACAGATAGGATCTAGTCCAAGGAAAGGATGTATTGGATGCTGGAACTTTTTATATTGCTTTTCTCAAAGACTGTAGGGCCATCCCGAGTGGTGCTGGTTTTCATCGTAGGTGATGCCACCTTTGTTCTGTGGCAAGACGAAGTATGGTTTGGTAATATGACTTGTGGCTACCTCAGGCGATCACCTACATTGTCCCCTTACACCAGAAATTGAACAGTGATGTATCAGATGGGAAAATGGAGTCGTTCCATTACAGGGCTGCTTCTGGAATCATAGAGTAGAGAATCATTACGGATTGGAAGGGACCTCGAAAGATCATCTAGTCCAATCCGCCTGCAACAGCAGGATCACCTAAACCAAGTCACACAGGAACACATCCAGTCGGGTCTTGAACATCTCCAGTGAGGGAGACTCCACAACCCCCCTGGGCAGCCTGTTCCAGTGCTCCGTCACCCTCACTGGGAAGAAGTTCCTTCTCAGGTTGATGTGGAACCTCCTATGCTCCACCTTACAACCATTGCCCCTTGTCCTATCACTACATGACACCGAGAACAGCCCAGTTCCATCCTCCTGACGCGTACCCTCAAATATTTATAGATATTAATGAGGTCACCCCTCAGTCTCCTCTTCTCCAAGCTAAAATAGGAATAAGCAAAAATAAAGAAGAAAAAGGTGTTGAGCCAGTGGCTTTCAATTAAGTCTGCTTGTGTTTGGTATGTGTTAGAGAGAGCACTTCCATTCAGAATGGGTGCTGGGTGGAATTCTGTTGTTGACAGATCTGACAGTAACGGATCTGCTCAATGCCTTTCCATACATTTTCCTTTAGGAGAAGAAGGGTATCTGGAGACAGCCTTTGTTAACAATAAAAAAGTCTCCTTGATCTGTTGTTGCAGGGGGGGCGCTCCGCCTCATTAGCGTTGTGAGAAACCCTTTGTGTCCCTCACAAGACTTAGTCCTTGTGCAGCTCGTTTACGTGTTTCAAACAGTATTAAACACAAAATAAACTGGAAACTTTAATGCTGACCTTCAGGTCATTTTTCTCGCAGACAAAAATGTTAGGTAGCTGGTTAAACGAAGGCTGTGTTGTTGGTGCTGGTGAGACCGAATTTAAAATATCTGGTGTAATGTAGATCGTACATTTTCACTGAGGAAACGAGGGGTGTGTGATAGCTGTGTGTTGGGATATAGTTGAGGCTGACTCCAGAAAACTCTTGGGGTTTGACTTCCATTGATGCCTTCTTTTGCGGTCCATTTTGTCTGCATTTTCGTTGCTGGCGATGGCTGTTTAAGCGGAGAAACGCAACTCCTGGCACGATGGGATTATTTTGCTAGTCTTCCTTAAAGCCTCTCCCTGAGTGTTCTATCAACACGAAGTTGTTGGTAGGACACAACATATAAACTGAATATAAATCCTGGGTTTGGGAGATGGGATGTGAAGTTGTGTGGCATTGCACAGTCGCGTGAAAGAGCATTTCCTAGAACAGGTTTTATTCATTCTTTCATTCTGTTATCCCCTAAATCTAAAACCCAATAGGAGTAATGTTTTCCTGTAGCTGTGCTGGCAAATACGGCTTTTATTACAGGAGATTCACACAGCTTTCAAATCCTATTAGACTCTCGCCACCCTGCTGTGGCACACACTAAAATTTGGCAAATGAATCTAATGGAATGACCTGCTTTTTCTACCCCACACTATTTCTTCCCTTTATTGCAGTTTTCTTCAACCTGAAATTTATTTTTCCTGTTTTCTTACTGTGTGTTCTGTTAGGAAAGGGAAAATGTGCAAGCATGGAAAATATATTCAGATGCAGAACTGCTGAAGGTTCGGTATGTTCCACTTCAGATAAATAGAGGTGACTTGGTGGTTAATAAAAGATAAAACCATTGCCAGGGCCCTGCAATAAGTGGCTAGTGAACCCACAAGGCAAATGATTCTTCCCATATGGATTTTTTTTTTTGGAAAAACAGAACAAGAGCCAGCGCTCCTCCGTTCTCACTTCAGTTGTGCTGCATGTGCATCAGAAATACGTGTTTGATTAGGTAGATGAAGCCACCGGGCAAAAGGTTCACGGTGGTGTGATTTTACCAAGAAAAAAGATTTGCTAATATAGTTCTCAATGGAGGAAACCCTGGCAGAATCAGAGATCGTTGTAGGTAGAGCTGCATCTGACACGTTCTTGCTGATCAACCGACTCTTTGATTTTGTTGTAGGAATGTTCCATCTAGCGCATCAGAATGTGAAGTAACGCGCCAAATATTTCATTCTGTGCAAAGTTAAGTATCAAAGGCTGTAATTCATCTTCATCAAGAGTCTGTACGGAAAATACAACAGGCAAAACTCCAGAGACCAGGAGACAAGAGGCATAATAATTAAATCGCAAGTAATCAGAGCATGTGACTATTAAAATGTGTGGTTGAAGCGCACTTAGCTATAGTGTGTCATACCTTCAGAGGTACTTTGCTTTGCTCAAGCGTTCTAGCCTGGGATGCTGGGGTTTGGGATCCTTGAATCTTGAAAAGACAGTGCTGGTAGACGGTGAGGGGCTGTATGTGGCAGTATAAAGCCCGGTTATGCTACAAGAAGTCCTTTTGATGGACCTGCAGATGGCTGCAGGGCATAGCCAGAACAGGAGAAGTCTGCACCTCGTTGGTGCCGCCTTTCTGGATCCATCCCTCATGAACCACAGGTTGCCTTAGTGCAGGGTTAGACCGAAGGGCGCTGGAGATAGTGGTGCTCAGTGAATTCTCTGAGGGCTTGCACTGGCATAGTGTGCCTGGGGCTGAGTCGTACACCGGCTCTGAGATTAGGGTACCCAGTGCTGCCTTTGCCTCTGCTGTTCTGTGTGCCACACATGAGCCCCACGTGCCTGAGGCTTGTACCTCACTGCTGTTCTTCAGATGTAGGTCTGCAAAGTTATTCCCACCAGAAAACCGAGAAGGGCCGAAGGCATTTGCTTTAGCGCCTGGATCAAGAATCTTCTCTTTGTAATAGAGCTTTTCAGATGGTGGTTTATATGTGGTTTTCAGTCCTGCATTGTCTTTGCTTAACTCATTTTAACTTGTGTTGTTGTGAGACTTGTATCTTGAGACCATCCTGTTTACTCCTGCGGTTCATTTCTTGTAGCAGCTGCAGCTTGAAGCCTGCTTCTAGCAATGGCAGTCTCACAGGAGCAGGCTGCAGGCACTACTGCTCATGAGCATTTTGTGTCGTGTTTGCCTCAGTGAAGGATCTGGTGTCAGAGTCTGCAGGAATCTTTCTGTAGTTTCTGTGACAGTATTTTTGTTCAAAACGTGGGCTCTGACAAGAATGCACAGGGCTGTGACTGTGTTAGTTTTGCTTTCTGCCTCGTTACCTCACGATGCTGTGGTCTCTGTCACAACTTTGTCAGTTCTTCCCCCGGTCTGTTCAATTTCCACGAGAACATGCCTGGAAATAACCACCCCTGCAATACCTGCGTTTCCCTGTCAGTGACTCATGCAGCCACTGTTCGTTTCCAGAATGTGCAGCTTTAACAGAAATGCCAAAGGTGGTGAGTTTGCTGTAATGACTAAGTACGTTGGAAAGCACAGAGTGGATGCACTAAAAAGCAGCTGAGAGCTCGCCCCCCAAACTTTTGAAAGCCCAGGAGAAATGTGACTAATCTTTAGGATCCGGTTTTTGACTGGTGTCCTGAGGCAGGGCTCCTTTCGGAACCCTGCGTGAGCTACGTTGCGTCTTTTCTAGGGGCGCGATAGTATCAGAGGATTTGCCCGCAAGTGGATGAGCGGGTGGGTGGGAGTGTGCAGGGAAAGGCTGCAGCCTTAGGTTTGTCCCTTTTCTCTCATAAAAGATGCTTGTTGCTGATTTGGAAGGACAATAAACTGCTCTTAGCTTTTGCTCAGGGATGGAAATGCAGTCGCCTTTCTGTCAGAAATGAGCTACTTGTATTTTAAGTCACTGATTGTTGGTACTTTTCAGTGGTACATTTTCTAGCTGAGGAATGGTTAGTCCGTGAAACCACCCGCTGTTCTTTTCACGCTTCATTTACTTTGGCTCCCCTCCACGACCGGTGGAAGTGATTGATGGAAAGGGCTGGAAAAGCCTGTGTGAAGCTCAAGGCTGACGTGAAGATGCACGGAAGAGCAGGGTGTTCCTAGTCAGGCTCCCATCTTGTTCTACATTGAGCAGTTCCTCTTGATGCAGGGTTCTCTGTGTGAAATGCTCCTTCTTGAGTTATTGCCGGGAAGAGGAATTAAGCAACCCATGTATATAAGAGTTGAAAAGACCCTACTCCAAACTTTACAAACAGAGCAGGTTGACTCGAATGTTTGCCTTGAGATGAGTGACCCTCTCTGCCATGTTACCTCCCTCTTCTCCCATTTTGTACTGGTTCATCTACTTTTTTTCCCCTCAGTAATTTTGAGTTATTACTGCACTTCCACCTGCTTTGCAGTGCTTCCAACATTCCTCCCACACCACCCTCCACCTTCTCCTTATTAATTCTTCATAACTACTCACAGCCTGTTATCATGTCGTCTTTTCTTTAGACAGGGCAAATTCAACAGCTGGTTTACTTGCCAGCTACTCTAGGTACAGCAGCTGCTGTCTTCTGAAAATTGAGGACTTTCTTTTGTTTGCTGGCTGTCTTAGTCAAGTTTTCTTTTTTCTTTAAATCTCCCAGCTTCCCACTCAGGAATGCTGCCTTGCCGGCAAGAACTGAGTCAGGTCCATGTGCAGGACCTTTTCTTCATGTAGCCACAAGGACGGTAGACACTGGAGTGTCACTAAATTTTACACAAGCCAAAGTAAAAATTACCAAGTGCTTTGGAAATTGCTGACAGATTAGTTAGGGCAGGAAGATTCAGTAAATTAGAGTGATGCATTTTCTCCTTAATAACCCAAAGACTGATATCCACCCATAGATTTATATTTATTTTTCTTAGAAAAATACATAAAATCTTTTTTAAAAATGAACATAGAAATTATGTTTAAAGATTTTGTTTGTTTGCGTTCTCCACATAGTCTCTGGGCCAAGCTCCTTTACAGCTTATCTGCCTCTCTGGAGTGCACAGAGTGCTTTGTTGCTGTGGTCTGCAGGGTACCCAACTTGTGCACCCTGCAGAGCAGTACCCCAAGTGACACCTCCTGGGTTAAGCGTTGTATTCTAAATCACAGCATTTACTGAGCAAAGGTGAAATAGGTCAGGATAAAGGCAGGATGTGATCTGAAATACTCAGTACGAATGCGTTGGGGTTGGGAGCGTGTTGGCAGTGATGCTGTGAAATGCAACATGTAGCCCGTCTTTTTAAAAACTGATGTTAAACTGAGAGGATGGGAGGGTTGGCCGATGTGTTTATTACACGTTGTTTGCTTCCATTTGAACTGCAGATCATGTTGCATAACGTGCTCCCCAGATTGCTTGAAATGCTCACACGATACTTTGCTGTATTTCTCTCTCAACACGTTGTGAAAAAATAATGGGGAAGGGTATTTGCTTAAAACCACACAACTTTAATTACAGGTGTCTGTACGTGCAGCCTCTTTCTCCAGAGCGCTGTTCAATATTGCCACCTTCAGGCCTTGGTCTATCGAACCATTGAAGGAGTTTCCCCACTGAATCTTAGCGTCGTGCTTGTTCACA
Organism: Rhinopomastus cyanomelas; assembly: GCA_013400115.1. NCBI lineage: Eukaryota > Metazoa > Chordata > Aves > Bucerotiformes > Rhinopomastidae > Rhinopomastus > Rhinopomastus cyanomelas. Next base: position 6,517 of record VXBP01000031.1, on the reverse strand, counting down.
ATTTTAAAAACCATGCTGATGCTTTGTCCTCTGAGAGTTGGGAGAGGAAAGACAAGCAGCGGTGCATTTGGGGAGATTGAAGTCCTCGAGCTCGATGAAAGAAAAGCGGAAGGGAAGAGAAGAGTTGATGTGTTAGACCCAAATGCGTGTTTTCCTGTAACAAATAGTCTCCTAGAATTAATATCGCATTTGCTGGTCTCCTGCAGTTCACTTTTCTGTTGCCTTGTTGCTTGAAAACCTTCTTGTGAGCTTTATTTCTCTTTTCCTCCTACTTCTGCCCTGGAATGACAGGGGTGATTTATGAAGTTAATAGATTTGACTTGGTTGAAATTCAGATCGAAGTTCAACCTGAATTTACGAGAGAAATTTGCTAAAGTAAGGAGAGGCAATGCATTCTGATGGAAAAGAAATGAAATTTAGGTGACAGTAACTAAACTGTGATCTTAATCCGTAGCGGAAATGTCAGAGCTGCTCGGCCGAACCAAGCATTCGGGTGTCTCCTTAAGGGTTTAGTGAAAAAATTGATAAATAGAAGTAACCTTCCTGGGCAGGCACTGATGTTAGGCAATTTTCATTTTGTCCATTGTCTTGACACTGGTGGTTTCTTCCAGGGCTAAGTAGGGAGGATGGTCTGTGGCAGTGAGTTATCGATTAACCCCATTTCCTGCGTAGCCAAAGCCGATCCTTCTAAAACTCAGCGTTACACATACGGTGCGTCCGCTCAAAGAGAAATGTCGATCTGTTCGGCAGCAGCAATGGCAAACGCTCCCTTTGGAAGTGGCATAACTCTTTGCTTCCCACCCAAAGGGTTTTGCGCTGTTGCCCTGAAGAGCTGGCACGCTAGTCCTTGCAGGTGGGTGTGTTTCAGACCCTGGATGGAGCGAGTCCGTTTCGTCTTTTAGCTGCGGTGAACACTAAACGTAGGACAGGGCTCCTGTATTTCCACGGACTACTAACCTTCCAAAACATTTACTTCTAAGTTTCGCGGCATTTCAACTTCGATCCTGAGAAACGTCTCTATTCCAAAACAAGGCATTGAGTGAGAGTGAATTAAGTTCCCCTGCACCAAGCGCACGCCAGAGCTGAGCGGGCGATAGAGCGGCTTCCTGAACTTAGTCCTTCTCAAAAGTAACAGGCTTAGTTTAGCAAGTCTGAGCAAAATCTCTTCATCCGTGTTTGCATAGTGAGGGTCTGGCAGTAGAACGCAGAACCCCGCTGCAGTCCCAGCTGCGCAAGCAGTTTAAAATATGTCACTTTGTCTACAGTGTTTTCAAAGGAGCTATGAAACGGCTCGAGTTCAGGATACCTGAAAGCTGACTTCTTTCAAAGAAGATAGTAGGTCTGCAAAGATTTATCTTGATGTGAAAACCCCTGGCCTTCTTCTGGTGGAGCACAGCCCTCATCTGGCTGACCGCAGGACCACCTATACCGATACTTTAAATTCTCTGTTAGCTGAAAACGTTTGTGTGTTAATACAGCTGAACCAAAATGGCGTTCTTGGTAAGTGGCTCAGCCAGTTGCTTAACCGCAGGCGCTTCGAGTATGAGCACAAGCCGAAGTGAACTTGGGAGGAGAAGCTTTACCAAGGAAAGGGAGATGGGTGTAAATGTTACTGCTGGACTAAACGAGATGCTGTGAGTCCGTGTCTGTAAAGTACCGCACAAACGTTGTGGAGAGAGGTGGCGACTAAGTGTTCGGTGCCTCATTGTCATTGTCGTTGAGGATGATATAGCCTCTGCATTTATAAAATGGAGAGATATAATGGAAAACGAAGGGCTGCAGAAGTGGGCAGTGAGTCAGAAATAATCCACACAGTTGAAAGGGCAAATAAAAGGGAAATTCAATGCTAAAGGGAGGAAAGCACGTCCAACAATAATTCGGCATTCAGATGCTGGCAAAGGGAGCGTAGCAGTCAAAACAGCAGATTTTTGAAGTATTTAATCTTCTGAACCTGTGGGATTATGTGTAGAAAGAGATGTCTTGGATGTTTTCTCAAATTAAATTGTTACAGGTCTGTGCCTTGTATTATGTGGAATTGTTGTTTTCAGGTGCGTAGTTAAACGTCTTTCTTACCAAATGAGATTCAGATACTTAAATTTGGGGGGCTTTTTATGTCGTGGATGTATCTCAGGGACTTCCTGACGTTGTTCCTCCATCCGTGGCGGATCAGGAACCGGCGTACCTGTAGGCTGCAGACTTGCACTTGCAAATCTGCTGCGGTTCAGTGCGGCTACATGAAGACAGTTCCAATACCCTCATTTGAGTGGGTTTGGAATACTGTGAGATCTCCGAAGCGCTTTGGGATGAATGTCTTGTGTAAACTCACAACATTCTTACTGTATGCTGAATTGGGATGTACTGAATAGGGGCAGCAGCATTACTAGGTGTCTCTGTGGAAATAGATGACAAGGTGTAGTAATCACCGTTAGCTAATCGAGGAAGTAATGGCATACGTTCTGCTTTGGAGATCTGATTTTGTTTCTGCTAGATAAAGGGCTGTTTACCCGGGAAAAAAACAGAGATAAAATCCCGAGCTGTTTTTTTAAATACGCAAGTTGCCAAACACAGATGAGAAGCCTATTTTCCTAGGTGCTGGGGTAGCTTGGTCAAGAGTGCCTGCGTTCCCTGGCACTGGCTGAAGGCAGGAGCAGTCGGTCATGAGGTCGCCAAACACTTTGCTCGTAGCACTGCCAAGGCCACTGGCAGCCATAAATTTTGTTTGGCTTTTCTGTAGCCCGTAACGGGCAAACCTGTGTGCTGCAGGGCCTAAACAGGGTACTTTGGCCGCCGTGTCGCTCTGTGCAGTTACTGGCCTGACTGCTCAGAGAGTATCCCATGTGTGTGGTTGACCTTCTTTGAAGGTTTCGTCGGTGGAAAAGCATCACGGCTTCGGGAGTGTGTGGGGGAGCATTTCACTGTTCCACAAGCTGCCCTGCCTTTCAACCTCTTCCTTGCCAGCTTCAAGTGTTCTTAGGTCTTCTTAGGCCGCTTTCCCAATTAGTCTTTGCTTTTCCCCAAGACTTGGTTTCCATAATTGAAATCCTTTCAGATATCCCATGCAGTGAATCTGGTGACCACTGGAGGTGGTATGGTCTTACAGCGGCTTAACACACGGTTTGTCAAGTTAAAATCTTTCAAAGTGTGTTCTGCCTCTGAGCTGACAGCATTTCTTTTATAAAAGGTCAAGGTTTCTAGGCCTCTCATACTGTCCGTAGTTTCTCAACTCTGGAAGGTTCTGGGTTTCTTCTGAGCCCTAACTGAATGACACCCTAAAAGCTGCTGTATTCAGCCACGACTCTACGTTCCTCGGTCCAAACCAGGGCTACAGACGATTTGCCTTGAACGCTAATTTACGCATCTGTCACAGAATCACAGAGCTTCATTGAAATCTGGGCTGCTGAAATCGCGCAGAGAATCAATCTGCTCTAATATATACTGTCTGAAAATTAAAACGTCTGTTCTAAACTTGTTTCCAAAGTGCTCCCTCTTCCCCCTTCTTCGTGCAGCTGCGCAAACCGCCATTTGTAGCGGCTCCAGGACAAAGCAAGATGCGAGTCTCTTCCGTGGAGACGCTTTTCTCTGCCTCCATTAACAGAGAGCCTTTGGTTGGCAGGCTCAACCTAAACGTTATTATCTGTTCCTTTTCTGAAACACTGTCTGGCTTCTTCACCTTTAGGTTCTGTAACTCTTTGCGTTCTTCCTATAGTCCGCTTTCGAGCAGAACGGCATAGTGCTTGTTGTTCCTCTTTGCCATTTAAGGCTGGCATCGTTTCGTGTTCCCACTGTTTCCTACCCCATTCGTGTTTCAGTGGAGGAGACGCTGTGAAGGTCTGTCTCCGGTGCTTTGTGCCCCACAAGCTCTGGGGCTCTTATCTGGATGAATAATGTTGGGTTTGTCACTGCAGAAGCATTCTGAGGAGGCAGCTGATGGCTGTTTGTGGAACCGAAAGCCAGGGGTGCCTCCTTGAGCAAATTCTCAGCAAAGCTCATAGAACGGGTCATGGAAGAATTTTGGATGCAAATATTCTACTCACAGTAACCTAGAGAGGTGTGTTCTGACTTAGAGATGTGAGAGCATTAACTTCACTATTTCTAGGCTGTGAGAGTGTAAGTTATGGATACTCTGGCCCTGGATAGTTAAACAAACTCCTTTTTAACGGCTAGAAGGAATGGTTTCTTTGTACAGTCTCAATTTATTGTATTTCACAGAGAAGGTGGATCAGACTCGTGGTTAGTTGTATTCTCTCTAAGCGCCCTTTGGAGTCATATCATGGAATAAAATGATGACAGAGTCTAAGGATGGGCTCGGATCAAGAACTGTCTGTTGTGAAATGGAGCATTATGAAAAGATTTCCTCGCGTTGGTTCTAGTTTCCTTGTTTAGGAGCTAAAGGTCAAGTTGCAAAACTGAACAGAAAATAATGGGAAAGTTGTAGTCCGCAGCAGGCTCTTCCCAGTTTACTATAGTTTACTATATTTTGGCCTCTCTCGTCATCACCTTTCATTTCCCCTTCTCACACCCTGTGTTCAAATATTTACTGAGGCTGCTGCCTTAAAACACAGGGGCTAAACCGCTGTAGTTTGGGGTGATTTCACACCAGGATTCTTATAACTTGTGCCTAGGGACTGGAAAGAGCTGAGCACCGTCATGCAAGGAGCCGTGTGTAACAGGCTGAATGGTGAAATGAAGACGAGAATAAAGGACATCGCTTGTGGATGTGCCTGAGAACTGACACAAGTGTTCTCTGCAGCACTTTTGTCATATGGAGAACACACATGCTCAGACCATTGATAAAGTCGTTATTATTTACTCAGTAGACCATAGTGGCTCGGAGGGTTACTGCAGAGCTGATTCCATAGACCTGTTCTGTGTTTGTTGTCTGTCACATGAATATGCATTCAGGCAATTCTAAAAGGGCATCTTTTACTCAAAAAACTGAGTTTGATGCAGATGGTGGAAGAGCCCACTAGGAGAGGAACATTGCTTGATCTTGTGCTCACCAACAAGGCGGGCCTGGTTGAAACAGTGAAGGTTGGGGGTTGCCTTGGTTGCAGTGACCACCAGATGGTGGAGTTCAGGGTCTCGTGTGGTAGGGGCAGAATAGCTACCAGAACTGCAACCCTGGACTTCAGGAGGGCCAACTTTGGCCTTTTCAAGCAATTGCTAGGGGACATCCCATGGGACAGGGTACTGGCAGGTAAGGGAGCTCAGGATAGCTGGCAAACATTCAAAGACTGCTTTCTTGCAGCACAAGAAATGAGTATCCCAACAAGGAATAAGTCAAGGAAGGGAGCCAAAATACCCACGTAGTAGGGAACTACTGGGCAAACTGAAGGGGAAGAAGCAAGCCTATAGGTCATGGAAGGAGGGGGTGGCCACTTGGGGTGATTATAAGGCTCTGGTGAGAGAATGTAGGGATG
>VXBP01000030.1:3909-25291 GCA_013400115.1 Rhinopomastus cyanomelas | reverse complement strand
AAACCTTGGATGTGAAAGACAGAGACTGGGTATTTTGAAAACACATGCGCTGAAATGCATGCGGCTGCACTGGATGCAGATGTGGGCACTGAGAGACTCAGGTCATCCCGAGAGCATTGAGGATGCATGTCTGCTGCACCGAGGGATGCAGATTGTGGGTGCTGAGAAACTCAGGCCATCCCAGACTGACATGCTTTCCTTCCCAGGTCTCTAAATTAGAAGAAGATCCAAGGCCCAAACTGGAGTGGTTTACCATTCTATTTTCTCAGGTTCTGTGAGGGCATTAATGACAGAGTTTCCAGTTTGTATGCACCGTCTTGCATAACCTTTTCTGTGTATAGTTACTGTTAATAAATCTTTCTGGAGTTTCCCTAAGCCATCAGTTGTCTGGTGAATTTTATCCAAGATGCCATCGAGACCTCACTGCTTTGCTTTCCTTTCTTTGATATTAAATTGTGGTCCTGAACCCACCACAAAATTGGTGCCGAAACCCGGGAGCAAAGCACTTTGAATTTCAACCCACTACAACAGTGTTTTCCTAATCTTCTTCTTTTGACAGCAGCATGGTAGGAAATGCTAAATTATACACCATGGTTACCAGTTACAGACCAGAAGCAAAGCCTTGCCTGTGTGATTTTAGGCTGTGCTTTGCAGGAGACATCTGTTTGGAAGCAAAGGTTAAACTCGAAAGTTCTTAATACTTGCTGAGATGAGGAAGTCAGTTTCAAAGATAATCCACTTCGAATAAGATATTTTTCAACATATGTGGGGCTTCTGGAGAGAGTTCAGCGTCGGGCAACGAAAATGATAAAAGAGGTGGAGCACCTCCCTTCTGAGGAAAGGCTGAGGGAGCTGGGTCTCTTTCGCTTGCAGAAGAGGAGACTGAGGGGTGACCTCATTAATGCCTACAAATATGTGAGGGGTGGGTGTAAGGAGGATGGAACTGGGCTGTTCTCAGTGTCATGTAGTGATAGAATGAAGGGCAATGTTTGTAAGCTGGAACATAGGAGAAGGAACTTCTTCACGGTGAGGGTGACGGAGCACTGGAACAGGCTGCCCAGGGGGGTTGTGGAGTCTCCCTCACTGGAGATATTCAAGACCCGATTGGATGTGTTCCTGTGTGACTTGGTTTAGGTGATCCTGCTGTTGCAGGCGGATTGGACTGGATGATCTTTCGAGGTCCCTTCCAATCTGTAATGATTCTATGATTCTATGATTTGGTGCTCCACTACGATTTTCTATTTCCCTTCTTAAAACTGTGATTCTCAGTAGTTAAAAGTCTTTATTTGAGTCAAGCTACCCATTTCACCACATGTTTAAAATGAAAGACTACACCAAGGCACTGAATGTGCGCTATGAATCTGTTCAAGGTGCAGATCCACTTTACTGCTGGGTAAACTGGGTCTATCAACAGAACTTTGCAATATAGGACTTTTATGCTTCTAGTTTTCTATGCAAAATAGGCAGAGCTGTTTATTTATATGTGTAAGTGCCCTTACCTAACTGGACTACATGACTATCATGGCCAGTATATTGGTGTCAGTTTAGCATAAATGAATAAGCTGCTAACCACGGGTGGCAGCTGCCCCATTTCAAATGCCACTGACAGGACTAATAAAATGCTCTAAGTTAGATACAAGCTCGTGTGTCCTGATCAATTGTAAAGGAAATAACCAAATGTTCTGCTTACCAAGTATGAAGGAACACGGTTAGCTGCAACACAAACCCCACAGAATCCCAGGGCATTATCAATACACTCTGCGCATAGAATGCAGTCTTCATTCTGTAAAAGCAAGGTAAGAATTAGAAGGGATGTTTTTACTTTGTACGTATGTATAGCTGCACATACAGATGCACACAGAAAGGCCTTTACAGAGCCACTTATAGAATCATGGAATCATTGGGGATTGGAAGGCACCTTGAAAGATCATCTAGTCCAATTCCCCTGCAACAGCGGGATCACCTAGACCAAGTCGCACAGAACACATCCAGGCAGGTCTTGAACATCTCCAGTGAGGGAGATTCCACAACCTCCTCAAGTCCATGTAGTATATCAAAACACAAGTTACATACTTTATTATAATCAACGTGATTTTCCCAGGCTCTGTAAAATTCAGTAGGTACTGTATGGCTTTTTCCTCAGCAAGCAGTATTTAGACCTTTTTTTAATTGAAAAGCAATGCATTTTTATACAGACACTGTAAAACAGCACACAGTTGAGAGGAGTGCCTATAAAAAGTTTAGGTACTGGTAAAGAGAGGAATAAGGGTTGAAACTGGATGATGGTTCCTTCCAACCCTGAGTGATTCTGATTCCATGGCTTCTCCAGTGAGGTGAGCCTGCTCTGGCGGGGGGTTTGGACTAGATGATCTTTCGAGGTCCCTTCCAATCCCTGATGATTCTATTCTATAACATTCACATACTGTTATCAGAGATCCCTCTACGACTTAAGGACATATAGGACAGACAAAACTTAATTGGAAATCAGATTGGCATGTGAATATGTCAATCCCTTTTTACTAATCTACTTTACTAATTCGCCCCCTTGAGTCTAGGTCTTAATCTAAGATTAGATTAATCTAGGATGTGGACGTGCTGGAGCTTGTGCAGAGATGATCAGAGGGCTGGAGCACCTCTCCTATGAGGCTAGACTGAGAGAGTTGGGGCTGTTCAGTCACGAGAAGAGGAGGCTCCAAGGTGACCTCATTGTGGCCTTCCAGTATCTGAAGGGGGCCTACAAAAAGGCTGGGGAGGGACTTTTAGGATATCAGGTAGTGACGGTACCAGGGGGAATGGAGCAAAGCTGGAGATAGGCAGATTTAGAGTGAATGTGAGGAGGAAGTTCTTTACCGTGAGAGTGGTTAGAGCCTGGAATGGCTCCCGAAGCAGCTGCAACCTGCCGCGGCTTCCGAACAAGCCGCGGCCCCGGCCCCAGCCTGACCCCATTGTCAGCGGGCACCTGCCGCCGCGCCGTCAGGAAGCGACCCCGGCCGCAACTTGCTGCGGGTGCGGGGACCTGAAGCAGTCCCAACGCATCGCGGCTTCGCCGCTGCCGCACCGCGGCCCCAGACCCGAGAAGCGGCGTCCCGGACCGAAGCAGCTCCCACCGCATCGCCGTCCCGGACCCGAGAAGCAGTGCCCCAGAAAGCCGTGGACCGAAGCAGCTCCCCTGCCGTGGCAGCGCGGTGCCGCACCGCACTCGGACTGGAGAAGCAAGACTGGTGCAGAAATGCCATCACAACCCCCCGCCACGGACAGCCTTCAGCATTGGTGAGCTGGGCTANATGCTTTCCTTCCCAGGTCTCTAAATTGGAAGAAGATCCAAGGCCCAAACTGGTTTCCCATTCTATTTTCTCAGGTTCTGTGAGGGCATTAATGACACAGTTTGTATGCACCGACAGATAGCCTTTTCAGAGGGCATAACCAGGTGGATAGATGATGGCAGAGTGGTGGATGTGGTCTATCTTGACTTGAGTAAGGCATTTGACATAGTCTCATATAGAATCCTCGCAGCCAAATTGTGGCAGTGTGGACTGGATGATCAGGTGGTGAGGTGGATCGTAAACTTGGTGCCAGATATAAGCCAGAGAGTAGTGGTGAATGGGACAGAATCTAGTTGGAGGCCTGTAGACTAGTGAAGTACCCCAGTAGTCAGTACTGGGATCAGTCCTATTCACCGGAACAGGATGCCCAGCGGGGTTGTGGAATCTCCTTCACTGGAGAAGCTGAAGACCCACCTGGATGTGTTCCTGTGTGATTTGGTCTGGGTGATCATGCTGGGGCAGGGGGATTGGACATTGAAAGACAAAGTCTGTGATGAAAAACTTTCTGAAGACATATTGGTAGGAATCTCTTGGATCCCCACATTTTTTATAAATTGAGATCTCCCTTTCTAAAAAATCTGTAGTAAATCTGAAAATAGAACCTTCTATTTTAACAACAGGAAGTACTTCTTAGTTTTTCAAGGTATTTGTGATATCACATGAAATTGCATAAGTGACATAATGGTAAGAATATTGTCTTATGAAGAATTTTGGATCTTTCCTACGATCCAAAGTATAAAAACCATACTTTATTTTTAAAAATGTGGAAATCTAAAAAAGTATCTATAAATAAAATACAAAAATATGTCCTTTTTCTGTCAGGTCAATCTATTTTTCATAGCTGCCTTAAAATGCAAAGCATTTGCACCTCATCCATTATATATTAGAAGCTGTTATACTACAAAATTTTAGACAATATTTTTTAAAATAATAGTCTTTAAAAACATTGTAATTTGAATTATAATGCCTAGTCTTATATAATCTGACTTGTATAATATTCTATCAGAATGAAGACTGTGAAAACTTTGTTTGAAAATATTAATTGGTTAAATATTAAGACTCCCTTTCTTTTAAGGAGAATTCTTTAATACTTTAAGAAAAATATGACATAAATTTCTCTGTGGAAAGAAAGAATATTTTTGAGAATCCAGCTCCTTGACTGTGAGACTAATTATCTGCGAACAGCTTGAAAAAGAAAGATTTGAGAATTTTATTTTTTTTTCATTTGGGTTTAGTTGGGTTTTTTTGTGGTAGTTTTTTCCTGGCTGTAATAAAGGAAATAGTGTACTTAAATCCTTACTTATGCTTTCTCTGTCGGTATCAAAGTACTTTCTATCAACTTCTAGTTGTACTATCTAGATTTCAATATGTATTAGTCTTTTGAGTTCAGTCTCACATTGAATAGCTAGTCATCGTATTTAAGAGAGTTCTCTGATGATTTGTTTGTATATAACATGAGATCTAATTAGATAATTCCTTAATCTCCTATAGGATTTTGACATTGCGGTCATCCATTCTTACTTTTTCAAGTCCTTCTGGACAAGAACAAGTATGTTCCAATGAGTTAATGCCCATCACAGAGCATCTGTCTGAGAGTGAGAGAGAAACTTTTCTTGCTCACTAAACAACCCTTGGGATCACGTTTTATAATGGTGTGAACAATTAGCTAATGCAAGATCTTATACTCTCCTTTTGATGAGAAATGAAAAGGAATTGCTAACTCTGGGAAAACAGTTCAATTCTTTGTAAAAATCACAGGACACTAAAGCCCCCCAAACAAATATAGATTGCATTTGAAAAAACAGCAGAGTGACTCCAAAATACAAAAGTGCTACATACACCAGCATTAAACTGTCTATCAATCTGAGACAGAATCCAAGTATGCTAAATCTTAATTACGAGGTAACTTAAGGGAAAATAAAAATGGTGGGAGATGAAATATCAATAACTGCAATCTCCTCAGTACCAACCCAAATATCTTTTCCTTTGCCTGCACTGATTTCTCTGGCATCAAAATAATTGTCTGAGCTGCCCAGTATTACAGAAAATCGTTTTCATGGCAAAAACTCTTTCTGGCACCATAAAAACTTAAGGAGTGTAATCTTTCAAGTATAAACTGGAACTTGAAATAGAAACAGCAACAATAGTTTAATTTGATTCAATAAAATGTCAGCTTAATAGTTTGCATGAAAAAAACACAAGTGAGAAAAAGAAACATAACCTAGAAGAAACTAGGCAGACAGCTACAGGAATATATTGTGACCTATGACAGCCATAACATTAGTCTAGGTAGCAGACAGCATACCACCAAAACTTTTATTGTATAGAAAATTATTATTCTATATAATTGAAAAAAAAAATCTTCAAAGAAATTAAATTTCAGTTACAAAGGGGAAATATTTATTATGATTTTTTTTTTTTCTCATTTTCTCAGGTTGCTTAAATATAATCCCCCCAGGAGGTCTTTCCTGGAAAATATCCATATTCTGTTAACTTCCACAAGCCTGGTGAGAAATATTATGTTCTTAGTGGAAATTATTTTACATTTTTCTCTGAGAAATCTAGTCCCCGACAGCGCTATGTAGCTTATGAGGATATCAGGACTTAAGTGTAGAGGTATTATAAGGTATTATCAACTGTACAGGGTCCTATAAAGGTAATTATTTCAGAACTCAGGACAAGTTAAATTTCCAGCTATCTTTCTTTCTTACCAAGGCTTCAAATTTGAAAGATATGTTTCAGTCACACTTCAAAAACAGATTTTGCAGCAGCCCCAGGAGAGAGACAAAAGTGCTAGAGCATTTATTACAGTCCATCTAAGAAATAACAGGGTTAATAATGTTTGATAAGCCTATGCAGTGTAAAGAGTGAAAACAACTGATGATTTTTAAAAGGGATTGTCATTCCCAATTTGAGGCAGGTGCAATAGTCACCCAGAGAACTCTGTCAGTAAGCAATGTCATTAATAATGATTCATGGATATGGATATTCACAACAGCTGTGGCATCACCTTTAAATACCTCATACAATATTTAGAAAGTGCTGGGAGGTATTGCAGCAGGGAAGCAAGTAAATTGCTAGAAGGCAGTGCTGGTTTAAATTGTTTAATATTCTTTCTTGATACTGGTATAGTGATTTTTCAGAGTGAATCTCTCTTCCTCTGTTTCTCTCCAATAATCCTGCAGCAAGCAAAATAAGGAACACGCTAATCATCTAGTCAATGAAATCTTACGACAGTGTGATATGTTGGCATCATTACCAATATGCCTCATTGACTTAGGTATAAGGTGGCTGCTTCCACTCATCCTACCTCCATTAACGCAAGAAAAAAATACAAGGAGCAGTTTCCCAGGAACATGTTGAATTTTACATTTCAGAAAGACATTTATAGTGTTCTTTTTTACTGAGTTCTTGTAGTCCAAAATAATGAATTCATTGTTTTAATGAAATCAGAGATATTTCTTCATCAAAGTACAATCTAATTACTCTTGAAATACAAGGGGAGAAACTACTAGCAAAACATTCCTAGAATCATAGAATCATAGAATCATTACGGATTGGAAGGGACCTGAAAGATCATCCAGTCCAATCCACCTGCAACAGCAGGATTACCTAGACCAAGTCACACAGGAACACATGCAGGGTGGCCTTGAACATCTCCAGTGAGGGAGACTCCACAACCCCCCTGGGCAGCCTGTTCCAGTGCTCCGTCACCCTCACCGTGAAGAAGTTCCTTCTCAGGCTGATGTGGAACCTTCTGTGTTCCAGCTTACAACCATTGCCCCTTGTCTTATCACTAAACAACACTGAGAATAACCCAGTTCCATCCTCCTGACACACACCCCTCACATATTTGTAGACATTAATGAGGTCACCCCTCAGTCTCCTCCAAGCTAAAGAGACCCAGCTCCCTCAGCCTCTCCTTGTAAGGGAGGTGCTCCACCTACTTCGTTGCCCTACGCTGGACCCTCTCCAGCAGCTCCACATCCCTCTTGAACTGAGGAGTCCAGAACTGGACACAATACTCCAGGTGTGGTCTCACCAGGGCAGAGTAGAGGGGGAGAAGAACCTCTCTTGATCTGCTAACCACCCCTCTTCTAATCCACCCCAGGATGCTGTTGGCCCTCTTGGCCACAAGAGCACATTGCTGGCTCATAGTGATCCCACGTCCACCAGGACCCCTAGATCCCTCTCTCCTTCACTACTCTCCAACAAGTCAGTCCCCATCTTATACTGGTACCTGGGGTTGTTCTTGCCCACATGCAAGACTGTGCACTTACCCTGGTTATGCGTCATTAAATTTTTCTCAGCCCAGCTCTCCAGCCTGTCCAGATCTTGCCGAATGGCAGCACAGTCTGCAGGGGTGTCGGCGACACCACCCAGCTTTGTGTCATCAGCAAACTTGCTGACAGTGCATGCCAATCCCTCATCCAAGTCATCAATGAATAGATTGAACAGGACCGATCCCAGCACCGATCCCTGGGGCACTCCACTAGATACAGGCCTCCAACTAGACTCTGTCCCATTGACCACCACTCTCTGACTTCTACCCTGTAGCCAGTTTACAATCCACCTCACTACCCGAAAATCTAGACCACACTGTCTCAGTTTGTCTGCAAGGATGGTGTGAGAGACCGTGTCAAATGCCTTTCTTAAGTCAAGATAGACCACATCCAGTGCTCTGCCATCGTCCATCCACCTGGTTACACCCTCATCAAAGGCTATCAGGTTGGTCAAGCATGACTTTTCCTTTGTAAAGCCATGCTGACTGTCCCTAATGACCCTCCTGTCCTTCATGTGCCTGGAGACAGCCTCTAGAACAAATTGTTCCATCACCTTTCCTGGGATGGAGGCGAGGCTGACCAGTCTATAGTTACTTGAGTCTTCCTTCTTTCCCTTTTTAAAGATTGGGGTAACATTTGCTATTTTCCAGTCCCTAGGCACCTCTCCTGTTCCCCAAGACCTAGCAAAGATGCTGTGTACATATAGATCTTTGTTTCTTTAAATAATATAACAAAGGACCTCTGAAATGACATGTTTAAAATGCTTAAATGTTATTGGCATTGTCTGGATTGCAACATTCAAAGGAACAGTATGAAATGTTTGTATAAGTGACGCATCATAAGGTGGCTCTATGCACAGTTTCAGGATACTTTGCATACAATTTCCTGAACAGCTACCCTTTGGCCCTGTAATTATTTCACAGATGACTTGAAAGTGAACTCAGACAGGAAAAACTTATGAGTCTCTAACTTTTGCAGCAGTCCAGGACCATCTTCTAACTCTGGACAGATGCAGCTTTCCAGTCTATATCTCAGCAGACATCCTACAGGTCATGACCCATAGACTCTACACCTTCACAAATTAAGTCCTTCTTCTAGTCTTTGGTACAGTAAAGCTGACAAATATTTGCAGGTGACACATTTTTGCACTGTTTTACGTTAACAATACGTAACACGACATGAATGTAGCAGCAACAGGGAAGGTGTCTGTTTTGAAAAAGGATTCTTGCACCCTTGATAGATATCCTAAAACAGAGCCAATCCAGAATCAAAAGCTCTGTCACTCTTACAATGATGATTTGAGAGTCCCATCTACCCTAACTTGGATCCTAGCTTTAAGCATTTAAGAAACTAGCCTGCATCAGTATCTGAAGCACAGTTTCTGAAGTTGCTGGCTGACAGTAAGGGCCGGATTGCCAAGTGATTCCATTCTCCCAAACATCTCTGTGTAAGAGCTTGGGATGAGAGCATCTAGTCAGAACATGCTGTGTAACAGCTGGTGCCTCATACACGCACATATCTGATGATGCCACTAAGTCTCTTGATAACTATTATTCATCCCTACCAGAGCAATCACTGTCTTCTCACTTCATTCTTATCTTGCAAAACAATCCTACGGGGGTAGCTAAATTAGCTTAACTCTCAAAGGCCAATCTTCCCACACCATGCTTTGTATATTGTATATGGAAAGCTATAAAGCAGTATAAAGAGTACTTAGTCTTTAAGACACCCACTTAATTTTGGACAATAAAATAATAAACAACTCATTGCAACCTGTATTTTATTTTCCTTGTAATTTCAATTTACAGAGCATCTATTGAGAATCTAAATTGCAGAGCTCAAATACTGATAAAGAACAAATGTCTTGCTAAAATTCTATAGAATCCTTGATATAACACAAGTCTTCTATGAAGATGGTTCACAGGACACCAATAAAATTTTCCTTTAGAAGTCCTGTTACAGGGACTGATAGCCTAAAGAGGTAAGCGAGGACAGGAATTTTTCCTTTGGAGTGGGACTTCTATCTGCATTTGTGGCAAAGATCAGTGAAATGTAAAGTAGTTCCTTTAATCACGCTTATTAGTTTTGCCCTGAAAGGGGACAACCAAACACTTGGCTAATTCAAGCACGTGAGACAAAAAGTGAACACACGCCCTATTACTGAAGATCAGCCAGCTGGCAGTCAGCTGCACCAGGCATGATTCCAGTTCATAAAGTGGAACATTTTAATGTATTGGTTCAAAACACTTACCCTCTTGCCAATCATGTGAAAATGAAATTAGCTATAGCAAATTTAGTTATATACAGAACATAGAGGGATAATGAGCCACTTTATTTAAAATTATTTCTTTGTCTTCAAGAGTATACACATCCCATCCCTATAGAATTACAATGGGAAAAACACACTCCACGTGCAGTACTTAGTTGGAGAGCAGAAAATAATCTACGTACTTCATAAATTGAATCACCTCAAAGCCAGAATAGAGAATTCATATAATGCCTTGGAATGTGACTACAGTGATGGAAATTCAGAAGGAAATATTAATGCTTATTGCCAGCAAGTTTCAAGGTTCCTTTCCTGTTTCACTTGAAATATTTTACATCTTGAGAGTATCTTATTCAGTGGTATAGAAATTAGCTCCCTTGAAGTAAATAGTCAAAAGCACAAAGAGTAGTTAAATATTTAAATCCTGTTGAAATTCCTATCTCACTTTTGACAATTTACTTGAGTGAAATGCTTTACTAAGAAATTTCCTTTGTTAACTTGTGGATGGTCTGCCCATATGTTTCTTATACCAGCATAAGGTAAGAATAGTTCCTCTATTTAATATTAAATTTAATTCAGGAAGACAGTTGAATTAATATAATTTTACCAAGTAATATAATTTTACAACATTGAAGTAAAGATTAAGACTCCAACATGCTAGATAAAAAGTTCTAGGTCTACTGAGTTACATATCAGGAGAAAAATAAAGTTACTACACCAAATAAGCAGGAATTTGTGTAGTAGCATGAAGTTTGTTAGTAACAGATTAAAATTTGTATGTCATAACCTGATTTTCATCAACAGCTCCATTTAGACAGATGAAAGCAAAAAGAAATTTGTAGGAGGATATGAAGTTCACCAATTTTAGATAAATTATCTTCTCTCTATCTTATGTCTCATTTTTACTTCCATTTGAGGTACTTAACTTCACCATGAATTATGGAAGAATTTTTTTCAAAGTAGAAACAAAAAAATTACATTTCAATAAAATATTTGTTCATGCTTTCTGACTAATAAGGAAAGTATTTTTTAATAGGAAAAAACAGCACTTTACAAAGATATTCTTTGGAGTTAACCTTTGTCATCACAAATTTAAATCACTATTATAGATATAGTGAAAATACAGATCTAAAGCACTGATTGTGTTTAAATCAAAACATATTAATTATCCCTGAAATTTAATTGCNTAGTGATAGGACAAGGGGCAATGGTTGTAAGCTGGAACATAGGAGGTTCCGCATCAACCTGAGAAGGAACTTCTTCACAGTGAGGGTGACGGAGCACTGGAACAGGCTGCCCAGGGGGGTTGTGGAGTCTCCTTCTCTGGAGATGTTCAAGACCCGACTGGACAGGTTCCTGTGTGACTTGGTTTAGGTGATCCTGCTGTTGCAGGCGGATTGGACTAGATGATCTTTCGAGGTCCCTTCCGATCCGTAATGATTCTATGATTCTATGATTCTATGATATTCTCTACAACAGCACATGGAAATCCTCACAGGTCACCCATGAACAAGTACAGTGAAAACTACTCTCTTTCAAAAAAACTTTCCCATTGTGCATAATTCAGTAGACCAGATTCATATCTGTAATTTTAAACAAAAAATAAAGTAATAGTATCAGTAGCATGGATTATATGATTTGAATAATAATGACAACATTGTTTTACTTCAATGGGGTTCAATTTACTGATCAAACATCTACGGAGGCATACAGGGGTCTTTCTTGAAGAGATGTTTACACTAAACCCCCAGCATGGAGGATTAGATCTTTAGCAATAGTACTTGTTACCATAAGACTCTGATAGAATGTGAAGTAGAGAGAAAGATAGAAAAACCCCTCATTTTATAAATGCAGCTGTCAGAGGAAGTCCTAAGGTAAGTAATGGGTCACTAGAGTTTTTTTCATCTTTGGAGCTGAGATCAGATGGTTTATCAATTTTTCTCATTGGTGCAGTGTTCTGGATTTGGTGGAATCAAGTTTTCTTATGGTAATCCTGCATCCAACTCTCTTCCAGCATACAAAGAGTTAACTTGTCTTGGCTGTGGGGATGTTTACTTTTCCCTCCAGTGCACAATGGTGTGCTCAGGTCACAGGGGGCAGAGGTTGGTGGGGTGTGGAAGAAAAGGGGAGGGGTGGCTGCCGCAGGGGAGAGGTTGGGCAGGTGCAGTGTCTGCACGGTTGAGCAGATTATAATTTTATGGGCTAACCTGGTGCTAAACCGTGACATGTAGTCAAGTAGCCACTATGTTTGCAGTTAAATGTTTAATGGAAGTTGGTTTTTATTTTATGGTAGTGGACTGGATATAGGAAGGACCACGGAAGCAGAACAGAGGTGGACAAATGGAGAAACAAGACAGTGATACAAAACAGGGCATCTTATGTCTGCTCACCTGATAAGGAAGTGAAGAAGAAAGGGAAAATATAATTTTGCAACATCCTGGAAGAAGTAAGGCTGAAAATGTGCGTGTCCCTGTGAAAAAGGTTCTTAGCATAATGCTTTTGGTATGACACACTACAGCTGTTACAAATACGATACAGTTTGATTCATTGATTGCTCTCACCCAAAATTACACAGTTTACACAGTTTATTAGGGTTGGAAGAGGCCTTCAATTGCCATTGGGTCCAACCCTCCCGCTCAAGCAGGCTACAATTTACTTTTTAGGCATAACCACCTAAAAAGCCTCAATCAACTACACAAAACTGCATCCAGCCAGGTCTGAAACATCTCCAGAGAAGGGGACTCCTGGGTGACCTCTTCCAATGTTTCATAACCCTGACTTTAAAGAAGTTTTCCTCATATTGAGGTGAAACTTCCTATGTTCAAGCTTGCATCCATTACTCTTTGTACTGTCTGATGCAATTGAAAAGAGAGTATTCCTTTCTTCTTGGCACTCAGCCCTCATGTACTTACAGATAATGATTAAATCCCCTTCTAAAACTTGTCCAAACTAAAAAGTCGCAATTTTCTCTCTTCGTAAGGCAGTTGTTCCAGACATAGCTCTGTGTTGAACTTTCTCAGTTAATTATCTGTTCTCTTGGATTTGGGGAGACCAGAACTAGACACAGTATTCCAGGTGCAGCCTCACTAAATTAAATCCCCTTGAGATATATATTGGACCTACAGGCACTGCCTACACAGAATCATTTTTGTTGGAAGAGACACTGCCTACACGGTGATCATTGAAATCCATGGTGGCCACAGCTGCTTCCCTGCTGTACCTGCAACTGCATGTATTACACTGCCTCCAAGTTGCGTGTCCCCAGATGTATCTTAAACTGCCCATGGTCACAGAGCACATGTCCCCTTCCTCTCTCTCCAAGAGTATGGATTTTTTTGACACTTCTAAGAGCCAGCTTCTATCTTTGAGTGTTTTATGACCTGTTAATCCACGGAAGATCTACAAAAGGACTATCATGCCATGATCAATGTGATCAAGTGAAAGCTGTTTATTAGTTATATATATTAGTTATATATATATATATATAATATATATTAGTTAGCTGTCCCTTATATACAATCTCTCCCTGCCCATGATCCCACAAGTTCTCACAAGACAGTGAAGCCTCCTACTTGGCTTCCCACTGGTCCTTCTTCAGGTCCAGTTGGTGGGCAGGCAAAGTTCCCCTGCTCTGCACCCATGTGCCTCATTCCTTATGCTCCCATGCAACTTTGACAATGACCTGTCAAAAATATCAGGTAATAGAAACTAATAATAATTTTTAGATGAAAACTATCCCAAAGAAATTTGATCCAATGGCTATAGTACTTCCAGAGAAGTGCTATGGCTATAGTACTTCAATTTTCTATTGCTTAAGTATAAAGCATTAATGATACGAGTAACAGAAGAAATATATCTTAGTAGATTCATCATTCATCGGGGGAAAAAAAAAGGAATCCAGAGGCTTTTTACTCTCCTTAGAAATGAGCTTTCAGTCTAGACTAGATTTTTACCAGACACCTAGATTTGAACTTAGTTGCAATGCTATAAGCATTACACATATTTCAACTATGCTTCCTATAAAATCAGGTGACAATTCCATGTCACTGCCAATTACATGTCATAACAAATCAGTATATCCATGATCTGTTTAGAGAGAAGAAAAAGACTCTTATTAATGGAAGACAGAAATCTCACATATTTTCCTAGAAGCTTATTTTATGCAGTATAGATATCTGCAAACTGTCCTTGAATTAATGAGACTGAATTCAGTCTAAATTAAAAGATTATTATTACATTGTTTTATTTGCTAAACTAGTCTTTCAGTACTTTTTCCTCTTTTCTTGTGGTCTTTCTTTTTTTCCTTCTGCTTTTTTTGTGAAGAGAAAGGAAGTTACAATTATTTCTTCAATTGCTGAAAGCAATTTTCATGTTACCTGAAGATTTCAACAAAACCTTGTAAGGGCAGCATTCATCATTTATTGACAGTGTCAGCCAAGAAGCCACTCATCATTACACAAAATATCCAGCCTTTAAAGGTGGATTTTTTTTTGCTTTCTTTTTCTGGAATATTTAGCCTTAGAGTAGAAGAAAAAAGGAGAGAAAGGCACCACAACACTGAGGAGAGGGAGAGGGACAGGGAGAGGGAGAGGGAGAGGACCATGCGCAAAGTGTTGGGGGGGCCCCCTGGTCATGCAGTCTGTCTCCATCTTGGTTCCTGCACGTGGCTAGGGCCATGCCACTGCCATTTTAGAGACCACTGATCAGCAGGAAGAGAGACTGTAATTTCTGCAGCTGAGGAAAACTGAGAATGCTCAAGTACTGTGGAGAGTTCTTCCATGCTTAGCTGAAGAAAGCAGAAGGACTCAAGAATCCTTAAAACTTGGGCATGAAAGACAGAGACTGGGTTCTTTGTTTGAAAGCATGTCTCCTGCTTCGAGGAATGCGCTTTGGATGCTGTGGAATCAGACCTGCCTGATGAGTGTTGAGCTGGAGAAGCTATGCTGAAAAATTGAAGAATTTACCAGTCTGCAAAACAGCCTGGGTGCCGCTGTACTGCAGGCAGGGATGATGCATGAGTGATAGTGAGGGTGGTGGTACTCGTAGCTTGACTGACATGCTCTTTTTCTCCAGACCTCTGATGTGAAAAAAGACCCAAGGACCGATACAATAGTGATCTCCCATTGTATTTTCGTCAGAATATGTGATGGCATTTGTGACACAGTTTCCACTTTGTGTGCACCAACTTGCTTAACCTTTCTTTTTTTTCTGTGTACAGTTATAGAGTTAACAAACCCTTTTCCAGTTTCCCTAAGCTATTCGTACTCTGGCAAATCCTATCCAACATGTGATTGAGACCTAACGGCTTTGTTTTCTTCTCCTTTATCTTTAATTGTGGTATTGAACCCACCACACTTCTTTATGCCACTTGATTGCCCCTCTTGAAACAAAACGGAGTTTAACTTCTACTCCTTTAAATTCCTTCATGTCATTTTTGGCAGCACAAGCAGGGATCTTTAACTGTCGCTGAGCAGCCCTTGCACATAAGCAAGGTTTTTCTGCTTCTCTTAGTGTTCCACCACCATGTAACCTGCTGGGAATGCACAAGAGATTTGGAGGGGACACAGCTGACCCCAACTGACCAGAAATCTCAAAGCATTGTTTTGTAATGACCACTAGATGATTGCTTTCACAGAAAAGATCATCTTAGTTTCCCTATTTACTTTGAACAGTGAAAGAAATTTCAAAGAGTGCATTTGAGGCTGAGTTTATCTAAAAAATTCGTTACAGAAGTGAAGAGATACTTGGAGAAGCTGTGCAAACAAGGAAGTATACTTCAGTGCAAAGGTTCAGACCTTCAGGAGAAGTAGGTCTAACGTAAAAAAACCCATTAAGATAAAATACATTAATCTAATATTGAAAATATTAAATTACTTGTGGATTTCACAGGAATTATATTTAATCAGAAAATCAAGCTTCCAGGCTCAAACAGGTTTCCTTGGCTTAGTTCTCTCCTCGGCTGAGCTATCCTTAAGCCATCTACCTTTGACTAAATTCAGAATACTCAAGCTTTCCTGGAATAAAAGCTTCTAAAAGCCATTCATCACTTGGTGATATTTCTCCATAACATAATCAGCTGAGATAAATTTTTAATATAAAATGTTATTGCAGTCAAAAGCTCAGAAACATGATGCTTCTGCTTTCCCAGCTACATTCTCACAGCGAAGAGATCCTGCTCATGTCTATACTTTTAGGGGTTTTCTTAGTTTCAACATTTCAAACTACTTATCTTTCCCAACTAGTCTAAACAAAACTAAGAAATATGTTTTGTAATTTCTCCCTTAAATATTTTTTGTGCCAAGTCATAAATTTGAAGAGAAAGCACACAGTGACAAAAATTTTGAAATTTAACTACAACCTAGTACACAAAATCCCCTGTTTCCCTGGTCCAGGAACACTCCAGGTAATGTCTGTATAGAGACAGCATTGATGTGACTGGTTGACTTCATACAAGGGACACACAAGATGATTGACTTACTTCCCAATCTCCTCCACAAGAAGATGTTTGCCTAATTTTGCAGGAACTCTACAGCTGGGAATTTTTGAAAGGTCTAGAGGTTTCCCCAGGCAGCGTCTGTTGTGCATAAAGAAATTAATATATTTAAATATGCATCTTAATATCACAGAACATTAATATATTGGGTGGAGACTTGGAAGTCTCGCAGAACCTCAGGTGGTTCAGAATTGTAGCACTTATCAAATTTTACATACCTGTAAGTGTAAACTGTTATCTCAGGCACAGAAAACAGAGCACAAAAAAAGTCTTTTCTACATAGGTTAGATAATTAGGAGACTATTTGCATTTAGGTTAAGACAATGAATAGTGGGAGAGTGATTACAGGTGTTTCTGGAGTGCTTATGTAGGATGATGAGCAGCTGGAACACAAGAACCAATCAGATAAGTAATTAAGTTACTCTATTCTGATTCAGCTGAAGATGCTCTTACGAGGATTCTTACAACAATAAGGGGAGTCCATAGGAGAGGACTGCTGTTGGATCTTGTACTCACCAACAAAGAGGGTCTGGTTGAAGCAGTGAAGGTTGAAGGCAGCCTTGGTTGCAGTGACTATGAGATGGTGGAGGGCAGGGTCTCATGAGGTAGGAACAGAATACCTAGCAGAATGACAACCCTGGACTTCAGGAGGGTCAACTTTGGCCTTTTCAACCAACTGCTGGCGGAAAACCCATGGGACAGGGTACTGGCAGGTAAAGGGGCCCCAGATAGCTGGTTAGCATTCAACGACCACGTCTTTGAAGCATAAGAGCAGTGCATTCCAACAGGTAGGAAGTCAAGGAAGGGAGCCTGAGAAGGAACTTCTTCACGGTGAGGGTGATGGAGCACTGGAACAGGCTGCCCAGGGGGTTCGTGGAGTCTCCCTCACTGGAGATATTCAAGACCCACCTGGATGTGTTCCTGTGTGACTTGGTTTAGGTGATCCTGCTGTTGCAGGCGGATTAGACTAGATGATCTTTCGAGGTCCCTTCCAATCCGTAATGATTCTATCTAGTGATAGGACGAGGGTCAATGGGTGTAAACTGGAACATAGGCGGTTCCATATAAATATGAGAAGGAACTTCTTCACAGTGAGGGTGACGGAGCATCAGATTTGACTTCCCCGGGGGTTGTGGAGTCTTCTGTGAAGACATTTAAGACCCACCTGGCTATTTTCCTGTGTGACTTGGGCTGGCTGATTCTGCTGTGGCAGGGGGCTTAGACTAGAAGATCTTTCGAGGTCCCTTCCAATCCCTGATGATTCTATGAGTCTATGAGTCTATGTTTCTATGATGCTATGAACAGAGATTTGTATTAGTATCAAGACAGCAACCAACCACATTGACTAAGCAATCTGACTCTTATGTAAGCATTTTCTTATGCAAAGATCCCCAAAAATGAAAGAGCTTTTTAACTGTAGTTGTATGTTCATGTAGCAGCAGAGTTTAATTAGGAAGTGATGAACTTTAATTTCACTCCTGCTTCTCTAAAGAAGTGATTGAGAAAGAATGTTGGAGAAAATTGTGAATAATTTGAAAAGAAGACTGACAAGCAAACAACTTTGCTCTGAAAGGACTAATTTATTTATTTTTTTCCAAGAATGGAATCCTTATGATTAAATACATTTTCTTATCATAAGAAGCATTGACAATTTGTTATTTTAATTGTAGTTGAAAACTCATTAATAAAACATATATTTAAAAATAAATCCCTTACAATACCTGATAATATGTGTTTTAGGAAATTTTGTATCAGCTGATTTCATATTGCTTTCCTAATACACAGGTGACTTCAGCTAATCAGTCATAACATTGCTACATGAAGCATTCTATATGTAGGGCAAATGAAAAGAGAGAGAGGTCTATTATTTGACTGACCTTCTCTGTAGCTGAATAAGCTTTCAGTAAATTTTTTCATTAGTAACATCTCACTGATTGACTGTGTTATCCTAAATACAGGAACAAAAGCTAAACAGATAATTTGCATATTATATTAATTGCATTTATAATCTACCATTTGGTGTTCCTATGGGAAATATAATGTAATCTGACTACTCTGGCATTCACTATTTTGAAGAAAAACAATAGTGTTTACCTCTCATCACAGAAACACAGGGAGTGGCCATCTCTTCCTTCCATGACCTACAAACTTTCTTCTTCCTCTTCAGTTTGCCCAGCAGCTCTCTCGTTAACCACGTAGGTCTTATGGCTCCCTTCCTTGACTTCCTACCTGTTGGAATGCACTGCTCTTATGCTTCAAAGACGTGATCGTTGAATGCTAACCAGCTATCTGGGGCCCCTTTACCTGCCAGTACCCTGTCCCATGGGTTTTCCGCCAGCAGTTGGTTGAAAAGGCCAAAGTTGACCCTCCTGAAGTCCAGGGTTGTCATTCTGCTAGGTATTCTGTTCCTACCTCATGAGACCCTGCCCTCCACCATCTCATAGTCACTGCAACCAAGGCTGCCCTCAACCTTCACTGCTTCAGCCAGACCCTCTTTGTTGGTAAGTACAAAATCCAGCAGCACTCCTTTCCTACTGTGCTCCTCCACCATTTGCTTCAGGGAATTGTCACCAAGGCACTGGAGGAACCTCCAGGACTGTGGATGGTTGGCTGAGTAGGTAGTAAAAATGCCCCATGAGAACCAAGACCTGTAGCTGTGAGGCTGCTGTCAGCTGCCTGTAGGAGACCTCATCAGTTTCCTCATTCTGATCTGGTGGCCTCTAATAGACACCCACAACAGTGTCACCCATGCCAGCCTGTGTCTTGATTTGCACCCTCAAACTCTCAACTGTCACTTCATCTGCCCCTGGACAGAACTCAATACATTCCTGTTGCTCTCTCATGTAAAGAGCAACTCCACCACCAGACCTTGCTGATCTCTCCCTCCTGAAAAAGACACAGCCATCCACGACCACATTCTAGTCATGTGAGCTGACCCACCATGTCTCTGTAATTGCCACCAGATCATAATCACCTGGCTGGGCACAGATTTCTAAGTCCTCCTGCTCATTCCCTGTGCTGCATGCATTGGTGTACAGGCATTTCAGGGAATGAGCTGAGCGCTCTGATTTCACCCTAGAACAACGAGAGGCCACCTGCTTTTCATTAAGACCAAAGCTCTGTCCCATTGATGTACACCCATCAACAATCCCACCCCACTTTGAATCTAGTTTAAAGCCTTCGGAATGAGACCAGCCAATTCCTGCCCCAGAACCCTTTTTCTCCTCTTCCATGTCGACCTGTCAGATCTGGTACCTTATGGAACCAGCCATTATTAAAGAAACCAAAGCCCTGCCTGTAACACCAGTATCTCGGCCAAGCATTAATGGTCTGAGTCCTATTCCGGCCCGTGTCCTCACCCCAAAATGGAAGTAATGAAGAAAATACAATTTGTGCCCTGGACTCTTTTACCAAAGGTCCCATGGCCTGGTAGTCTTTCTTTATTCCTCTCAGCCTATGTAATACAGCTTCCTCCCCACCTGTCTGGAAGATCAGCAGTGGATAATAGCCAGCAGATCTCACCAGATTAGTGAGCATCCTAGTGATATCCTTGATTTGGGTTCCAGGCAGACTGGAGATTTCCCTGTGATGAGGGTCAGCTCTGCATTTTGGGTCCTCAGTCCCTTTCAGGAGTGCGTCTCCAATAACTAGAACTCTTCTCTTTTTTGTGGAGGAGGTTGTCATATTAGCAGATTTCCCATATTTCTGTGACCTTGCTAGGATCTCCACTATGGGTTCTGAGGTGGGTTCAGGACCACAATTCAATATCAAAGAAAGGAAGGCAAAGCAGTGAGGTCTCAATGGCATCTCGGATAAAATTCACCAGATAACTGATGGCTTAGGGAAACTTCAGAAAGGTTTATTCACACTAACTATATATAGGATGGAGAAAAGGTTATGCAAGTCGGTGCACACAAACTAGAAACTCTGTCATTAATGCCATCACAGAACCTGAGAAAAATGTAATGGGAGATCACTATAGTTTGGGCCTTGGATCTTCTTCCAATTTAGAGACCTGGGAAAGAGAGCATGTCAGTCTGGGATGGCCTGAGTTTCTCAGCACCCACACCTGCATCCCTCGGTGCAGCAGACATGCATCTCAATGCTCTCGGGATGGCCTGAGTCTTTCAGCACTCACACCTGCATCCCTCGGTGCAGTCGCATGCATTTCAGCGTGGCTTCTCCAGCTCAACGCATAGGGATGGCCTGACTGATCAGCGCCCACACCTGCATCCCTCTATGCAGCTGCATGCGTTTCAAAAGACCCAGTCTCTGTCTTTCACATCCAAGGTTTGAGGATTCTCGAGTCCTTCTGCTTTCCTCAGTGAAGCACGAAGGAGATCTCCCCCAAACCTAAGCGCTGCCAGTCTTTTCTCAGCGGCAGAAACGACAGTCTCTCCTCCTGCTGATCACTCTTTCCAAAATGGTGGCGGCCCAGTCACATGGCCCCAGCCGCGTGCGGGGTCCAACATGGAGACCGACCGCATGGCGTCAGCAGGGCCGCACCCCCCCACACTCCACACGTGGCCGAGAGGGTCTTCCAGACCTCCTCTCCTCTCCTCTCCCTCCCCTGTCTCAGCTCCAGGGGGAAGAGGAGTAGCCCAGCTCACCAATGCTGAAGGCTGTCCGTGGTGGGGGGTCGTGATGGCATTTCTGCACCAGTCTTGCTTCTCCAGTCCGGGCGCGGTGCGGTGGCGAGCAGCGGCGGCACCGCGCTGCCGTGGCGGCGGGAGCTGCTTTGGTCCTGGGTTGTGGTGCGTCAGCAGCTTTTTCTTCTCCGGTCTGGGGCACTACTTCTTAGGTCCGGGGCCGTGCGGCAAGTTGCGGCCGGGGTCGCTTCGAGACCCCACGACGGCAGGTGCCTGCCAGTGGTGGGGTCAGACGGGAGCCTCCGCTGGTTCGGGGGGCGCGTCTGGTTCCGGGGCTGGGGCTGGTTCTGGGGCAACAGTCTCCCCCAACAGCTGCGGTTCCCCCGCCCCCCCCCCCCCCCCCCCCCCCCCCCCGCGCGCGGGGGGGG
>VXBP01000029.1:605785-675125 GCA_013400115.1 Rhinopomastus cyanomelas | reverse complement strand
CCATTCTCTCTATGTTCCCTCAGCTAAAAATACCCCAACTGAAGGGGGGTTATTGTCATCGGGCAGTAAATTCTGGGAACACGTGTGGGAATTGGGGCTGTTTATCTGAAGTGGTAACTAAAACAAATAGCACTGGTGGCTGATGGCCAGGGTGGCCCCTCCGACGTGATGGGGAGCCCCATCTTCTGCCCTTCCTCAGTGACTCTTGTAAGCTGCCCCAAACGCTTTTCCCTGCCTTCCTCTTGGCTTCAGCTGGGGAAAAAGGAGCCTGAGGGGTGACCCCATGGATGTTGATCAAGATGTGAAGGGTGGGTGTCAGGAGGATGCAGCCAGGCTCTGCTCAGGGGCACCCAGTGACAGGACAAGGGGCAGTGGGTGTGAGCTGGAGCACAGGAGGTTCCACATCAATGTGAGAAGGACCTTGTTCCCAGGGAGGGTGCCAGAGCCCTGTCAGGGGCTGCCCAGGGGGGTTGAGGAGGAAATGTCTCCTTCTCTGGAGATGTTTCAAACCCCCCTGGGCATGATCCTGTGTGACTGGATCTAGGGGATCCTGCTGTGTCAGGGGGATGGGACTGGATGGTCTTTGGAGGTCCTTTCCAATCCCTAATGTTCTGGGGTTCTGTGGGGTGTCAGTGTCCATGTGTTGGACTCTCCTCACACAGCCTTCCAGGGCTCTGGCACCCTCCCTGAGAAGAAGGTCCTTCTCCCACCGATGTGGAACCTCCTCTGCTCCAGCTTAAAACTCCTCTTTGTGTTTTGGCCGCTGCTTCCTTGGGTTCAGACCACTCGCAGAGGAGGGGATGGAATTCTCGGGCTGGCGACCAGCTGACCTTTCTCATCCCTTCGGGTCGCTTTGGAGGAAATGGCTCTCATTTTTGGTCCCATAGTTCTGTGTTTTACCCGGCTTCTCCCGGTTCTCTGATGGCACCGCGCACGTCACGCCCGGCAAACCCCCTTCTGCTCCTCCTGAGCTGCTCTGGCAGGGCTTGTGAGAGGGGCTGAACGAGTCTTAATTAAGAAAGCCCTCGCAATTAATTAATTAGGGCTTCTTAAACATCATGGGGTAGTCGCTTGGGAAGATGGAGCGCGTGGGAATTGCGCTTCCAGCGTGAGGGGTGGGAGAGGAAGCGGAGCCAGGAGCAGCCGGTTTGTTGGCAGAACTTGAGGACTGATCAGAGATTATTTAAGGTTGGAAAAGACCCGCGGGATCATCGAGCCCAACCACCAGCCCTACTCTGCAAGGTCACCCCTAAACCAGATCCCCCAACTCCACATCTCAATGATCCTTAAACACCTCCAGGGATGGGGACTCAGCCCCCTTGCTGGCGGGGTTCCAATGCCTACCCCCCAACACCACATCTAAGTGACTTTTAAACTGGCCTAGGGATGGGGACTCAACCATCACCCTGGGCAACCAACCTGGTCCAACCCCCTGCCAGAGCAGGATCCCCTAGAGCAGGTCCCACAGGAAGATGCTAGATGTCTCCAGAGCAGACACTCCACAAGCTGCTGGCACCAGGGCTCTGCGGTCCTAACTGGGAGAAAGATCTTCCTTATGTTGAACCTCCTGGCTTCCAGTCTGTGCCCACTGACACTTCTCCTGCTGCTGGGCACCGCTGGGAAGAGCCTGGTTCCATCCTCCCCACACTCACCCTTTAGATATTGAGCAGCATCGATCAGATCTCCCCTCAGTGTCCTCCAGGCNGGGAGGAGAACCTCTTCATCTACTAACCACCTCCCTTCTGATCCCCCCCAGGTTGCCATTGGCCTTCTTGGCCATCAGCGCCTGTTGCTGGCTCCTGCTGTTGCAACTCAGAGGGCTTCTCCAGCCTGAAGAGTTCACAGAATCCCAGAACATTAGGGATTGGAAGGGACCTCAAAGACCCTCCAGTCCAATCCCCCTGCCAGAGCGGGATCCCCTAGACCAGGTCACACCGGAGGTGGCCCTATAGGGGAGCACTACAGGGCTGGAGCCTTCTTGCCTCTAACCCCCTTTCAGCTCCTTGGGTGACTCCGTGTCTGGCTTCCTCCGGGATGTTTCTGCCTGCCTGGAGAGCAGCTGGGAGCTGGGATAAAGGCTCGAGTGTCTGGGAAAATTCCTGGCATACTTGGGCCAGCAGGCTGGGGGGGACTGGGAGCTGCTTGTTGCTGGTTTTCATAGCGTGAGGTTTGAACTGGGTTGGGCTGGGGGGGGACAGGATGCACCAGTGTGGGCTGGGAGCTTGGTCCTTGCAACTGGTGGTGACTGGTGTCTGCAGTGCGTTAGACTGGTGTTGGATGTGGCAGTGCTCTGGGGAGGGAAGAGCAGCGCTGGGGCATCGCGGCTTGTGCCGCCTGCCGTGAGACCAGTTCGACCAGCACCAGAGCACCAGCGAGGCTGGAGCGCGGCAGGTTGTTGCTGCAGGACGAGTGGGAACCAGAGCGGAAACCCCACGTCTAAAATTACCTCCGTGGGGTTTGGGGTTGATTTTCCTTCTCCCAGTCCTAGCCTCTTACTAAGTGGCCCCGTGGTGGGGAGCTGGAGTGTTGAGCGCGGGCTTGAGATGAACTGGAAACCGTCCGAGGTGCCTCCGCTTCAGGTTAGGTGGCCTCAGGGGTGCTGGGTCACCCTCAGGTGCTGCCTCCCGGCTCCAGTGCCAGAGGCACCCATCAGGTCCCTTAGGCTGTGGTTGGACCTCTCTTGGTGCCTCTCCTGGGTCATCTCTTGGTGCTCAGCAGAGGCACCGTGTGAGCCCCACCCCCTGGTGCTGTGGTCCCTCCAAGAAGGGTCTGCTTGGGGTGTGACTGTGCCCACATGGGTGTTTTTCAGCCCTTGGGGTGACGGTGTTGCTGTCTCCCCACTGCCAGCTGTGCAGCCTGGCAGAGGAGATGTTTTCCTCGTGGAAACCTGACCCTCTGCTGGCTGCTGCTCCCCTGCGCATGGCTGAGCCAGGGCTCGGCGATGGGGTCGGGTCTCCTGAGAGCGCTGGTCCCGAAATTGGGCCGAGCCCCAGGGAGTCCGTGCCTGGACAAAGGAGCTGAGCAGAGGTCTCCAGGCAAGGACCGAGCTGCTCCGCTGTGCGTGGAATGACGATGAGTCTGCCAGCACCGCTGCGGGATCTTGTGGGGACGGGTGTTCTGGGGAGATCCCCTCAGCACCTCACAGCTGTGGGGTTGGGGTGGGCGCCCCGTGGGTGCTGGAGGTCTCTGCTCCATGCTTTGAGGGTGGTGTGTGACCCGCCCGTGGGAGCAGCCTCCTCTGCTTGGATTTGCCGAGCAGCCCGGTCTCAGCTGCGGGCGTCGGGACCCGGTAACTTCCCCGTTCCTTGTGTTTCAAGGGCACAGCCCCTACAAACCCTGCGGCCCTCTGTGTTCCACAGCCCACTGCGGGTTGTGCGTGGGGAGTCAAGTCAGCTCTTGGTGGCTACCAGCCGCCCCGAGCTGTGCCGGGTGCCGAGGCCGCCCCCGGGGCGCTGCCGCCCGCTGCGCCCTGACGCGGGAGAGCTGCGGGGGCCGCGCAGAGCTGAGCTCTGCCTCCCCTTCCTCTCGCTGCCCTCTGAGTCACGGCGACGCGGGAGCCGCAGTCTGCCTGCGGGAGCCGGGTCGTCCCTCTGGTTCGGTTTGGCTGCGGCTGGGAAGGGAAGAGGACCCGGCCGCGCTCTGCAGGGAGCCTGCCTCCGCGGGGCTCCGCGGCTGCTGCGCTGCTGCAGGTGAACGGATGCTCCCTGCGGGTGGATCTGGAGATGCTCGGCCGACACAGATCCTCTAGCAGGGGCTGCCAACGCCGCACGACGCGAGTTGGTGGCTTTAAAATTAGAGGAAGATTCAGGCTGGAGAGAAGGAAGAAGTTGTTGATGCTGAGGGTGGGGGGAGAACGCCTGGCCCAGGGTGCCCAGAGAGGTGGGAGAAGCCCCATCCCAGGTCAGGTTGGACCTCGGGGCTCAGAGCAACCTGCTCTGGGTGGGGATGGCCCTGCTCACTGCAGGGGCAGGACCGGGTCAGCTCCAAAGGTCCCTCCAACCTGTTCCATGATGTCCAGAGCCACCCAGGAGCTCCTGCTGGGAGAGCTCTGCAGGCGAGGGGCAGCAGAATGTGGCTCTTGCTGCTGACCCCCCCGTGGGCTGCGATGAAGCTCCTTTTCCTGGAAGCTGCCGCTGCAGAACGTAGTGATGCAAAGTGAAACTGCTGCTCGTGTGGCACTGAAGCGTGAAGAGCCTCTGAGAGGAGAAGCTGTGCTCTGATCCTGATACAGGGTCACCACCCTGGGTGATGCTGCAGCCTGCGCCTCTTCCTCACTGTCTCTTTGATCCTCCTCTCTCCCAGGAAGAGCCTCCTTAATGGGTGGACACTGGTGACCCTCTGGATGTGGTGGCTCTGCTTCTCTGCCTTCTCTTGTCTCTCTCACAGCAAAGGACCCAGCAGCAGCTCATCCTCTGCGGATGTGGTTTGTGGGAGCCTCACACAGTGATGCTGCCTGCCCACCCCACCCCACGGTGCTGCTGCTTGGGACCCTGTGTGGGAGACCCTCTGTGGGTTGGGCTGAGGAAGCTGATGGGGTTTTCTGGGCAGCTTCGTGCTGCTGTGGCCACAGGAATGGACTGGGGTGGTGCTGCAGGCTGATGGGGAGAGGATGAGGGAGCTGAGGCTGTTCAGCCTGGAGGAGAGGAGACTGAGGGGAGACCTCACTGCTCTCTACAGCTCCCTGAAGGGAGGTTGTAGTGAAGTGGGGATTGACCTCCCTAGGGACTGGCACTAGGAGCAGAGGAGATGGGGTGAGGTTGTGCCAGGGGAGGGTCAGGTTGGATCTGAGGAAAAACCTCTTCCCAGCAAGAGTGGGGAGCCCTTGGAACAGGCTGCCCAGGGACGGGGTGGAGGCACCGTCCCTGGAGGGGTTCAACAACCAGGCACCCAGGGTGTTTGAGGAGAGGGGTTGGTGGTTGAGGGTTGTAGGGTGGGTGATGATGATGTTGAAGGTCATTTCCATCCTGGACGATTCTGTGGTTGTCTGGGCATCCCATGGGAGTCCCCCTGCTGCCAGGGCTGGGCGTTGGAGCGTGGGGCAGGCTGTGCTGTCAAGGGCAGCTCTGTCTTTCTGCTGCCTGCCAGGAGGAGGGTCTTGTGATGCTGCTGCCAAATCAGAGCTGGAGATCAATATCTCCCCCAGGGTGGCTGCTGTTCCCATGGCTGTGCCCCCAGATGCCTTTTGCCTCGGTAGCCTCTGCTTCTTGCCTGCCGGGAGCATCTGTGGTTGTGTCCAGAGGACTTTGGATTTGGGGATTAACTGTCTCTGCTCAACCCTTCTGAGGAATCTTTTTGTTTGCTGTGAAATTCCCAGCTCAAACTACAAATTCTTCCTTCTTCTCTCTGCTCCAAGCCCTGAGGGTCAGCTCCAGACCTGCGAAGAGCCGCGTTCAAAGGCTCCAGATAGAAGCCCGGCAGCTGCCCGTCACATGAGGCCATTAGTGACCCGAGAAGTGACGGTCGGGGCTGCAGGGGCTGGGCTGTGGTCTGAGTTTGCTCTTGGAGCCGTCACAGGCTCTTAATTATCTTGTTGTGAAATGGTCAGATGGGCTTCAGGCTGCCTCGGGTGGTTTGCGGTCACAGGGTGGGTTCATGCTGAGAGGGGAGGTTGAGATGAGAGCTCAGGCAGAAACCCCTCCCTGGGAGGGGGCTGGAACAGGCTGCCCAGGGAGGCTGTGGCTGCTCCATCACCCCTGGCAGTGTCCACGGGCAGCTTGGATGGGGCTGTGGGCAGCCTGCTCTGGGGAGAGGTGTCGCTGCCCGCGGCAGGGGGTTGGTGCTGGGTGAGCTCTGAGCTCCCTTCCAACCCAACCCAGCCTGGGATTCGGTGCGAGAAGCAGCAGAGTTGTCTCGAGAGCCTGACATGGGGAACCTGATCCCCATCGGGTTGCTGTGGAGGGCAGGAGTTTCGCAGGGAGCAGCCCGACTGGAAAGGGCAGGGCTGTGGTTCCGCCTGGCTCTCTCCAGGGCTGATCCCCTCCAGCTCTGCCACGTCACCCGTGCTGGTCCTGCAGCACCCAGCGTGGGTAAGGTCCTGCTGCAGCCCTTGAGGTCTGTTTGACCCAGCGCACCCCCGCTGCCCTGGGTGGCTGCAGCCTTGGTGCTCTGGATCGATCCTCCGTGCCAAGCGCTGCTGCTGGGAGGGATCCAGCTTGGAGGGTGACCCCGTTGTCTTTGCCAGCAGGCTATCTTCCAGTTTGGCCTGTGCGGGTCCTGCGGCAGCAACAGCCGAGGGGCAGCCCAACGCGGGGCTTCTGCTCTGCTCCTGGTGGCATCTTGGACCCCGCGCAGGTGGTGGTTGCCGCTGCCAGGAAGAGAAGGGAGCTGCCCGGTTGCAGAGCCCCTCTCCCCGCGGTCGGGCTGGGGCAGCTCCAGGGGGGCAGGCGGTTCGGGGCGAAGGGGGGTCCGTGCCCTGTCGCGGGCAGCCGAGGAGGAGAGGAACAAGAGAGCCCTGTGCGGAGGCTCCCGGGCTCCCTGCGGCTCCCGGAGCAGCCTTGCTGAGCCTGGAGCCCGTCCTCTCATCCCCAGCGCTGCTGCTGCCGGTTGCTGGGAAACCTCCTGCCAGCCTCGGGCGCTGCCAGCCCCGGCAGAGCCACCGGCAGCCTTTATTCGTGTCCCTTCCCAAGTGTCGTCCCAGGCTCCTGCCTGGTGGGTTTGTGTTTGCTCAGGGGGTTGTTTTTTTGCCTCGTTTATGTTTTTAAAATGAAAAGACACAAACTGGGAGGCTCTGTGGGGATGGCTGGCACTGGGAACTGGGACTTTGAGCTCTGGAAAGTGGGGGAACAGGACAAGGAGGGGATGAGGGGTTGGGGCTGAGATCCCCCCAAGCTCTGCAGGGGTCTCCTGTATCTCATGACAGTCTCCTGAGGCCTCCCTCAGCTCATGCAACCCCTTCCCAGTGTGGCTGCACTGTCCTGGACTGGGTCTGCAGTTCAGCATTGGGCTCCTGGATCAGCATGGGCTCACTTTGCTCCCTGTGTGCCCCTGCCCCTGGGGTCTGTCCCTACAGAGGGGACGGTCTGAGCTTCAGCAGCTCCGCGGCAGCTCCGGGCTGCCTTTTGCCTACAACCTGCTGCAGGGACCTGCTGTCTCCTGCCGTGGTTCTGGCCCGAGATCCTGAGCTGAAGCTTCCTACGAGTGACCAGCTTTGCCCTCCTCTGGGGGAGGCAGGAGACAGAAGGAGGAACAAGCTGCCCGCGGGGGGAGGCAGGAACAGGAGCAGCAGCGCCGCGGCGGAGCTCAGCGCGGCCGCAGATGGCAGAGCCGGGGGGTTCCTCGCCCTGTGCCCCCAGCACCCCTGACCGTGCGGACCCGAGGGGAAGAGATCAAGGACTCGGGGCGAGGGGGCAGAGTCTGATGAGCGCTGAGGGTTGAAGATAATGGAATAAAAAATGAGGAGCAATGAGTGATGAAACGCAGCGGCCGGTCTGTCCCAGCAGCGCGAGCTCGTGCTGGTGTGTGTTTGTAGCCCGGTGGCTTCCTTGTCGCGGCTCCCTGCCCGAGCAGCGCTTCCCCCTCGTCGTTTCTGTTGTTGGAGGGTTTTGTGCCGGAACACGAGCGGTTAGGCTCTGCGGTGCCTGGTTCTGGGGCTGGTGGCTCCCCTCGAGGCTCTGACCTGCCGACCCAGGGCGGTTCTGCTGATGTGGCTCCTTGTCTTTTCCAGAACGAAGAGAAGAGGAACCTCTCCCTGGGGGGCCATGTGGGCTTCGACAGCCTCCCCGACCAGCTGGTCAGCAAGTCTGTCACGCAGGGCTTCAGCTTCAACATCCTCTGTGTGGGTGAGCGCGGTCCTCTGCTGGGGGAGCCTGGCCCCGGGGCTTTGCACATCCTGCCCTGCAGTGGCCTCGGTCCGCAGCGAATCCCAGAACCTTAGGGGTGGGAAGGGACGTTAGGGGTCGAAAGACCACCCAGTCCAATCCCCTGACACAGAAGGATCCCCTAGATCCACTCACACAGGAGTAGCCCAAGAGGGTTTAAAATGGCTCCAGGCAAGGAGACTCCACAACCCCCTGGGCAGCCCCTGCCAGGGCTCTGGCACCCTCACTGCCAAGAAGGTCCTTCTCACACTGATGGGGAACCTCCTCTGCTCCAGCTCACACCCGCTGCCCCTTGTCCTGTCACTGGGTGCCCCTGAGCAGAGCCTGGCTCCAGTCTGAGGGCAGGTTGTGCTGGCAGGTCCACAGCTGTCTGCTGTCTTCTCTGAGCTGAAGTTAGGTCTCCAGAGCCCCTCCTCACAGGGGTGTCCCCTCTCAGAGTCAGGCAGTGCCCTGCAGACTTTATGAGGGACAAGCCAAGAGAAAAAGTGGTTGAGAAGCCTGTTGAAGTGGGGAACCCACACTGTCACAGAATCATTGAGATTGGAAAAGACCCCCGGGATCATCAAGTCCATCCATCAAACCCCACTCTACAAGGTCACCCCTAGACCAGATCCCCCAACACCACATCTGAGCGACTTTTAAACTCATCCAGGGATGGGGACTCAACCCCCACTCTGGGCAGCCCATCCCAGGGCCTGACCACTCTCTCCAGGAAGAATTCCTTCCTGATGGCCAGTCTGACCCTCCTCTGTTGGAGCTGGAAGCCCTTCCCTCAGCTTCTGTCACTAATGATCTGTGAGCAGAGCCCAGCACCAGCATCTCTGCAGGGTCCTTCAGAGAGCTGTGGAGAGCGATGAGGTCTCCCCTCAGCCTCCTCTTCCTCCAACTAAGCGGGTTGGAAGAGCTCTGCAAGATCATCCAGATCAACCCTGCCCTGCCCAGTAAACCCTGCCCCCCAGGACCACATCTACTTGTGTTTTGAGGCCCTCCAGGGACACAGACCCCCCCTGCTCCCCAGGCAGCCCGTTCCAACCCCTGAGCACTCGCAGCCGTGTTCCGTGTCAGCAGGAGCTGTGAGGTCCCTGTCGCAGCCTCGGGCTGCAGCCAGCTGGTGCTTTGTCCCCCCCAGGCGAGACGGGCATCGGGAAGTCCACCCTGATGAACACCCTCTTCAACACCACCTTCGAGATGGAGGAGGCCAGTCACTACGAGAGCAGCGTGCGCTTGCGGCCGCGCACCTATGACCTGCACGAGAGCAACGTCCACCTCAAGCTGACCATCGTGGACGCCGTCGGATTTGGGGATCAGATCAACAAAGACGAAAGGCAGGTCTCGTGCCATCTGCCTGGGGGGTCCCGGGCTCACCCAGTGCCATCGGCTTGGGGGGTCCCGGGCTCACCCAGTGCCATGTGCTTGGGGGGTCCCAGAGTCTCTCGGCATGACGACAGCCCCCGTGTCCATTCATGAAGCTGCTCCCTGCAGTTCTGAGAGTGAGTGTGGGCAGAGGTCACAGAAGGTCCCCCCAGCAGAGAGAGTTGGGGCTGTCCTCGGCGCAGGGCTTGGGGATGAGCTGCCCTGGCAGCCGCTGGTGTCTCTGGACCTGCCCCGTTTAATTACGCAGGCGGCAGCGCCCCAGCCCCAGGTAGAAGCTTTCTGGGGCCCCCAAGGTGTCCCCTTGGCCCTGCTGCGCTGCTGCTGCAGCCCTGAGCTGCAGGCAAAGGTCGGTCCGTGGCAGCAGCTCCACTGCCCTCGGGCTTGGCAGGGCAGCCCCGGGGGGCTGGATGCGGGGCCGGTGCCGCAGTCGTGCGGGGAGCTGGGGGCCTGGGCTTGCTAAAGTCTGGTTCTAGTTACAGGCCCATCGTGGAGTACATCGACACGCAGTTCGAAAATTATCTGCAGGAGGAGCTGAAGATCCGCCGCTCGCTCTTCGACTACCACGACACCAGGATCCACGTCTGCCTGTACTTCATCACCCCGACCGGGCACTCGCTCAAGTCCCTGGACCTGGTGACCATGAAGAAGCTGGACAGCAAGGTAGGGGGTGCAGAGCTCGCTCCCCGCTTTCTGGAAGGGCTGATGCTGGCTGCTGTGTGGAAGGTTTCGCTCCCTCCAGGTGAGGGCTGGGGGGTCCCTGGCAGCTCGGCTGCTTCTAGGGCTCTGGGAGAAGCTGCTGTGCCCTGGCGGGTCGCAGAGCTCTGTGCCCCTGCTTCTCTTCCTCGCCTTCCTGCTGGGACCCCTGGAGATCCCCTGCTGGCTGTGGGGTGCCTGGAGTGTCCCCCGCTGCTACTAGAGCCACGTGAGAGCTGGGTGGGAGATGGCTGTCTCCAGAAAACACAGATAAGGTGAGGAGCTGGTCTCTTTGGGAGACGAAGCAGCCAACTGGTCTCTTTGGGAGATGAAGCAGCCAACTGGTCTCTTTGGGAGATGAAGAAGCCAGCTGGTCTCTTTGGGAGATGAAGAAGCCAACTGGTCTCTTTGGGAGATGAAGAAGCCAACTGGTCTCTTTGGGAGATGAAGAAGCCAACTGGTCTCTTTGGGAGATGAAGAAGCCAACTGGTCTCTTTGGGAGGTGAAGAAGTCAGCTGGTCTCTTTGGGAGGTGAAGAAGCCAACTGGTCTCTCTGGAGATGAAGCAGCCAACTGGTCTCTTGGGGAGAGGAAGCAGCCAACTGATGTTGCCAGAATCCCAGGACCTTGAGGCCCCTAACCAATCCCTCACGTTCTGTGATTCTATGACTGGGGCAGGGGGTTGGACTGGCTGATCTTTCGAGGTTCTTGCAATCCCTCGTGGTCTGTGGTCCTGTGCTTCTCTGCTGCTGGCAAAGCTGAGCGAGCTGGGCTGGCTCCTGGCTCTGCACCCCCTGCCTCGCCGAAGGCAGGGCTGAACCAGTGCTTTTTTGGAAGAAAAGGTAGGGAATTGGGCTAAAAATGGGCTAGACCCAGCTCTTGTGCTGGTTGTGGCAGGGAGAGCACAGAGCCCTCAGCAGAGCCACCACATGAGCCCTGAGCTGACCCTTCTGCTGTGGGAGGAGGGTCTGCGCTGCTGCAGGACATCCAGGGAGCCCCTGCTCCATCCCAGCTGCTCTGTGCAGCCCATGCAGCACCCAGAGGAGGGTCTGCACTGCTGCAGGACACCCAGGGAGCCCCTGCTCCTTCTGCTTGAGCACTGAGAGGGTTCATCCTGGCACTTGTCCCCAAATGGGGTTGTCAGCAGCACCGGGAGTAGGGCAGGTGATGGCTGGGATGTGACAGGCTGTCGGTGCCTGTGACAAACGCTCGGTGGCTTCGATCTGCAGCTCGTGTGCTGCCTGTTGCAGGGTTCTGGGGCTTGTCTGCTGCTCTTGGAGGCAAATCCAGCCTGGAAAACCCTTCCCTCTCGCGTTCACAGCAGCCCTCGTGCCAAAGCAGCACCTCGGTGGGTCTGTGGGGTGAGAAGCAGCCGCCGGGGTAGGACCTGGGCTGCTCAGCTGGTTGTTCCTCCTGCTGCAGGTGAACATCATCCCCATCATCGCCAAAGCAGACACCATCTCCAAGAGCGAGCTGCACAAGTTCAAGATCAAGATCATGAGTGAGCTGGTCAGCAACGGGGTGCAGATCTACCAGTTCCCCACCGACGACGAGGCAGTGGCTGAGATCAACTCGGTGATGAACGTGAGTGACCCTGCCCATCACCACCTGAAGGGCAGCTTCCACTGGGGTTGTCCTGACCCTAAGGTCTTTGAGGGCTGAGCTGTGGCTCTGATCATCCTCCAGAGCTGCTGAACACGGAACTGGTCTCTGTGCAACACCCCAGTTCATCTACTTGAGGCAGAAATCCCTCCCTGGAGGGTGCTGAGGCCCTGGAACAGGCTGCCCAGGGAGGCTGTGGCTGCTCCATCACCCCTGGCAGTGTCCAAGGGCAGGTTGGATGGGGCTCTGGGCACCCTGCTCTGGTGAGGGGTGTCACTGCCTGTGGCAGGGGGTTGGCACTGGGCGAGATCTGAGGTCTCTTCCATCCCATCCAGCCTGGGATTGAGTGTTACTGAGATGTGGAGGTGGTTGGGTTCAGAGGGAGTGCTTTTGGGAGTTAACCCTTTACTTGGGTGAAGGGGATCTGCAGCTCAGGCTGATCTCTGAGGGGTGCCCTGGCCTGGGCTCTGTTGCAGGCTCATCTGCCCTTCGCCGTGGTCGGCAGCATGGAGGAGGTGAAAGTTGGGAACAAGGTGGTGAGAGCCCGGCAGTACCCGTGGGGAGTGGTGCAAGGTGAGGCGCTGGGGGTCGGGTCGTAGGGGTGGGCAGCGGGCACCCCGGGCTCGGGGGGCTGCCCTGTGCCCTGAGTGGGCTCGGGGTCTCTCTGCAGCCTGCCGGGGGGTGTGTGCTCGCCCACCACGCGTGCTGACCCGGCTGCCCCCTCGGCTCCCGCAGTCGAGAACGAGAGCCACTGCGACTTCGTGAAGCTGCGGGAGATGCTGATCCGCGTCAACATGGAGGACCTGCGCGAGCAGACCCACACCCGCCACTACGAGCTCTACAGGAGGTGCAAGCTGGAGGAGATGGGCTTCAAGGACACCGACCCGGACAGCCAGCCCTTCAGGTGAGCGGGGCCAGTGGTCCGCAGCCGCCGTGTGCCGGGGCTGCCCCACAACCCTGGGGCTCTCTGGGTGGGTTCTGCAGCCCTGCGCTGGAGGGGCTGCCCTTGGGTCTGGGCATCAGCTGATGTTGCAGCCCTGCAGGTACCAGCACAGAGTGGGCACTGACCTGCTGGGGAGCAGTGGAGGAGAAAGGGACCTGGGGGTCCAGGTGGCCAGCAGGGTGGCCAGGAGCCAGCAATGGGCCCTGGTAGCCAAGAAAGCTGGTGGCATCCTGGGGGAGATCAGAAGGAGGGTGGTTAGCAGATGGAGAGAGGTTCTCCTGCCCCTCTGCTCTGACCTGGAAGACCACAGCTGGAATCTTGTGTCCAGCTGTGGGCCCCTCAGGTCCAGAAGGACACAGAGCTGCTGGAGAGAGCCCAGTGCAGAGCCACAAGGATGATGGAGGGAGGGGAGCATCTCACTGCTGAGGAGAGGCTGAGGGAGCTGGGGCTCTGGAGCTGGGAAAAAGGAGCCTGAGCGGTGACCCCATGAGTGTTGATCAAGATGTGAAGGGTGGGTGTGAGGAGGATGGAGCCAGGCTCTGCTCAGGGGCACCCAGTGACAGGACAAGGGGCAGTGGTTGTGAGCTGGGACAGAGGAGGTTCCCCATCAGTGTGAGAAGGACCTTGTTCTTGGTGAGGGTGCCAGAGCCCTGGCAGGGGCTGCCCAGGGGGGTTGTGGAGTCTCCTTCTCTGGAGCCATTTTAAACCCTCCTGGGCTGTTCCTGTGTGACTGGATCTAGGGGATCCTGCTGTGTCAGGGGTGGGACTGGACGGTCGTCCGAGGTCCCTTCCAGTCCCCGATGCTCTGCGGTTCTTCCCCACCTGTTAGGGTTTGAGTGGTCCCAAGAGCTGTGTTTCCCCACCTCAGCAGTGCCCAAAGGGTCTGGATGTTGTTTGCTCTGTTCCCCAGCCTCCAGGAAACCTACGAGACCAAACGGAAGGAGTTCCTGAGCGAGCTCCAGCGCAAGGAGGAGGAGATGAGGCAAATGTTTGTTAACAAAGTCAAGGAGACAGAGGCAGAGCTGAAGGAGAAGGAGAGAGAGGTGGGTGGCCAAGCACCAGTGAAAGGAGCCCAGGAGACTGCCGGAGCGGGATCTGGGGCTGTGTGAAGCCTGGAAAGCTGGGGCAGCTCTTGGGCAGACCCCAGCAGCCAGAGCACCCACACTCGGCGTGGGGTGGCACTTCCCAGGCAGCATCACTGCTGGAGGAGCCTCAGACACGAGGTCTTCCCTGTCCTGTGGGGATGGCTGTGTCCCCACCTTCACCCCTGGGGTTTCCCTGGGCAGCAGAGTGAAGGGGGCAGCGGGGCTGGACTCCCCTAGGTCAGCAGTGTGAGGCCACTGGGATGAGGGAAGGGGACGAACAGACCAACCTCAGACCCAGGGAGGACTGACAGACTGACCCCACAACACCCACAGCCCCACCGTGGGGCTGCAGACAGAGCTGGGGTCCTCCGTGCTCTCACTCAGGGCCCTCGTCTTCTCCCAGTTTGATCTGTGGGGTCAGTCAGAGCTGGATTTGCCGGGTCTCCAGTGCTTTGGGGCTCCACTGAGGGCTTTGCACAGGCTGCTGGACCCTGGCTGCAGAGGGTGTGATCTGGGGGGGCTCGGGCTGGCTGTGGATGCTCAGGGGTTCTGTCTCCTGCCAGCTGCACGAGAAGTTTGAGCACTTGAAGAGGATACACCAGGAGGAGAAGAGGAAAGTGGAGGAGAAGAGGAGGGAGCTGGAGGAGGAGATGAACGCCTTCAACCGGCGGAAAGTCGCGGTGGAGACCTTGCAGTCCCAGTCCTTGCAGGCTACCTCACAGCAGCCCCTGAAGAAGGACAAGGACAGGAAAAAGTAAGTGGCTGAGCAGGACTTTCTCCTCTGCTGCTGGTGGGAGAGGGCGCTTGGGGATCCTGTGGAGCCCTTCTGACTCTGCCCAAAGCAGAGGAGAGAGCCGGGGGTCCTCCTGGTGTTGCCCTGGGGGCTGCAGCTGAGGGGGACTCACAGGTCAGGGCTGTTCCCTGAAGGCTGAGGGTCCCATGGGGTTTGGTTTTGCCTCTGGGACAACCAGCTGGAGTGATCTGTGGGGAAGGTCACTAGAGAGAAGTGGCACCTTCTCCTCAGCAGAGAGGAGTGGGCAGCTGTGATGTCTCAGAGCTGAGGTCTCCACTGTGATCTGGATGGATGATGGAGCAGGAGTGGGGCAAACTGGTTTGAGAACAAGACATGAGGGGGTGTGATGCTGCTCCCCTCCAGGGCAGGCTGCAGGGAGGTCCTCGGGGCTGGGAAAGCAGCAGCAGCACTCGAGCTGGCTCCTCATAACTTGAGCTCCACGTGGCTGAGGAGCTCTCATGCTCTGCTGCTCCTCTGCTGCTCCTCTGCTGCTCCTCTGCCGCTCCTCTGCTGCTCCTCTGCTGCTCCTCTGCTGCTCCTCTGCTGCTCCTCTGCTGCTCCTCTGCTGCTCCTCTGCTGCTCCTCTGCTGTGCTCTGCAGCTCCAGGGGAGCTCAGGAGGAGCTCGAAGGTCTCTTCCAGCCAGAGATGTCCTGTGGGACTGACCTGCTGGTGTTCAGTGTCTTCCAGCAGAAGACACCAGTGATGACTCAGCCCCTGCTCCTGGGGGTGTAGCTGTGGTGGGTGTTAAACCAGAGTGGCTCAGTCTGCTCTGGGCATCTCCCACCCCACACACACAGTCCCCAGTGGGTTGGAAAATACTCTGCTCAAAGCAGAGTTGAATCCAGCTGAGGGGCTGAGCCAGGGCAGCACCACGAGCTGGTCACTCGACAGCGATCACGGGGATGCTCTGGAGGGGATGCTCTGGAGGGGATGCTCTGGAGGGGATGCTCTGGAGGGGATGCTCAGGGTGCAGCTTCCCCTCTGCTCAGTCAGTCTCAGGGGATGAAAGTGATGGGTGAGAGGAGGTGGGTTTGGGTTGGAGCTCAGGGTGTTTCTCTCCGCTAACCCTTGAGCTACCAAACGTGGTGGTCTGGAGCTTCCTGCTCGAGCAGGACAATAAAAGGAAGGTGCTTCCCCTCGGCCTTGGCAGTGCCCAGACCCTGTCCTTCATCTCGTGGGGGGCACCAGGAGGAGCTGAGGGTCTGTGAAGCACCAGAGCACAGCTCTCACCCACCCCACTGCCACAGCCCAAGTGGTCTGGTCGATGGGTGACCCCACAGACTGCTCGGGCGTGAAGAGGGTCTGTGGGTGCCCTGGCAGGCAGCAGCAGTGTCTGCAGCAGCTCTCTTGCCCCTGTTGTTGAAGGCAGCTGGCATCTGTGAAGGTGCCCTGGGCAGCTGGCATCTGTGAAGGTGCCCTGGGCAGCTGGCATCTGTGAAGATGCCCGTGGGCAGGTGGCATCTGGGAAGGTGCCCTGGGACCAGCAGCAAAGCTGCTCTGGTCAGTGAGGAGCTGGTGCTGTGCAGAGCCCAGCTGGGGGGTGTTGTGCTCTGTCGGCACTGGGGTGCTGTGAGGGAAATGAGACCCAAGGAGCTGGGGGACCCCAAGAGCTCCCCAGGCCCTGTGGCCAGAGGCACGTCCTGGGCTCATGGGCAGCATGGTGGGACCTTGCAGGAGCTGGGCATCTATCACCCTCTTGTTGGGGGGATTCCCTTGATGTTTTAGGTGCCCAGGGTGAACCTCTAATCGTCTCCTGCTGGAACCCGGTGCCTTCAGGAGCTTTAAAGAGCAGAGGTGCGGAGGGGGGCCGGCAGCCGCCCGGCAGGTTGTGCCACCTGGGTGAGGGGGTCTCCCTCGCCCCAGCAGCGTTTGTGACCCCTCCCTTTCTCTT
Organism: Rhinopomastus cyanomelas; assembly: GCA_013400115.1. Classification (NCBI taxonomy): domain Eukaryota; kingdom Metazoa; phylum Chordata; class Aves; order Bucerotiformes; family Rhinopomastidae; genus Rhinopomastus; species Rhinopomastus cyanomelas. The sequence goes on along the minus strand of VXBP01000029.1, from coordinate 658,927 downwards.
TCTGTTTGTTTTCCACCCATTTCCTTCCGTTTGCCTTCAGTTTCCCCCAGCTCACGCTCGCCCGGTGCTTTCTTTATGTTTCTTTCAGCTGACCCCACGCAGGCTCCCGGGCCAGGAGCTGGACGCGGTGCTTTCGGGCGCTAAAAGTTGCTTGAGCCCCCCTTGCGCCCCGTGACCCCTCTCACAGCAGTCGTGCGAGTGGACCAAAGCGAAAGAGCATCGCGCCCGCGTCTTCGGGGCGGGCGGCCGCGGCGGGACCAACCGGGGTGCCCGGCGGCCGGCTCCGCTCGCCCGGCAGCTGACCAGTCGCTTCCTAGGTCATCCCTGTTATTTATAGCTGTCTGTGGGGGCTGCTCGGGGCTCCTGGCCTCCTCAGAGTGGAACCTAAAAGCCTCTCTTGAGCTTCCTGCTCCAGAGAGTCGGACGCCCCTCGACGCTCAGACCTTCTGCCCCGGGAACCTTTAGCCAGAGTAGCCCCCCCGTTCCAGTAACAATCACAATTTAATCCCAAACTAAAGGCTTCTGACATCATTTATAATATAAATGATCTACAAAGAGAGAGAGAGACAGAGGCTGATAAAGTCCAGGGGACCCCGTTAGGGATTTTCTCTCCTGCTCCAGGAGTTCTATTTACTTTCCTATCGGAAGGTTTCCCCTGGGAGCTCGTTGTGTCCTGTTGGACCCAGAGGATTTGTGTTGCTTCCCCGGTGTGTTTCTGCTCTTGTGGAAGAGCTGCTTCAGAAGCACTTGGCTTGATGGGCTTTTTGTTCTTTAACCTTAGGTTTATTACATGCCTGAAGGAGGAGGATCCCCTGTCCCTGAGCCCCTCACCCTATTTATGCCGACAGGCTCCGCTCCTCTGGGAAGGTGCTTCCTTCCTGCCTGGAAATCCCAGGATGTTGGGGATGGGAAGTGACCTCAAAAGATGATCCAGTCCCATCCCCCTGCCCCACAGCAGGATCCCCCAGATTCAGTCGCACAGGAACAGCCCAGGAGGGTTTGAAACGTCTCCAGAGAAGGAGACTCCACAACCCCCCTGGGCAACCCCTTCCAGGGCTCTGGCACCCTCCCTGGGAAGAAGGTCCTTCTCACACTGATGTGGAACCTCCTCTGCTCCAGCTCACACCCGCTGCCCCTTGTCCTGTCACTGGGTGCCCCTGAGCAGAGCCTGGCTCCATCCTCCTGACACCCACCCTTCCCATCTTGATCAACATCCATGGGGTCACCCCTCAGGCTCCTTTTTCCCAGCTCCAGAGCCCCAGCTCCCTCAGCCTCTCCCCAGCAGTGAGATGCTCCCCTCCCTCCATCATCCCTGTAGCTCTGCACTGGGCTCTCTCCAGCAGCTCTGTGTCCTCCTGGAGCTGAGGGGCCCACAGCTGGACACAAGATCCCAGCTGTGGTCTCCCCAGGTTAGAGTAGAGGGGCAGGAGAACCTCTTTCCATCTCCTAACCACCCCACTTCTGATCCCCCCCAGGATGCAATTTACCTTCTTGGCCATCAGTGCCTATTGCTGGCTCCTGGCCACCCTGCTTGCCACCAGGACCCCCAGGTCCCTCTCTCCTCTGCTGCTCTCCAGCAGGTCAGTCCCCACCCCATCGTGGTCCTTGGGGCTGTTCTTCCCCAGATGCCAGCCCTGGCACTGCCCTGCTTGCCTGGCTTCCCGGGGCAGCTCAGCCCAGGGGCGGAACCACCCGGATCAATACTGATTGATTTTCCACTCGATCCCGTCAGTGGTAAGTCAGGGCGACAACCGAGCAGGGGCCGCGTGGCCACGGGAACACAGGGGATCCAGTTCCAGGGGAACACAGGGGATCCAGTTCCACAGCTCCATCAGATCCGAGGGGAGAGGAAACAAGGATGTCATGCAGCCCCATTCCCTCCCCTCCCCGGCTGCCTGTAGGGCTTGTGACCCGCTGGCTGCCTGTCCGCTTGCAGGGCACTTCTGCCGATGATGACTTTCCCTTGAAGGCTTCAAGGTGCCAGCAAACCCTGGAAAGGGCTGCCCAGGGGGTTGTGGAGTCTCCTTCTTTGGAGATGTTTAAAACCCATCTGGCCATGTTCCTGTGTGACTGGATCTAGGGGATCCTGCTGTGTCAGAGGGATGGGACTGGATGGTCTTTCGAGGTCCCTTCCCACCCCCAGTGTCCTGGGACTCTGTGCTGTGCTGGGCAGGGTAGTTCTGCGTCTCTGTGTTCCACCAGCTCCCAGGACGTGGTGATGCTGACCGCCCCCCAGCCCTAAGATTTGCATCTCGCAGGCCAGAAGTGAAAGAGAAGCCCTTCAGAAGTGGCTGAGTCTGGGGGGTTGGACTGGGTGATGTTTTGAGGTCCCTTCCAATCATAGAATCATCAGGGATTGGAAGGGACCTCGAAAGATCATCCAGTCCAGCCCCCCAGCGCAGCGTGAGCCTGCTCGCTCGCCCCTTCCCCAGCTGGCTCACCCCTGTCTCCAGTCGAGGTTGTTAAGGGGACCATCTGCCCTTGGTTTTAGCCCTTTAGCCATCTCCCATCACGTGTGTTGTCTGCTTTCTGGTCAAGAAGGTGCTTTACAGGGCTCCCAGCTCCACAGGGCTTCACCCCTGGGGTGGAGATGGCGGGGGGCTCCTGGTGGGGAGCAGCCGTGTCCGTTCCCTTGGCCATCCCAGATGTTTTGGTCGCTTGTTTTGTTGTCCCATTGCTTTGGTTCTGTTTCTTTACTCATTTCTTCCCACCCACGTTGTACTTTTGTTTTCTGTTATTAAACCTCACGCTGGATTTTGAGTTCTTTGTGTTGTCCTTCATTCACCTGGGGCTGGGGGGTCCTCTTGTCCCCGAGGGAGCCCTCAGGGGCGCTGGGGCACCATCGCTAGTTCGAGGAGCTCATTTCTAAGGGTGGGGAGGCATTCTAAGGGGAGGATGCACAGGGGGCAGAGGTGTGGAGGTGATGTGTTCCTCCTGGTGCTCCCCAAGCTGCTCTTCTCTCTGGAGGAGCCCATCAGAGACCGGGATCAAGACCAAGATACGAGCCCAGCTCCAGTCTGGGCTTCTCTTTGTGGTGCTGCTGCTGAGGGAGGGTCTGTTCCTGGTGTCTGCTCTGGGGTGGGGGCTCTGTGGGCCTTGGGCTGAGGCTTGAAACCAGCCAGAGGAGTTTGGCTTGCTGCAGGCAGAGGGGGGGTCCTGGCCATTCATGCTGCCTGCTTGCCTCCCGCCACAGCAGCCTGACTGGACGTGGTGGCTGGGACTGGTGTGGTGGTGCCTGCAGCAACTGCCAGCAAAGTGCTGCTCTGGGTTGGGCTGATGCTGGAGCCTGCCGAGTTTTAGAGGGATGAGCCCGAGCAAGGGCTCAGCAGTGGGTGCCAGCGGTTTGCAGGAGCTGTTTGACAACCTTCTCCATCCCCATGCTTTTTAAAATCCAGCCTGGGATCCAGTTCAGGTATCTATGAATGAGCTGAGAGACTAAAGTGGAGCAGTAGGAGGTCGTTCTCAGGGTGGGCTGCCTGGTGATGCAGGCTGGCACTGGCAGGGTTCCGCAGGAGGGATGCTGAGACCATCCCATCACATTCATGCCAAGTGCTGCCACCACAGCAGTGAAGTCAGGACAGTGTTCTGCAGTTCCAGAGCTGAAGGCTGCTGGCCAAGGCTCTAGGTTGGACCTGATGATCCTGTAGGTCGCTTCTAACCTTTGTGATTCTGTGGTTCTGTGATGCTTTTTGTTCAGGAGACAACCCAGATCTACCCTCTTCTTGTCCAGGGCAGCACCTGTGGTCCTGGCCAGGCTCTGCCCCTCTCCCCATCCCATCTCCATAGCTGTGGCTCCTCAGAGCTTCCTGCCAGCCGCCTTCCCTCAGAAAAAGCTTGAGACAGTCCTCAGCTTGCCGGTTCCCAACGAGCTCTTGGCAGCCCTGAGAGCTTCTCCCAGTCCTGGTGTGCATCCCAGTCCTGGTGTGCATCCCAGTCGTGGTGTGCATCTCATTCATGGTGTGCATCCCAGTCCTTCTGTCCATCCCAATTCTTCTGTCCATCCCAGTCCCGGTGTGCATCCCAGTCCTTCTGTCCATCCCAATTCTTCTGTCCATCCCAGTCCCGGTGTGCATCCCAGTCCTTCTGTCCATCCCAATTCTTCTGTCCATCCCAGTCCCGGTGTGCATCCCAGTCCTTCTGTCCATCCCAATTCTTCTGTCCATCCCAGTCCCGGTGTGCATCCCAGTCCTTCTGTCCATCCCAATTCTTCTGTCCATCCCAGTCCCGGTGTGCATCCCAGTCCTTCTGTCCATCCCAATTCTTCTGTCCATCCCAGTCCCGGTGTGCATCCCAGTCCTTCTGTCCATCCCAATTCTTCTGTCCATCCCAGTCCCGGTGTGCATCCCAGTCCTTCTGTCCATCCCAATTCTTCTGTCCATCCCAGTCCCGGTGTGCATCCCAGTCCTTCTGTCCATCCCAATTCTTCTGTCCATCCCAGTCCCGGTGTGCATCCCAGTCCTTCTGTCCATCCCAATTCTTCTGTCCATCCCAGTCCCGGTGTGCATCCCAGTCCTTCTGTCCATCCCAATTCTTCTGTCCATCCCAGTCCCGGTGTGCATCCCAGTCCTTCTGTCCATCCCAATTCTTCTGTCCATCCCAGTCCCGGTGTGCATCCCAGTCCTTCTGTCCATCCCAATTCTTCTGTCCATCCCAGTCCCGGTGTGCATCCCAGTCCTTCTGTCCATCCCAATTCTTCTGTCCATCCCAGTCCCGGTGTGCATCCCAGTCCTGGTGTCCATCCCAGTCCCGGTGTGCATCCCAGTCCCGTTGTCCATCCCAGTCCCGGTGTGCATCCCAGTGGTGGCGACGGCTGGAGTTCTGCCTGTAGCCGGCGTCAGGCTCGAGCTGTGACCTGTGGCGACTGCCAGTGGCTTCAGTTCTGACTGTGCTCTTGTTCTCTCTGTAGCTTCTTTAGTCTCCCCAGCGCTTGCTCCATCGCAGCAGGAAGATACGTTAATTAGAAGACTAACTCAGGCCAGGACCACCTGGTGCAGAAGAAGTTAGTGGGGGCTTTGGCCCTTAGGCTGGTGGCACCCTGGCCAGAAGAGAACCTAGAGCAAGGACTCGGGAGCGCCGTGGCCTTCCCTCGGGAGAGGTTTGCTCCAGCAGCTTCCTTGCCCAGAGCTAACCCGCTGGCCGAGGCCACCGCGTGGCTGCCACTAAACCCAGAGTCAGTGCTAATCCCGGGCGAGAGCCCAGCGGAGCCGTTAACAGCCGCCCAGCTGCAGGGGCGGCGCTGAGGGGGTGCAGCCTCCTGCTTGAGCTGCTGTTGGGGTGGCCCTGCAGAAGCTCCTAACACACCCCTAACCCTCGAGCGGGACCCTCGCGGTCCGTAGCCCTAACTCTGCCGCAAAGCTTCGCTCCGTGGGCTTTGTGGGGCTGATAACCCAGCTGCCTCCCAGCCTGCGGGGCTTCTAAGGCTCCTGACCTACCCCGACCCCAGAGCTCCCCCCTGCCCGGCCACTCTGGCCTCCAGCTCGACGTGAACGGAGGCTCAGAGCTGGAGGCTCGAGGTTCCTGGCGGCCAGGTCTGTGCTTGCAGCGGGCTGGCTCCCCTGCACCGTGGCTCGGTGGCCCAGTGCAGCCTCGCACAGGGACGGGGAGAGGCCCCAGCTGGTCTCGGGTTTGAACGCAAGCCCGGGCGCGGCCCCCAGGAGCCAGCTGCTTGAGCCAAAGTCGGGTTGTTAATAAAAACAGAACTGACCTGTTTAACAAACAGCTGCTGAAAACATGGTTTGTCCGAGGGAGAAAGTCCCTGCAGCAGCCTCCCGGTCACTGCCGCCTCTTTGTTGTCCTGGTGGCCCCACTGTGAACCCCATTAGCCCGTATGTCTGTGCCCAGCAGCCTCCCCACCTCCTCCGAGCTGCTGCTTGCTCCCAGCCATGGGGCTGGGGCTGTGGGATCAGCCCTGGGTCGGGGCTTTGAGGGGACCTTGCACCCCCTACCCCTGCCTTGTGCTGGGTGCTGTGACTGGGGGCTGTGGGGGGCCTGACCTGGGTCTCCATCAGCACCTCAGGCTTTGCAGAGGGAGAGGCTGGTGCAGAGACACTGAGCCCCTGTCCCTGGGAGCCACCAAAACCTCTGGGTGCCCTGGGGGCGGGTTGGAGCTTAGAAATTAAAATCTTGGCTACCAACAGGTACCTGCAGACAACCCCACCCCGGGCACACAGCGAGGCTCTGGGGGCTCCTACCACTTGCAGGCAGCAGGGACCAAACCCCGGGACAGGCGTGTTCGCCCCACAGGGCAGGGCTCAGGCACTGAGGCACCCCACGGGCAGCTCCAGGTGTCCCCATTGTGTGCCCTCGACCAGCAGAGCCGGAGCAGCGTGTGGCCACCAGGCTGGGCTGAGCAGCACCCTTCGCTGTCTCCTTCTGTGGCCTCTCCTGAGGCCACCCAGCCTGATCCCCTGGGAGAGGCTTCGACCCTGCTCGGAGCTGTTGCCAGCCCCAGTCCCGCTCGGGACAGGTGAACTGGGAGTGAGGGCTCTCAGATTTCCCACGCTGCTCCGAAGACTCGATCCAGCTCTGCTTGCCGTGGCCGTGGTCTGGCCACCAGTGGGATCCCACTGGTGCACGTCTTGAGGAGGAAGAACAAGAGGGAGCTGCTGGGACCTGGTCTGAGCGCACTTGGGGCTCTCCTAGACCTGGACTGTAAGTACTGCTCGAGGGGGACGGGGACCACGACCCCATGAGGTAAAACATCCCCAAACACCTAGTGGTGACCCCCGGTCCCTGCTTGAGCTGCTTGGGGTTAGGGGTGTGATGGTGGCTGGAGGTTGCTCTGCTGGTCCGGTAGGTGACTGGGTGCTTGGCTTGTGCTGTGGTTCTGGTTCAGAACCCTGGGCCAGCCCCCGAGGCAGCGCAGACTGCCGACAAGGAGCACTTTCCCACAGCTTGTAGGAACTGGGACCGGGTCCTGAGTCGCTTCACTGGGAGGAGGCGCAGACCTCAGACCCCCCGGGTTACCAGAGCACGGCCTTAGGTAAAACCACAGGACTGGTTCTCTGGCTTCTCACTACAAAACCAAATCCTTGGTTCCTCTTATGGAATCAGCAGCAGGGAGATCCCCTTTCTCAAAGCTCCTGCCCCATCTCTCATAGGGTAGGTCTACTGACCATAGGGTAGGTCTACAGACCATAGGGCAGGTCTGCTGACCATAGGGTGGTGTTAAAAAGGGCGTCAGAAACAGCTTTAATCATTGTCATCTGAAATTCAAACACTGGAGCACCTTTGCTCTCTGTTGGCTGTTCAGTTCACTGGGACCTGCTGGGGGGCAGCAATCCTCCACTAGTCCCTCTCAGGTGACTCTAAGGGAGAACGTTGGATTCCACCTTCTTCAGCCCTCATCTGAGACCACAAACCACCCATGCTCACCCTCCCACCACCCACTCCCCCATCCTCACTGTGTAGATGTCCGCATCCATCGTCACCTTCATCGGTCTCCGTGGTGTCCCCAGGTACGTGGGCTGCAGGAGATGTGAGAGGGGCCAGGACTGGGTGGTTTCCAGCTCTCTCGAAGGGAGTTGCTCACCCCAGAAGGGCTGGGGTGGGGCAGCCTGGCCTTGGGGTGGCTCTGGATGGTTTGATCGATAGGACAGAAAGCACAAAGAGCAGCAGTGGCTGTGAGGGGGACGCTTATGGGCCACGAGCTCTCTGCAGTGCTCCTCACCCATCAGGAACGATGCGGGTTTCTGGTGAGTTCCTGCTGGATGACTGCTGCTCTTGTCCCTCTGGAAGCTGGGGGTGGGCTTGGACTGGATGCCCCAGTAGACCTGTGTCAGCAGTCCCCATGTTGACCCTGAGACCAAACACCCAGGAACTCCTGAGCTACCACACAAAGTGGGCAAGCACCCACTCTCTTTGGGAGGCCACAGCAGGCAGAAGGGCAGCGAGAGGAGATGGGTCCCTGGCAAGATGGCAACCTGGCTCTTTAGCCTTCCGAGTGTCTCTCCTAAAGGGAATCTGTTTCACAGGGCTGGAGAAAAGCTCTGCAAAACACATGGGAGCTTGGTGCATTGATAGACACCAAACTGTCCCATCTGAGAAGCAGCGTTAACTGTCCTTGGAAGATCTCACAGCATTTGGTGGGAGGATGGGACACAGTGGGTGAGATTTGAGACGGGCTCAGGCACCTCCATTGTGGGAGAACCTCTCCTCACTGAGGAGGTGCTGGGCATCCATGGGCAAGAGGTTGGGAATGAGGTTATGTCCTGATTGAGGAGGTGCTGGGCATCCATGGGCAAGAGGTTGGGAATGAGGTTATGTCCTGATTGAGGAGGTGCTGGGCATCCATGGGCAAGAGGTTGGGAATGAGATCATCTCCTCACTGAGGAGGTGCTGGGCATCCATGGGCAAGAGCTTGGGAATGAGATAATCTCCTGATTGAGGAGGTGCTGAGTATCCATGGGCAAGAGATTGGGAACAAGATGATCTCTCCTCACTCATGAGGTGCTGGGTATCCATGGCCAAGCAGTTTGGGAACTTCCATTCTCCAGTGCCAGCCCCCAGCCACAGGGTTAATCCCTCTTTAGCCCCGGTGAGGAGGGCAGCAGAGGCAGAGCATGGCCAGGCTCTTCTCTGCCCGGGGTGGATGTTGAGTCCCCATCCCTGGATGAGGTTCAAAGTCGCTGAGATGTGGTGTTGGGGATCTGGTTTAGGGGTGACCTTGCAGAGTAGGCTTGCTGGTTGGACTCTCTGATCCCGGGGGTCTCGTCCAACCTGAGCGATTCCACGATGCTCCAGCACCAGCGGGTGCTGGTGAATCCCCGTGCCCTCCCTTCACTCACCGCTGGCCCCAGCCTTGGCAACCCAAGGCCACGTTGATTGCTGCCTTGTGCTTTCTTCAGCAGATCAGTCATAGGAAGCCAAGCAGGAGTCAGCCTGTCCAGCTCCAAGGTGATGATCACCAAAACCAGCGTGGAGCCCCTCAGCTGCACGAGCTGGTGGCAGGCGATCCAGTGCTGCAGCTGCCTGGTGAAGACGGCGACGTGGCGGGAAGGCTTCCTCTGAGGTGGCCCGGGGACTAGCCGGGGCCAGCGGGCCGGCAGGCAGGAAGATGCCATAGATATATATATTTATAGACAGACCCATGTAAACCACAGAGCTCAGTGGACTTGGTATGCTTCCTCCGTTCTCCAGCAGAAGAACAGACTCATCCCATCTCGCCTCAGGAAACCTGGAGGCTTCCCTCCCCGTCCCCCCTTTCTCTTGGTGTTCGTGTTCGTATTTGCCGGCCATTGGCCTGGGGGAGGGGGGTGTTTCTGGGCTTCTCATGAATGTACCCGGGGCTGTGTTCCCTGCCAGACCCCGCGTCGCCGCGTTCGTCCAGGTGGCTCTCCGGGAGGGGCAGTCCGGCGGGCACGGGTGGAGTAAAACCAGCGAGGCCGACTGCGCTTGCTGGGCTTTACTGGGGAAGCGAGCACCTGAGGAAGGCGGTTCTCACCGTCGGCAGCCTGGGATGGGCTCACATTTGCACGTGACGGTCAGAGGAGGGAGCCGGGACCGGCTCGTAGCTCTTGACTGTTGCCTTATCAGCGCAGGAGCGGCTCTCTGTTGGAGAAGAAGCTGGTTTCTTGAAGAGAAAAAGTTGACTTCTTGAAGAGAAAAAGGTTGTTTCTTGAGGAAAAAGTTTGTTTCTTGAAGAAAAAGTTTGTTTCTTGAGGAAAGTTTGTTTCTTGAGGAAAAAGTTTGTTTCTTGAGGAAAAAGTTTGTTTCTTGAGGAAAAAGTTTGTTGCTTGAGGAAAATGTTTCTTTCTTGAAGAAAAAGTTTGTTTCTTGAGGAAAATGTTTGTTTCTTGAGGAAAAAGTTTGTTTCTTGAAGAAAAAGTTTGTTTCTTGAAGAAAAGTTTGTTTCTTGAGGAAAGTGTTTGTTTCTTGAAGACAGAAAGTTTGGTTCTTGAAGATACTTTGTTCTTTGAAGGAGAAGATTGTTCCTTGAGGGAGAAGGTTGTTCCCAGAAGGAGAAGGTTGCTCCTTGGAGACAAAATTTGTTCTTTGGAGAAAAGATTGGGTTTTTTTGGAAGCAAAGGTTGTTCCTTGAAGGCCAAGTTTGTTCCTTGAAGGAAAAGACTGTTTCTTGAAGGAAAAGTTTGTTCTTTGAGGAGAAAACTTGTTTCTTGAAGCCAAAATTTGTTTCTTGAGGGAGAAGTTTATTTCTTGAAGACACAAAGTTTGCTCCTTGAAGAAAATGTTGGTTCTTTGAAGAAAATGTTGGTTTCTTGAAGACAGAAATGTTGTTTCTTGAAGGAGAAGTTTCTTTGGAGAAAAGATTGTTGGCTCCTTGAAGACCAGGTTGGCTCCTTGAAGGAGAGGTTTGTTTGCTGCAGAAAGGTTTGCTCCTTGCAGACACAGCTCTACGCCTGCGCTGTGAACCAAGCTCCAGCTCGGGGCAGCCCCGTTGCCTGGGCTGAGGGCGAGGAGCCAGTGGGGTGAGAAGACAGAAGGCTGGAGAAACAAGAGGCGGCGCAAGCGGAGCTGTGTGTGCAGGGGCAGCCACGCAGCAGAGCTCCGGCCGGCCTCCTCTCACGTCTGACCAGAGCAGGAGGAGTCAGAGCTGGTTTTGCAGTGTGTATTTCCAAGCTAAAGGGAAATAAAAGCAGTGAAGGGCTGCGCGCCCCAGGGATGCTTTGACCACCTGGCCTTGGCTGCCCTTGGAAGATGGGACTTGGGTGGGGGTGGCCTGAGCGGCTATGGAGGGTGGGTTGGGTGGGTGGCAGAGTGCTGTGGGGGGGCTCTGGGGAGGGGTGTTGTGTGCACAGAGGTGTTCTCTCATGTTTTATTTGGGAAGGAGCTGGTTCTTCAGAGAGAGAACAATACCAGCACACCTGAGCACTTACGAGATGAGGGGTGACCCCATGGGTGTTGATCAAGATGGGGAGGGTGGGTGTGAGGAGGATGGAGCCAGGCTCTGCTCAGGGGCACCCAGTGACAGGACAAGGGGCAGCAGGTGTGAGCTGGAGCAGAGGAGGTTCCACATCAGTGTGAGAAGGACCTTCTTCCTGGGGAGGGTGCCAGAGCCCTGGCAGGGGCTGCCCAGGGGGTTGTGGAGTCTCCTTCTCTGGAGACATTTCAAACCCTCCTGGACTGTTCCTGTGTGACTGGATCTAGGGGATCCTGCTCTGTCAGGAGGACTGGGCTGGATGATCTTTGAAGGCCCTTTCCAACACCTAATGTTCTGTGCTTCCACCTCAGGCAGTAACCCAGGCAGGAGAATGCTGCTGGAGAGCCTCTAGCTCTACTGCTGCAAGAAGCAGTGAAAGATGCTGGTAGCCAAGGCAAGTGTTTTGGGGAGAAACTGAGCTCATTTCCATGATCCAGAGAGCAGCTGTCTTGTGGCCAGCTGAGAAATGTCAGTGCCCTGGGCGAAGAGGAAGCTACAAGAAGCCCCCAGTTGGTGCTGTGATGGTTTGCTAACCTGCAAAGGAGAGCTGCCATCACTCAGTGCTCTCGTGAGCGTTGCTCACGTCCGGAGGCTTGGACTGGAGACAGAGGGTTGCTCTGTCTGCAGAGGGAAGGATTTCAGAGTTTACAGCCCTCGTCTGCATTGCCAACCCAGCTGGGCTCTAGCTGGGCTTCCAAGGGTGTGGCTTATACTGGGATGCTCAATGGGGAAGCAGCAAGTTGAGCTCCTACAAGATGCTGAGGGTGCTCACTCCTTTCCCCTCCAGAGAAACCAAAGTCTCTGATGCAGCCGCTGTTCCTCCCAACCAGCCCTGAGAGTAACTGGGGGTTACTGGGGGTTCTCTTTGAGATTTCATTTCCAACAGCCTTCAGCTGGCCTCTGGGCTTCACTGGGACCACGGAGCTGGGTTTATGGCTCCTGGAGGCACAAGGTAGCCAGGTTGCGGGGTTGCCGGCTCCCCAAGGCGCAGCATTCCCAGGTGGTTTTCTACCCTGTTGGAAGCTGCCTTTGGGTGAGAGGAAGGACTTAAACCCAGATGTCAAGCACCACCCCCAGCACGTTTCTCAGGGTGTAGGGCCCTTCTGAGAAGCCGCCTTCAGGGTGAGATTCTGGAATGCTGGTGCTCTCCATCCCCTCAGCTCTGTGGCCAAGGTGTTCTCCAGGAGGAAGGCACACCTCAAGCTGTCCAGGGGTCCCGGGTGCTTCACATCATCCCTTTGAGCCAGTTCCCAGGTGGAACCCACCATGAAAACCAAAGAAAGTATTGTCAGGCAACATCTCAGCTGCTTGTACCACAGTCTCCTCTCGTGATGCTTTTCCATCGCTGTTGTTTGCACACAGAGCCATCCAGACGTCCTCCTTCCCTGGGGGAAGCTCGTGAGGGAAGCAGACATGTCAGATCCTGAACAAGCAAACATCTCCGATGGCTGGAACCGGCACAGCAGAGCTTGTTCCCCTCCTCCCAGGCTGTGTGGAGACCAGCAGGATCTGGTCTTGTTCCTCCCTTCAGATGCAGCTTGCAGAGCTGTCAGGTCACAACCCGTTCTCTCCCCATCTCCAGTTCGGGATGGATAGAGGTCGATGGTTGCTGTACAGAAGATCCCAGATGACTGTTCTTAGGGGGGCTGGGAGCTGCTGGCTGTGTTTTCTTCAAGCATTGTGACCTTCTGCTGATGCTGTGGGAGGGACACACCAGCACTGCTCTGGAAAGCCCACTCAGCACTTCTTTACCCTCTCTGGATAGGATCAGGTGAGATCCAAGCAGTGGGAATAGCTCATCCGCAAAGGGAGCATCCCACTGCCGGCGGTGATGGCGTCTGGCAGTGGAAGGACCAGCCTAGATAGAAGAGTCCTGCTTTTCTGTGTGAGGAGTGGTGGACGTGGGCTCCCTCCTCGGGGTTTTCTCCATTAAAACCCTTCAAAGTGTCAGAGCAGGCTGGGGCAAAGGGCTCGGACTGGCTGGGGCGAAGGGCTGTGGCCAACAGGATGAGGTTTAACAGAGCCCAGTGCTCCCAGTGCTGAGTCCTGCAGAGCTGCTGGGCAGAGAAGGACCTGGGGGTGGTGGGTGACAGCTGACTGAACAGGAGTCCGTAGGGTGCCCAGGTAGCCAAGGAGACCAACAGCATCCTTGACTGCATCAGGAATTCAGTCCCAGCAGGAGCTAGGAGGTGATGGTGCCCCCGTGCTCTACACTTGTGAGACCCCACCTGGAGTGCTGGGGCCAGTTGTGGGCTCCACAGGATCAGAAGGACATGGAGGGGCTAGAGCAGGTCTAGAGAAGGGCAATGAGGCTGGGGAGAGGGGCTGGAGAACAGGGCTTGTGGAGAGCAGCTGAGGGAACTGGGGTTATTAAGTCTAGAGAAGAGGAGGCTGAAAGGAGACCTTCTTGCTCTCTACAGCTCCCTCAAAGGAGGTTGGAGTGAGGCTGCTGCTGGTCTCCTCCCAAATTCCTAGTGATAGGACGAGGGGAAATGGCCTCAAGTTGTATCAGGGGAAGTCTAGATTGGATCTTCAGAAGAAGCAGCTCTTTGCTGAGAGAGTGGTTGGGCACTGGACCAGGCTGCCCAGGGAGGTGGTGTAGTCCCCATCCCTGGAGGGGTTTAAAAACTGAGTAGCTGGAGCCCTGGAGGCCATGGTCTGGGGGTTAGGGAGCTGTTGGGCTGAGGGCTGGGCTTGGTGCTCCTGGAGGTCCTCCCCAGCCAGGATGATCCTATGATTCTATGAATCCTCTAAAAACTTTCTGTGTAAGGCTGGAGCTGTGTTTTGCTGACATTCAGGAACCTCCACACAACTTTGGGTTCAGCTGCTGCTGGGTGTCAGCGCTGGCTCCAAACCTCCCTGCTTGGAGGGTTTAATCAGAGCTGGAAAGGTTTGATGTGCAGGAAGGTTTAGGAGGAGATGGGAAAATGAACGAATGATGAAAACCTCACCCGAAGGCTGTGTGGGGAGCACCTGCCTTCAGAGGGGCTTGGGGCTGCAGAAACACCCGCGGGCAGGTGGGGACGTGGGGAAGGGGATGGATTTCTGCTTCTCACTGGAGCCTTGTGAGAGCCCTGGCAGCTCTGCGAGATGCCCCTTCAGCCCTGTTAAAGCCCTGTGAGACTCCCGATGGACTCCTGCGAGACCCCCAAGGAGCCCTGTGAGACCCCCTGCAGTCTGTGAAATCCTGATGGAGCCCTGCAACGCCTCCTGCAGCCTTTGAGACTCCTGTGGAGCCCTGCGAGCCACCCAGACCCCTGTCCGTGCCCCCTGAGCCCCGCCCCGCAGCCCCCCGACCATCCCGGTTCCGGTGACAGCGCCCGGCCCCGCACGCCCCAGCCCGCGCCGTTCCCATAGCAACGCCCCGCCCCTCTCGTCTCCGCCGCTCCGCCCCCTCGTCATTGGCTGGTGCTGAACACCAATAGCAGCGAGGGGCAGGGCTTTGCCCCACCAGTTCTCTGCGGCCATTGGCTGAGCAGCCTCCGCAGCGCGCGGTGATTGGCCACGGGGACGGGGGGCGGGCGCAGGCGCGGTGCGGTTATTGTTCCGCGGGGCTGCCCGGGGCCGCCGCCGCTGTTGCTGCCGCCATGCCGGTGAGTCTTGCGCCTCTCTCCGTCGCCCCTCCGCAGGGCTCCGGGGTGGTCCCAGGTGCAGCCACTGGCACCGAGGAGGGAGGGCGGGGTTGTTTTGGAGGCCTCCGGTCCCGTCTCGTTGCGGGAGATGGCGAGTGCCGGGGACAGCGGGGAGGAGGCAGCCGGGGTGGGGCTGGGCCCGGACAGCCTCTCCCTGTGCTGGGGTTGACACTGGGATAGGGCTGTTGCGGGGGCGGAGGGGTGGTGTCTGAGGTTGGGGGTGTCACCGTGACCCACCCATTCCGCAGTCGAGTTCAGGTCCTGGGGTGGGGCCGGAGGGTCGCTCTGCACCGAGAGGAGTCCGGGAGGGTTCAGACAGGAAAAGACCTTCAGGGTCATCGAGTCCAACCCCGAACCCACCTGTCCCAACCCGCCCCACACGCTGTCCCTGAGCTCCAGATCTCCCCGACGGCCAGGGATGGTGATTTAGCCCCTCCCTGGGCAGCCTGTTCCAAGGGCTGAGGACCCTTTCCATGGAGAGGTTTTTCCTCGGGGCCAAGCTAACCTTCCCCTGGTGCTCCAGAGCCCCAGTTCTGGCCTCTGCTGGGGGCTGGGAGGATGTGGGCAGGTGGCAGCTGTTGGGACAGGCCTTGGATTTGTTTCTTGTTGACATCTGAGGTGGCTCCTTCAGGAGGAGTTAAGCGTCCAGCTCCAGCATTTACCAGCAAGGGCAGTGCCTTTGCTGGATCACAGAATGATTGAGGCCGGAAAAAGCCTCCGAGCTCATCCAGCCCATGACCTAATGTTGCACATCAGCCAGACAAAGGCACTAAGACAGCCAGGCTGTCCTTCGACACCTCAAGGATGGGGACTCCACCATCCCAGGGTCATCAGGGATGACAGTCCAGGGATGGTGACTCCTCTGTCAAAGGATGTCCTTTCCGACAGCCCAGCAAGGGTCAAAATGAACCTTAAAGCTCCTTGATCTCGTGACCCGGAGAAACATGTGGCAGTAGACTAGCGAGCGATGCTTCAGGATGAGTAATTGATTTGAGACAGAAAAGGTTTGTGAGGTTTTATAGCCTTTGGATTTGATAAATTATTAATGCTCTTCGATGCCTGTAAGTCCACTGAGTTCCCTTCAGCCAGTGCTTGCTGTTGTGTCTGTGGGTTGAGGTTTGTGCCCTTCAGCCAGGCAGCACCGCCCCTGTTGATGCTAAAAAAGAAGATCCTTTATCCAGCAAACTGCTGACAGGTTGTTTGCAGGCAGGAAATTGCCTCTTGAGGAAACTCTTGGATGATCTTGAGTGTGAAATTGGAGACTGTGGCGAAGGGAAGGTTGCACTGACCAACGAAGTTGCTGCTGTTCTGTCAGGTTTAATTACAAACCAGGTTTTTAACGAGTTCCTCATCCCTCCGAGATGCCTGCATCTCCTTGGGTTGATTCAGCAGTGTTTGTGCTCAGGCACTCCGGGTGTGTTACCAGCAGCCTTGCCTTTCTGATAATTACAGATCAACAAGCCCGAGAAGCCGGACAAGCCGGAGAGCTGCGACAATGTCAAGGTGGTTGTTCGCTGCCGCCCTCTCAACGAACGAGAGAAGGCCACGGGCTACAAGATGGCAGTTGCCGTGGATGAGATGAGGGGGACCATCACCGTTCACAAAACAGACTCGTCCAACGAGCCTCCCAAGACGTTCACCTTCGACACGGTGTTCGGGCCCGAGAGCAAGCAGCTGGATGTCTATAACTTAACCGCGCGGCCCATCATCGACTCTGTGCTGGAGGGGTACAACGGTGAGTGCCCGGGGGTTTCAGCTGGGGAGCCCATCTCTTACTCTTTGCATCACTAGAGTTCCTGCTGATTCTTCTTATAAGGGAAGTTCACCTTCTGGGAGCTGCAGCCCTGTGTTGTTTCTGTTGTGCACCTGAAGGTACTTGCTGTGCTGGCTGCTCGCTGGTGACCAGCACTCACTAGGGTTTTATTCTGTGTCTTCTATAACTGGGGTTATTGAGTCTAGAGAAGATGAGGCTGAGAGGAGACCTCCTTGCTCTCCTCAGCTCCCTCAAAGGAGGTTGGAGCAAGGCTGCTGCTGGTCTGTTCTCCCAAATTCATAATGATAGGGTGAGGGAAATGGCCTCAAGTTGTATCAGGGGAAGTCTAGACTGGATCTTCAGAAGAAGCAGCTCTTTGCTGAGAAAGTGGTTGGGCACTGGACCAGGCTGCCCAGGGAGGTGGTGGAGTCCCCATCCCTGGAGGGGTTTAAAAACAGAGTAGCTGGAGCCCTGGAGGCCACGGTCTGGGGACTAGGGAGCTGTTGGGCTGAGGGCTGGGCTTGGTGCTCCTGGAAGTTTCCAGCCAGGATGGTTCTATGACTGTTTGTAACAGATGTCTGTGCTTTGTCTCACTGTCTGAATTCACAGCACCTCTTCCCTGTACAATTTCAGTAACCAGGCAGCTGCTGTGCTCCCACAGCACAGAGCTGTGAGTACCAGGCTTGTGCCCATAACTGCTGCATCTTCTTCTCTAGACATCAGTCTGTTCAACTCAAATAACTCCTCCAAGAGCTCAGCCCTATTCCACAGATAATCTCTTGGCTGGGAAGGGTAGGGCCCTGACCTGTGTGTTTGATGCATGTGAATGCATTATGTAAAGGCAAGTGGGGTGCTAGCAAGGAGGCAAATTGCTGCTTTTCATAACAGTGTCCTGTAAACAGCAGCAATTACAGAGCTCTTAAAGGGCTGTGAAGTGCCTAAGCAGCTCTTTATGCTAACACACCCCAGTTCCTCTGGGGAGAATTCAAAGCTGCTCCAGACTGGATGTCAGGGAGCATCTCCTTTACCTCGAGGGTGGCCAAACACTGGGACAGGCTCCCTGGAGAGGTGCTGGATGCACCCTGGAGAGGTGCTGGATGCCCCAGGGCTGTCAGTGTTCAAGAGGCATTTGGACAGTACTGCAGTAACATGGCTTTTCTTTCAGTCAGGCTTGAAGCCCTCAGGTTTTTGAACTAGATGGTCATTGCAGACCCCTTCTAATCATCACAGAGTCATTCAGGTTGGAAAAGACCTTTGGGATCATCTACAAGGTCACCCCTAAACCAGACCCCCCAACACCACATCTAAGTGACTTTTAAACACATCCAGGGATGGGGACTCGACCACCACCCTGGGCAGCCCATCCCAGTGTCTGACCACTGTCTCTGGGAAGAATTTCTTCCTGATGGCCAGTCCAAAGCGTAGCTGCCTGTGCTGTAGAGGCTTCACAGTGTTTCTGCTGTGCCTTCCAACACTACCACGAGCTGATTTTGCAGCTGGTATACATTTATCTTCCTCTAATTGTCCGTGTTATTAATTGGCCTTGCCTTAGCTACTTGTGTGTGAGGCTCCAGTGCGCTAGTGCTCCATGCTTGACTCACTCTGAGCAGTGAAAACTGCTGAGTCTTGCTGAGATGTCTTGCAGCCTGGCTAAAACACTGGCTTAGCCTGCTGGCTGTGGGTGTCCAGCGCTTCTGTGGCTTCTAGCCTTGTGTCTGTCTACCAGAGAGGGTGGAAAACTTCAACTCAGTTGAAACTCAGTGGGTGGAAAACTAAGTGAAAANGACTTTTCAAACCTTCCTGGGCGTGTTCCTGTGCGACTGGATCCTGGAGATCCTGCTGTGTTGGGGGGATTGGCCTGGATGATTCTTCAAGGTCCCTTCCAATCCCTCACGTTCAGTGATCATAGAATCATAGAATCACTACGGACTGGATCCTGTGAGTAGCAGTGGTAAGTGCCATCGGGCTCAGCAGGGCTGAAGCAAGACTGCAGTGAGCAGCTGATCTCAGAGGTTGTTCTTTCTCTGCTAACCCTCAGGTACGATTTTCGCGTACGGGCAGACTGGAACAGGCAAAACCTTCACCATGGAAGGGGTCCGAGCGGTTCCTGAGCTTCGAGGCATCATTCCCAATTCCTTTGCCCACATATTTGGTCACATTGCCAAGGCAGAGGGGGATACAAGGTAAACAGCTTCTCTTCAGCCCTCTCTGTTGTGTGTCTGGCTGTAGCAGCAGCTGAAGTCGCCCTTCTGGCTCTGCTCAGAGACTCCTGCTGAGGTGCGAAGGGTTGTCTCGCTGTCTTGCTCTGCTGTCTGTGTGCTCTGGTGTGTGGATTCTAATAAACACCCTGCTCAGGAGGCTCCCCTGCTGCTTGTCTTCAGGTTTTTGGTTCGTGTCTCCTACCTGGAGATTTACAACGAGGAAGTGCGGGACCTGCTGGGAAAAGACCAGACACAGAGGCTGGAGGTGAGCCTGCTGCTCTGGACGTGCTGCCTCGGCTGGAGCAGGGGGCAGTGGTGCCTTTGGGAGAAGGGATCTGGGAGGTTGGGTTCTATTTCCTTTAAAGGAATCATAGAACCATTAAGGTTAGAAATTGGACCCCTGGGATCATAAAGCCCAACCATCAACCCTAATCTACACGTTCATCCAAACCAGAACCCGGAGGAGTCGGTCACTGTCCTGTCACAGAGCCACTGGCAGCTGCTGTTGGGGACCTCTGGAGGATGCAACAGCCTAAAGTGTTTGTCTCGCAGGTTAAAGAGAGACCTGATGTGGGCGTTTACATCAAAGACCTCTCGGCCTACGTCGTCAACAACGCGGATGACATGGACAGGATCATGACTCTGGGCCACAAGAACCGTACGTGGTTGTGCTGCGGGCAGGGGCAGGGCTCCCACGGAGCAAAGGGCTGCTTGGGAGACCGGGGGAGGAGGTGGCCCTGATGCTGGGAAAATTGTTCCTACCCTGGCCAGGACCAGCAGGGGAAATGCCAAAGGGGAGGCTGTGATGAGGGCAGTTAGTGTTCTCAGTGTGAGTGTGGCCCCTGGCATTTTCTCTGTTCAGTTCTCATTGGGATTAACAACAGAATCCCAGAGTGACTGAGGCTGGAAAAGCCCTCTGAGCTCATCCAGCCCAGCTCAGGGACTTGACATCACCACAGTGGCCAGAGCAGGGCACTAGGGGCCACAGCCAGGCTGTCCTTCAACACCTCCAGGGGTGGGGACTCCCCCACTGCCCTGGACAGTCCAGTCCAGGCTCTGATCACCCTTTCTGTGAGGAAGTGTATATCCTGACACCCAACCTAACCCTCCCCTGGCAGCTTCAGGCCCTGCCCTCTCATCCTGGCACTTGTTGCCTGGGAGAAGAGCCTGACCCCCACCTGACTGCAGCCTCCCTCCAGGGAGCTGTAGAGAGGGAGAAGGTCCCCCCGAGTCTCCTGTTCTCCAGGCTGAACACCCCCAGCTCCCTCAGCCTTTCCCTGTGCTGTGGTGTGAGTGGGAGGTGTGTTATATTTTCTGGGAGATTTCCTAGTTAAGCTCAGATCCTTTTAATGACCTAAAGATCTGACTGCTGTTGGCCTGGTGTCCTTATTTCTCAAACCACAGCTGTTCTGGGGATCAGCCTTAGGCTGCTGCTTTTTGTAGCCTTAAAGAAGTGGGTGACAGCTGCTGCTCTTGGGGTGGGTGTCTGTGGTTGGCTGAGAGCTACAACAGGCTGTAACACTTCTGCGGGTCCAATGCCACAGCTTCAGTGCCCCAGCTTGCTGCTGGGTCTGAGCATCCCTCTTCCATGTTCTGGAAGATGGGGTTGGCTGAAGAGGCAGGGGTGAGCCTGCCTTGAGAGCGGGCGGCTCCTCCTGGAGACACGGCTGCTCTTTCTCCCTGTGGACAGGGTCTGTTGGTGCCACGAACATGAACGAGCACAGCTCGCGCTCCCACGCCATCTTCACCATCACCATCGAGTGCAGCGAGAAGGGGGTGGATGGCAACATGCACGTGCGCATGGGCAAGCTGCACCTGGTGGACCTGGCGGTGAGTGGGGCCGGCCGGGGCGTGGTGGGCATCGCTGTGCCCGGCTGGCTCACAGCTACGGCCCAGGTGTCTCTTGGGTGTTTGACTTCAAGTCCTAGATGGAAAGGACCTCTAGGAGCATCAGGTCCAGCCCTCACCCCAGCAGCTCCCCAACCCCCAGACCATGGCACGTGCGAGGTGCTTAGCCTGTTCTCCAATAGCAGTTGGTTAGTGCTGTGGCCACCAGCAGGACTTCAGGCGTGCTTGATCCTGTTTGGAGGAGTGGGGCGTGTGAGGGGTCTGTTGTGAGTCCTGCTGGCTGCTCCCTTTCCAGGGCTCTGAAAGGCAGGCGAAGACCGGAGCCACGGGGCAGCGACTGAAGGAAGCCACGAAGATCAACCTCTCTCTCTCGACGCTGGGGAACGTTATCTCTGCGCTGGTGGACGGCAAGAGCACCCACGTGCCCTATCGTAACTCCAAACTCACACGGCTGCTCCAGGACTCTCTGGGGGGCAATTCGAAAACCATGATGGTGAGTGCGGAGGTGCCCTTCCTGTGCTGGCTCTTGAGCTGCCTCTTCACAGGGGTGGAGTCACAGAATCGTTCAGGTGGGAAGAGACTCCTGGGATCAGAGTCCAACCATCAACCCCACTCTGCAAGGTCACCCCTAAACCAGACCCCCCAGCACCACATCTAAGTGACTTTTAAACACGTCCAGGGATGGGGACTCGACCACCACCCTGGGCAGCCCAGTCCAAGGCCTGACCACTCTGTCCAGGAAGAACCTCTTCCTGATGGCCAGTGTGACCCTCCCCTGCTGGATCTGGAAGCCCTTCCCTCTGGTTCTGTTGCTGATGACAGAAGAACCCAGCACCAGCATCTCTGCAGGGTCCTTTCAGAGAGCTGTGGAGAGCGATGAGGTCTCCCCTCAGCCTCCTCTTCCTCAAACTAACCAACACCAACTCTCTCCATCTCTCCCCATCAGACTGATTCTCCAGGCCCTTCCCCAGCTCCACTGCCCTCCTCTGCCCTCGCTTCAGCTCCTCAATGTTTCTCTTGTGCTGAAGGGCCCAACACTGGACCCAATACTCAAGGTGCAGCCTCCCCAGTGCTGAGTCCGGGGGACAGTCCCCTCCCTACTGCTGGACACAGTATCTAATCCAGGCGGGATGCCACTGGCCTTCTTGGCCACCTGGGCACCCTGCTGGCTCGTATTCAGCTGCCTGCCAGTTAGAACCACCAGGTCCCTCTCTGCCAGACTGCTCCCCAGCCACCCTGCCCCCAGCCTGTAGCTGCAGGAGCTTGTTGTGACCAAAATCAGGACCCCACACTTGGCTCTGCTGAAACCCAGCCAGTTCTCCTCAGCCCGTCAGGGTAGCGCAGGGACTTTGCCATGGGAGCAGCCTGGCCTTCACCCCTTTCAGATCAGAGCTGCTGGCAGCTTGGAGACCCTTCAGTGGGCTCCTTTCTCCACTTTGTCCTCCTTGCCTCTGGACAGAAGAGGTGCTAAACCCAGTGCTGACGTGCCCACGTGTGCAGCTTTGGTGAGGCAGCAGCAGGAGAGCCTGGGAAGGAGCAGCAGAGCGAGGCCGGCAGGGCTCTGACCCTCCAGTCACCGGTTCCTCTGTGTCACAGTGCGCAAACATCGGGCCGGCAGACTACAACTACGACGAGACCATCAGCACCCTGAGGTATGCCAACCGGGCCAAGAACATCAAGAACAAGGCCAGGATCAACGAGGACCCCAAGGACGCGCTGCTGCGGCAGTTCCAAAAGGAGATCGAAGAGCTGAAGAAGAAGCTGGAGGAAGGTGAGAGAGATCCTCCTTCCTCTGGGTGTTTCTGCAGCTCTCATTCTGTTGTGAGAGTGGGTGTTGTGTTTGAAGGTGTCACCCAGGTTTGGGAGCCGAGGCAGGCTGGTGTCCTGGTTCCCAGAGAGGGTCCCCAAAGGCAGTGGGGTGCTGCTGGGGGTCTGGCTTTGCCTGTGCTTGGCACTAGGTGGCACCTGGCACCGGGGTGAGCGATGGCTTCTGGGCTGAGTTGGGTGTTGCCTGGGCATGGTGCAGGGAATCACCCTGAGTGATTCTGATGCCATAACTTCTCCAGTGAAGTGATCCTGATGTGGCAGGGGGATTGGACTGGATGATCTTTTGGGGTCCCTTCCAGTCCCTAATGATTCTATGATTCTAAAGTGCTCCACAACAGAAGGTCAGATGTTTGAGAAGGAGGGTGTGCCTGTTTCATTCTTGGTGAACTGCTCGTGGCTCCTTACGTTTGAGGTGCTAAGCTCCAGATCAGAACCAGCCTTATGTCTGCTGAAGGGTTGGAAGATGGACATTGGGCTGTCTGGGGGTCCTGGTGGCCAGCAGGATGACCATGAGCCAGCAGGGTGTCCTTGTGTCCAAGAGGGCCAACAGCATCCTGGGGTGGATCAGAAATGGGGTGGTTAGTGAGTCGAGAGACATTCTCCTCTCCCTCTGCTCTGGGGACACCGCAGCTTGAATCTTGTGTCCAGTTGTGGTCCTCTCAGCTCCAGAAGGACACAGAGCTGCTGGAGAGAGCCCAGCACAGAGCCACAGGGGTGATGGAGAGAGGGGAGCATCTCCCTGCGGAGAAAAGGCTGAGGGAGCTGGGGCTCTGGAGCTGGGAGAAAGGAGCCTGAGGGGTGACCCCATGGATGTTGATCAATGCGTGAAGGGTGGGTGTGAGGAGGATGGAGCCAGGCTCTGCTCAGGGGCACCCACTTGGCATTGAGCAAACACCCTGACTTGAGCATTGAATTGCTTGTTGTCATGTTCCTGAAATTCCCTGCCCCACGGCGACCTGCCTGTCTGCTCAACAGCCAGTGACTTCTGCTGGGCTTGGGCAAGAGCTGCTGGTGCAGTAACAGGTTGAAGCGCATGCCAAACCCTCCTCTTCTCTTCTAGGGGAAGAGATATCTGGCTCCGAGAGCAGCGATTCTGAAGAGGAGGATGCAGATGATGATGGGGAGATTGGAGAGGACGGGGAGAAGCGGAAGAAACGGCGGGGTAAGGCCACAGAGAGCCACCAGGCCTCCTCTTACCCAGGAGCTGCTGTCAGGAGCCCCGGACGGCTCTGAGTCTGTGTAGCCCCTGCTTCCACTTGGGTAGCTCTGCTTGTGGCAGCGTCCTCCCGTGTGGTGGCCCCCTGGTTGCTGCAAGGTGTGTGGCTTGTGTGTGGCTTGTGACCGCTGCGGTGGAGCTCCCCCTGCGCGCAGCGCCGGGAGGAAGGAGGCACCAAAGCTCAGCGGGAGGCAGATGCGGTTTGTGGTCGCCTTGGGAATGGTTGGAGGGGGAGTTCTGGCTGTGGTTTAGGCAGAGGATTCCTCTGTCTTGTGGAAGCTCAGTTCGGGCTCCTCCGGTTGTCCTTCTTTATGTTGATAGAATTTGCCCTCTGGATGTGGGGGCAACCTGAAAAGCTGAACGGGAGCCGCACATCTCTTGTGTGGGAGCACCCTGACGTTTGCTTTGTCTGACAGCAGTGTCTGACACTGCCTAACACCTGAACCCCAGGGGTGCTGCTGAGCCTAGAACTGCAGGTCGCTGTTCCTTGGGGTGCTGTGGCTTCCAGGGAGCTTGTTATGGCCCTAGAAACCTGTTTCTTTATGGGCAGCAGAGAAGTCGAACCCTGGGCTGCAGCTCAACGTCCAGTTTCTCCACAAATTCTGATTCAGATTGGTTCCCAGTCCTGAAACACCCACCTCGGAGTAAAATACTCCTGTTCAAGCATTCCTGCCCAGAGGTGTCTGTCCAAGAGGAGTCTAAGCTGCCTCTCTCGTGCCTCTGGTGGCAGCTGCAACAGCTCTTCCTTCACTTTTCACCTCCCGGTGAAGCTGCATCGGGCCCCAAGTGCCGCCAGATCTCCTCCCGAGAGGAGACCACCTTCCAGATGCTGTCTGAAGGGAAAGAGCTGCCTGACTCTGCCTCCAAACGAGCTGCTCTAGCGAGGCTCCCCGGTCAGGGTGCTGCCCGGCAGGATGCTTGCAGCAGGTGTCCCTGAGCCAGCTGGCCCTGCCCTCCAGGAGGGAGCCGCGCTCGTGGCCACAGGACTGGGAAGGACGCGCGGTCGCTGGATCCTCTGCTACTGCAGACTCCCACTGCCTTCTCCCCTGGGGTCTGGTTCTGCGCTGCCAGTGCCTGGCGTGGGAGCTGCCTTGGCTTGCTGCTGTTTCAGGCCCTCGGCTGGTTCCAGACCAGGGCCTGAACTGGGCTCTGCCTTCCCGAGCATGCGGGCGTGCGCTGGGAGATGGTGGCTTTGCGAGCTGAGCCGGGGAGGGCTCCTGGCAAACGCTGCCTGGAGGGGAGCTGCTGCCTTTCCGAGCCGGGTCGCCGGCCCTCCTGGGCTTCTCTCCCGTAGAACTAACTCCCCATCTGCATGTCTCTTCCTCTCCGGGTGTTTCTGTGGGACACGTTTCTGTTTTCCAGGCAGTAGCAGCAGCAGTAGTTCAGACTCCACATGCTCTGTCATAGAGAAACCTCTGGATAAGTCCTTCACTAGTGAGTGGGAGCTCTTTGGTCCTTTCAGCTTCGGCCCTTCCCTGCTGTCCACACTCCATCTGGCGATGCCGCGCGCCCTCCCTGCTGTGTCTGTCGGAGCCCTGAACCCGAGCTGTGCGCTGTGCTGAAGCATGCCTGCCCTGCCTCTGCCTCTGCCACGGCCCTGCCTCTGCCACAACCCTGCCCCACCGGCCGCTCCCGAGAGCACCAAGCAGCCCAGGGCACTGCCTGAGCACGGCTCGAAGACAGCCGAGTGTCAGAAGGACATCGAGGGGCTGGAGCGGGGCCAGAGCAGGGCGGAGGGCTGGACAACAGAGCCTGCGGAGAGCGGCTGCTGTAGCTGGGGTTATTGAGTCTAGAGAAGAGGAGGCTGAGGGGAGACCTCCCTGCTCTGCACAGCTGCCTCTAAGGAGGTTGAACTGAGGCTGCTGCTGGTCTCTTCTCCCAAATTCCTAATGACAGGACAAGGGGAAATGGCCTCAAGTTGCATCGGGGAGGTTTAGATTGGATCTTGGGAAGAAGCTCCTTGCTGTGAGAGTGGTTGGGCACTGGACCAGGCTGCCCAGGGAGGTGGTGGAGTCCCCATCCCTGGAGGGGTTTGAAAACAGAGTAGCTGGAGCACTGGAGGACATGGTCTGGGGGTTAGGGAGCTGCTGGGGTGAGGGCTGGGCTTGATGCTCCTGGAGGTCCTCTCCAGCCAGGATGGTTCTGTGACAGCTCCTGGAGGTCCTCTCCAGCCAGGATGGTTCTGTGAGGAGCTCTAGGTTAAAAAACCAGTTTCTGTGTTAAACACTCCCTCTCACAATATGAGGAAGAAGTTGGGGTTTGTGACGCTGAGGTCACAGAGGGGACAGCTGGATGGGCCAAGTGGGTCAGGCTCTGCTGTAGTTGGGTTCTCTCACCTCAAAATTGCTCTTTGAGAAAGTGGAGCAGTCAAGTGATGGAGAAGTGAGGTTTGCACTTGCAAGGGAAATGTGGTGGCTGGGTTTGCAACTACCCCGTGACATGAAGTCGTTGGTCACTGTGGGACTTGGAGGAGTGGAGGATCTAGAGGTGCAGCAGTGAGGAAAGTCTCGGCTGCTCCTGGTCAGAGGGGGCTCTGTCCTGCTGGGAACTGCCCTGGTGACTGCTGGAGTAGATCCCATCTCAGCACTTGCCTTGTGGGATCATCCTGTACAGATGCAGCTGCTCTGCTGCCGAGGTGCAGGCAGCCCGGGAAGCACCGCTGCGCAGTCCAGCCAGTTACACCAGTCGCCATAGTGGGGAGCTCAGAGCAAGGGGTGGGAGCTGGCTGAGGAGGGTCACAACCTCAGGGAGCCCTTTTAGGGGATGTCCACAGCCCACCATAGGCTGGGAAATCTGCTTGCTTGCAGCTTGCTCTCCCAAAGCTTTGCTTGAAGCCCCGGCGCGGCGTTGGGTGAGGACAGCTAATACACACCCGGGACGTGCCCGTCTCCGGGGAGCTTGGTGGCACCTCTGGCTGCGTGTGGCTTGGGCTACTGACTGTCCTCAGCTGTCCCCTGCTGCATGCGGTGCTGTGCCCCCTCCTCCTGCCCTGCTGCCCCTGCTTGCCTGGCCAGGCCTGGCTCTGTGCCTCTGTGGAAGCACCAGGGACTGACACGGAGAAGTCCTGTGCTGAGGCTCCTCTGGGCCACTGTCCCTCGTCCTGCAGAGAGCTGACTGGGCCCCAGCGTTGGGACGAGTCCTGCGCGTGAAGGTACCAGGTGATGGACCCGAGCTGGCTCTGCCCAGGGCGGGGGGGAGGACGAAGCCTCCTGCTGTGCAGCTCCCCCACCTCGAGGTGTTTTAGGCATGACCTCTGCGGCAGGCTCCGAGCGGGTCCTGTAGGTTCTGCGTGGCCTGAACGGGCAGGAGAACGAGCTCGTGGCTCTGCTGGACGTGCAAAGCGCTCGGAGGGACAGAGCCCCCTCTGCTTTGGGAGCAGCACGGTGATGTTTGCTCTCCTGGGGTGTTTGAGTGGTGATTGCCCCCTGTTCTCTACTCCAGCAGCCTGCATTAACCCAGCCCCCTCCAGTGTGTGTGCTGATGCTGATGCCCTCTGCCCCTGATGACCAAGGCAATAACGTGTTCTCTTTCCTCCTCTTTCCATGCGCCTGCTGCCTCTCTGCGATTTGCTTTCTGCTTCCTCTTAACCACAGACCAAGCAGGTTGGTGAAACCACTTCTGACTCCTTTAACGCAGCTGCAGGGCTCGTGGGGAAGGGTCTTGCAGCTGGGCTTAGCTCACCTCTTCCTTCTAACGTGAGAGCTGGTTAGCAGGTGGAGAGAGGTTCTGCTCCCCCTCTGCTCTGCCCTGCTGAGACCACAGCTGGATGATTGTGTCAGGTCCAGAAGGACCCAGGGCTGCTGAAGAGAGCCCAGGGCAGAGCCACCAGGGTGGTGGAGGGAGGGGAGCATCTCCCTGCTGAGGAGAGGCTGAGGGAGCTGGGGCTCTGGAGCTGGGAACAAGGAGCCTGAGGGGTGACCCCATGGATGTTGATCAAGATGTGAAGGGTGGGTGTGAGGAGGATGGAGCCAGGCTCTGCTCAGGGGCACCCAGTGACAGGACAAGGGGCAGCGGGTGTGAGCTGGAGCAGAGGAGGTTCCACATCAGTGTGAGAAGGACCTTGTTCCTGGTGAAGGTGCCAGAGCCCTGTCAGGGGCTGCCCAGGGGGGTTGTGGAGTCTCCTTCTCTGGAGCCATTTCAAACCCTCCAGGCCCTGTTCCTGTGCAACTGGATCTAGGGAATCCTGCTGTGTCAGGGGGTTGGGACTGGCTGATCTCTCGAGGTCCCTCCCAATCCCTAATGACTGGATGTAGGAGATCCTGCTGTGCAAGGGGACTGGACTGGATGATCTCTCAAGGTCCCTTCCCATCCCTAATGTTGTGGGATTCTGTGATCAGGGAGTTGCTCCCTGCAGAGATGCTCCTGCTTTGCTGCAGCTGTAGTGATGCTGCAGGATGCTGTTAGTGACCGCATCAAACCTCGGTGCTTCCCGGCGCCTGGCTGGCCAGTGCTCCAGACATCAAGGAGCTGCCTGATCTACCTGGTTTTCACAGGGCTGTTGTGATCTGCTCTAGGCTCT
This sequence comes from Rhinopomastus cyanomelas, assembly GCA_013400115.1. Lineage (NCBI taxonomy): Eukaryota > Metazoa > Chordata > Aves > Bucerotiformes > Rhinopomastidae > Rhinopomastus > Rhinopomastus cyanomelas. Next base: position 631,052 of record VXBP01000029.1, on the reverse strand, counting down.
GCATTGCCCTGGCAGTGCAGCCCTGACATAGCTGTGTGCTCCCGTTGCCCTCAGTAAATCCACCAGGAGGACAAAGAATGTGGCAGGGAGTAGCTGATCTGCAGCTGGGGAGGGAATCCCAGGGTGGGAGGCCACCTCTGTCTTGTTTTCCTGTGGATGAGTTTGTTTTCCCTCTCTCTTCCACAGGCAAAAAGAAGGTTTCTCCAGATAAGATGGTGGAGATGCAGGCGAAGATCGAGGAGGAGAGAAAAGCTCTTGAGACGAAGCTGGACATGGAGGAGGAGGAAAGAAATAAAGCCCGGGCTGAGCTGGAGAAGAGAGAAAAGGACTTGCTGAAAGCTCAGTGAGTACCCTGCTCGGCGCAGTCGCGTGGCTTCTCCCTTGCTCCTTGTGTCTGGAGGTGCCTGCTGAGGTCTGAAGCGCCTCTTGCTGATACCACAGTGAAAGAGGAGCTGACTCTGTGCTCAGGGCTTGTGGAGCAGATGGGGAAGACAAGCTTCATCCTCTTGCCCCATTGCTCTTCTCTTAACTTGGCCTCGCTGTGCAAGGTAGTCTAGAAACACCTCCACCTCCTGGAGACCTGTGAAGAGCAGCGGCCCTGGGTGGACAGTGGGCAGTAGCTGTGACCCAAGTGCCTCATTTAGGGGCAGGGCTGCTCCACTCCGGAGCTGAAGCGCTGCTGAGGGGGCAGTGGCCCGTGCGGACAGGACAGTCCTGCTGCCAGAGGCTGCTCCAGCAGCAGCCAGTGTTCCTGGTTCCTCTGCTCACTCTCTTCTCGGTCTGCAGCTGCCTCTGGCGTCCCTGTGCCAGCAGAGCCCTTGGGGAGGGGGTGCCCTGGGTAGGCTGATGATGCTGCCCCTCTGCAGCCCCTCACAGTGGAGACTTGTGGCTGGAGAGACTCCTCGGGTTGACCTGGTTTTGCTGGTGAGAAAGAGATGGGAGCTGGAGCTCGGGTAACTCCCTGGATTTGCTTGTGCTGCCTCATCCCAGCCTAAACCCTTGGCAGCAAGACAAGTTTTTCCAGCTCTGTCAGTGCTGTCTGAGCTGTCAAACCGAGCTGGACCTGCTGCCCCGCGAGCACTGGGATGGGGAGCTGTCACCGACCTGGTCTCTCCAGGCAGGAGCACCAGTCCCTGCTGGAGAAACTGTCCGCACTGGAGAAGAAGGTGATCGTCGGAGGAGTGGACTTGCTGGCGAAGGCAGAAGAGCAGGAGAAGCTTCTGGAAGAATCAAACATGGAACTGGAAGAACGAAGGAAGAGGGCGGAACAGCTTCGCAAGGAGCTTGAGGAGAAGGAGGTGGGTCGTGCCGAGGGCCGCGGCGGCGCGCGGGTGGGCGAGACCTGGCGCTGCCCGAAGGCCGAGGGGGCCACGCGCTGGCAGGGGGTCCCGGCCTGAGCCCGGGTCTCGGTGCCCGTGGCAAATCCTGGGCTGTGGGAGCAGCTGCTGCAGGAGTGTCCCTGGCCTGTGCTGACGCGCGGGCGTCTCTGCTAAATGTCCCCCGCAGCAAGAGCGCCTGGACATCGAGGAGAAGTACACCAGCCTGCAGGAGGAGGCGCAGGGCAAGACCAAGAAGCTGAAGAAGGTCTGGACCATGCTTATGGCTGCAAAGTCAGAGGTCAGTGTCTGCAGAGCCACTGGAGCCTGGTGTCAGGGCTGTGCTGGGGAGCTGCTCCCAGAGCCAGGCTGAGAGGGGGGGTCTGTGGGAGAACCCTGGCTGACTCAGGAAGCAGCGGCGGAGTTGTGAGACAAAATCACAGCGCTCTGCTGGCAGCCCAGTCTCCTGCTTTGTAGCATAGAGTCATCCTGGCTGGAAAGGATCCCCAGGAGCATCAAGCCCAGCCCTCACCCCAACAGCTCCCTGACCCCCCGCAACCATGGCTTCCAGTGCTCCAGCTACTTGGTTTTTAAACCTCTCCAGGGATGGGGACTCCACCACCTCCTTGAGCAGCCTGTGCCCAGCCACTCTCTCAGCAAAGAGCTTCTTCCCAACATCCAATCTAAACCTCCCCTGATGCAACTTGAGGCCATTTCCCCTTGTCCTATCATTAAGGATTTGGGAGAAGAGACCAGCAGCAGCCTCACTTCAACCTCCTGTGAGGGAGCTGCGGAGAGCAAGGAGGTCTCCTCTCAGCTTCCTCTTCTCCAGACGCACTAACCCCAGTTCCCTCAGCTGCTCTCACAGGGCCTGTTCTCCAGCCCCTCTCCCCAGCCTCGTTGCCCTTCTCTGGCCCCTCTCCAGCCCCTCAATGTCCTTCTGATCCTGTGGCCCCCGGTGCTCCTGAGCTCAGTCCCTTCTGCCTGCTTCCCTCATGGTCTCTTCCCCTCTCCCTGGCCCAGCCTGTGCCCTGGCTGCTGTCTGGAGCTGCCGCCTCATGCAAAATGCATCTTGTCTTTGGGATCAGAGCTGGTCCCCGAGGTCTCACCAGGGACCTGATCCGCCTGCACACGCCTCGTCTGCTCGTAGCCGGCTCGGAGCCCGGCCTGGCAGGTGGCCAGTTGTGTGTCTGTGCCTCTGTGAGCCTAACGCTGCTGTCAGCCACCCCGCAGGGTTTACCCCTCGGAGGTGTTTGAGCGCCTAGAACCAGTTGGCTTTCGCTCCCCCCAGAGCTCACCTGGGCAGAAGGGCTGCTCTCGTTGAGCTGCTGCTGCGTCTGCCGCTCTCTGACGCTGCTCGGTGCCTGGTTTTTGCCCTCAGATGGCAGATCTGCAGCAAGAGCATCAGCGGGAGATCGAGGGGCTGCTGGAGAACATTCGGCAGCTGAGCAGAGAGCTTCGCCTGCAGATGCTCATCATCGACAACTTCATTCCTCAGGACTACCAGGTACCCACACGGGGCCCGTGGGCTCGTGCTCTGCACGCTGAGCCCTCTGCCTCCCCGTCAGAGGGTGCAGGGCTCTGACAGCCACCCGTGTGGTTTCTAGGAGATGATTGAAAACTACGTGCACTGGAACGAGGACATCGGCGAGTGGCAGCTGGTGAGTCAGGGGCAGGAGCCCGCACCCACAGCTGGCCCCGTGCGCTGGCCTCTGCTGCGCAGCCTCGGCCGGGCTGAGCAGGGCTGCACTGACTGAGCTCTCTTTCTTGAAGAAATGTGTGGCCTACACGGGCAACAACATGAGGAAGCAGACGCCGGTCCTGGATAAGAAGGAGAAAGATGTGAGTGACTCGGCTCCGGGCTCAGTGCTTGCCTCTGCCCTGTGGGCAGGAGCGTCTTCTCCAGGGTGTGAAATGGTCCTGATGTCTTTGCTGTGGGTGGGGGGTTGTGTGTGTTCCAGCCCTTCGAGGTGGACCTCTCCCACGTGTACTTGGCCTACACCGAGGAGAGCCTGCGGCAGTCGCTGATGAAGCTGGAGAGGCCGAGGACTTCGAAAGGAAGGTCCCGGCCCAAGACGGGCAGAAGGTGAAGACCTCTGAGGGTGTCTCTGTGTGATGGGGCTTTGCGCAGGGGCAGCCGTAGGTTCCTGTGAGTCCCCGACGCCGGCCTCACGAGCAGACTGAGCTCCAGGACTGCGCCCGGTGCCGAGCGCTCCGGGGCCAGCGCTGACGCAGCCCCTCGTCAACCTTCTGCCCAGAAACGCTTGCCCAGGATTTTCCTGGCGCCCGTCTGCTGCGTCCCCCCCTCTTCTAGCTCCTCGCTTCGTGGTCCGTGTCGAGCTGAGCACCCACGGCCACGGACTGGGGACAGAGAGGGTTGTGCTGCTGGGTGGAGGTTCCGGCGGGGGCTCCCCCGGTCGGTTGTTGTGGAAGGTAGTGGTGGTGTAGTTGTGATTTGCCAGGTGGCTGCTCCCTGCCCATCCCGGGGCACTTAGTGACCTGTGCGTGTGCTCTCTCCCCCTGTCCCCCGTCCCCCTTCCTCTCTGCTCTCCAAACAGAAAACGTTCGGCAAAGCCCGGGGCCGTCCTCGACTCCCTGCTGCAGTAGGTGGGAGCTGGTGGCAGTGACCCCAAACAGACCAGCGAGGGGCTCGGGCCGGGGCGCGGAGCCCGAGCTGCGGATCCCACGCCGAGCCGGGACGGGCCCCAGGACGATGCTCTCCCTTAGCTGCCCGTCTCTGTGTTACATGAGCAGACGCTGGCGCTCAGCCCGACGTGGAGAAGCTGTTGTGCAGGGCAGCTCTTGTGGGGCACCCTCGGGACGGGTGGCTCTGGCTGTGTGTGTCCCCCCCAGCCCCTGCCAAGTGCTTTACACGTGTTCGTGCCGAACGGCTGGCAAAGCCCTTGAGGCTGGCAAACCCCTGCTTTGCACATCCCTGGTGGCCAAGCCCTGCCCGAGCCCGGCCTGAGCGTGGCCGCCGTGACCCTTGGGTGCCACTGCCCCGCTCGCGCCGTCGCCCCCCCAGGCCCTTTCCCTTCCCCTGCGCAGCCCAGCCTGCGGAAGCCCCTGGCTCCTGGGGGGGCCGGGCTCTGGGAGCAGCTCCAGGCAGGTGGCTCAGCAGCTCTCCTGTGCTCTGGGTGTGTTTGGTGGGCTGGTGCTGTGGACATCGAGGGGCTGGGTGCGAAGGCAGGAGGGAGCTTTCTCTTTCCTCCCTGCGGTGGCTGCTTTTCGTGCTGCTGAGCTGGGGTCTGTGTTAAGTGGAGGCCAGTGGTCCCTCTCGACAGCAGAGGCTCTTTCAGGGGAGTAGTGCAGCACCAGCTTTGGCTCTGTGGGGTGTCGTGGCTCCATCTCCTCATCCCTGGCTATGAGGGTGCTGGACCAGTGCCCTAAGCAGAGGGTGGATGTGAATTTCCTCGGTGAAACCAACCAGAACTGCCCAGTTCTCCCAGTGCTGTCACATCCCCTGAAGCAGCTGCTGCTGTCGGCTCTGTCGCCTGTGCTCTGGCAGGAGGGGACGTTAGCCCCCATACCAACCATTCCTGGGTGATGGCTGCTCCCTTTCTGTGATGCTCGTGCTGCTGACAGACAGGAATTGCTCCCGTGCTGCAGGGGGGGCTCATCTCCCCCCACCCCTGCCAGAGCCCGTCAGCATCTCACCGGCTCCTGCTCCGGGGGGGCGGTGAATTAGCTGTGACTTCATGTGATCACTCTGGGTGCTCAAAGCTGTGAGCAGTAACAGGAGGAATCGAGTCCTTCAGCACCACCCAGCAGTGTCTGAGGGGTCCCCAGTTCTCACTGGGAGCCGCCTGTGGTGGTCACAGTTGCCAAAAGGTGCTGGAAGGGTAACGGGTCAGAGCTGGGGCTGGTTTTGCTCTGGCAGAGCTGGGCTGTCTCTTGTCACTGCTTGTCACACAGGATGGGGTGAGAAGGGCTTGGGTGGGTTTGTCTGAGTCCTTGGGAGTCTGGCTGTGCCCTCTTGGCCCCTGCTAGCCCTCAGAACCAGGAGGATGCCCGTTGTGTTTCCCTCTTGTGTTGCATCTCCTGCTGAGGTAGCTGTCGGAAGGGCTCTTCTCCTGACCTGCCCTGCTTTCACGAGGAAGGGGGCTGCCCTCAGGAGCGCCGAGCGCAGCCCCTCTCCCCAGGAGGGGGAACGCTCCGTAGTGCCTTTCTGTGGCCACGCCGCCCGCGCCCGGCTCTCACCGCCGCCTCAGCAGGTCCTGCCCAGCCAGCCCGGTACCCGGGAGCAGCTGCTCCTTCTCCGTGTAACTTACCTCCCTATTTATTGGTTTTCTAGGTGTTCTCTGTGTTAGGTTCAGCTCTGCTCGTGTCACTGTACATAGGTCTGTAGGTGTTGGCCTCGAGGGTGCGTCCCTGGCAGCATGTTCATGCCGTGAAATAAAGACCCCGGTTCCTAGTTCCACCTCTGGGCTCTTCAGTCACCTCCGTGTGATCAGGGGCTCTCGCTCGCTCGGGTGAGGCAGGAGAGTGAGGAGTCATCTGGGGCTCTCTGGGGCTCAGCACTCAGGGCTGGGCAGGGGAGTTGGAGGGGGGTGGGAGACCCCCTGGTGCCCAGCCCCAGGGTGGGTCCTGCTCTGTCTGACTTGCACAGGACAAGAGGACACTTTGGGAGGCTCCAGAGGGGATCAATGGGGCTGGACTGGGAGCCAGTGGGGGCAGCAAAGTGGAGCTGGATGCAGGGGAAGGGGGCCAGCTGCAGATCCGGAGATGTGCCCCAAGGAGCTGCTGAACCCCATCTTCAGACTCCAAGGAGCTGCTGAACCCCATCTTCAGACCCCAAGATGTCCTCTGAGGGACTTGGACCCCAAGGTGTGCCCCAAGGAGCTGCTGAACCCCATGTTTGATCCCATCATCTGCTGGGATTGTCCTGTGAGGGCAGAGCAGAGCCCCTAGCCGAGGTGCAGCAGGGTCAGAGCAGTTTCTCACCCCCCAGAACAGCTGCTGCTGCCTCCAGGCGTTCCCCTGCCTCTCGCAGGGCTGTACTGGTGCAGCTGGAGTGAGGCTCCCTGCAGCACTGGCAGCGCTCCGCTGGGGCTACTGGTCTGCAGCACAGTCCTTGCTCCGGCAGAGAGACGCCGCTGCCCACTGTCCCGGTAGGTACCGGAGCTTGTGGCCTCTGCAGCTCCCCGAGGGCTGTGACTCAGCTGAAGCACAAGCCAAGCCCTGCGCAGCCCTGGGGCTTTCCAGGTCGCCCTCCCACGCTGTCCCCACGCAAGGGGTGAAGCAGCAGCCACCCGGCTACCTGCCAGGTACCTGACTGCTGCGGGAGCTGTGACCATCCCTGGGGCTGCCGCCAGCCCTTCGGCTGCTCTCTGGTGCTGGGTCGGGGGGGCTGTGCTGGGTGGAACTGGTGTTTTATAGAAGTTCCATGTGTCTGGCTCTGCTCTGGAGTGAGGGCAGAGCAAAGACCCTCCTCAGCCCCAGCCCTGCCACCCCCCTGTGCAGCTCTGCACAGGCTTCTCTTTGGCTTCCAGCAGCAGGTCCTGGTGCTGCCTCATCCCTTCCCCTGCGGCTTCTGGGGGCTTGTCCCTCTGCTTAGCACCGGCTTTCCTCGAGCTGCTGCAAACCCTGACCCCGTTAACCCCAGAATGGGACAGATTCTTTGCTCTAGCAGCTTTCTCCAGCATCACCCCTGTGGCAGCAGCCTCCCTTCTTTGTGGCTCTGGGCTTGATTGCAGTTCGTCTGGCAAAGCAGCAAATGACTTTGGGGGTCACGGGTCTTGAAGCCCTGGTTCTGCCTAGGAGTCACTGCTCAGCTGCCTGCAGCCAGCACTGCCCTGCTGTCACAGGATCCCCGAGCACTAGGGGTTGGAAGGGACCTCGAGAGGTCACCCAGTCCTGTCCCCCTGCCACAGCAGGATCCCCTAGACCCAGTCACACAGGAACAGGGCCAGGAGGGTTTGAAGTGTCTCCAGCAAAGGAGACTCTGTCCCAGCCCCGGGCTCCTCTGTGACCCCTGGATTTGGGAATGGGGGGGTTTCTCCATGAGCCCTGCAGCCCCACACCCCGTGTTCCAGCTGCCCCCTCGTTGCTCCCCAGCCCTCTCCTGTGTCCTGAGCTTTCAGACCCAGAAGCAGCAGCAGCGCCGGCAGCTGCAGTCCAAAAATAGATTTATTTGAAGAACTATAAATACTCTCATAAAACCCACGTCTGTGTCGCTTGAACCCCCCGGTCATGTCCAGCTCTTGGAGTTCTTCATGGACCGCTGGAGGAGCCGCCGCAAGTCCTGCAGGAACTGCTGCAGGGGGATGGTGCTGCCGGCTGCCACGGGGCAGGGGGCCTGCGAGAGAGGGGGGAAGGAGCGTTGGGGTGGCTGGGGGGTGGGATCCCCAGCTGCTGCTGCTGCCTGGCCTTGGCTGCTGAGGGTGAGCTGGGTGCAAGCAAAGGGAGAAGTGGGAGGTGCAGGCAGGGAGAGGGTTGAGCCTGGCTTCACCTCGTGGGTCGGACTCATCCTTCGGAGCAGCCCCAGCAGGTTGAGGTAGACGCCCTCCAGGTCCACGTGGCAGCTGCGGCTCTGCAGAGCGATGGTGCTGGCCCTGCACAGGATCCCCAGGTCGTCGTCCTGCTGCAGACACACAGAGGGGTTCTGGTGGGGTTTGGTGCAGCAGGGCTCGGGGGACCCCTTCCTGGGGAGCTGCTCCCTGTGGGGATGGAGCTGGTTGGGTGGGCAGAGGCTCTGTGGGAATGACTGGAGCCCCTGGGGTGAGGTCGCCTCCATCAGCTGCTTCAAGACCCCCAGCAGGGGTGTGTGGAAGAGGAGGAGAAGAGGGAAGGAGACAGCTCTTCAGCTCTGGACTCTGGTTTAGGGGTGACCTTGCAGAGTGGGGTTGGTGGTTGGATTCGATGGTCCCCGGGGTCTTTTCCAGCCCGAATGATCCTGTGATTCTAAGATCCCGATGCCACCTCCCTGCAGGAGCTGCCTGCCCCGACCTCCTTGGCTTCACCCCAGCGACCCCATCGAGTCAGCTGAGCGCAGCTGGGACAAGGGTCTAGCAGCATCGTGGGCAGCTCTTCGTCCTCCCAGCGCCGGTCCTGCTGGCAGGAGGGTGTTGGACCCCCCCCAGTGGGGTGCTGAGCCCCAGCGCTGTGGGAGGCTGCTGCCTCCTGCCCGAGCAGAGGGAGGCCCTGGGCTTTCTGTGAAAACAGGAACTCGGGGCTGCCTCAGGCAGCAGCTTTCAGAGCAGAGCTCAGCTCTCCTATCTGCTGCTGAATCTGCAGCTCCGTGAAGGGCTGAGGAGTCTCCCCGCTCCAGATAAGGGGACACTGCGCCTGAGCGGGGCGCGAGATGCTGCGCGATAGCGCCCGTGGGTGTCTGAGCCGCCGCCGCTCCGGGGCAGAGGGAGACGCTCGGCTCCTCCTTTCTGAGCAGCCTGGGAACCCCTCGGTGCTGCTCAAACCCTCACTCCTGCCCCCCACCCCGCTCAGCCCCTTCCCCAAAGGGAACACGGAGCCGCCGCCGCTGCTGCTCTGGCTGGAGGTGGAGGTGGGTGGAGGAAGGTGAGGGCAGCCCAGCATCACACGGGGGGCTCTCCGTGGGCTCCCGTGTGGTGCCATGCTGGGATGGGCAGGACCTGCAGGGCTTCCCCTCTGCTTGCCCCCTGCCCCCCAGCAGCCTGTCCCAGTGGCCACTGTGGTTGTGGGGTTGTTCCTGAAGGAGCCCAGGTGGGTTTCGTTCCCCCTCTCTTACCTTATCACCCACAAAAACGTTGGTCACGTTCATCTTGTCGCAGGAAACCTTCATCAAGACACAAAGGACAGGAGCCCTCAGGCTGGAGAACCTTCTAGCGCTGGTCCATCGCGCCCCACCGTCCGTCCGCCAGCCCAGCCCAGAGCACCCTCACCCCCCACCCGGTGCCGTGTCCTCAGCACCACCCCTCAGGCAGAACCGAGGTGGCTGAGCCCTACCTGCTCCTTCAGGAGCTGGTCCAGCAGCCTGATGTTCTCCTGCAGGAAGATGCGGGCCGGCGGCAGGATGGGCGAGCGGCCCCGGCACAGGGCCAGCGCCAGGAGGGTGAGCAGGACCGGGGCTGGGATGTTCATGGCCTCGCTGGGACTGTCCCCCACCCCGCGTCGGGGAGCTGGAGCTGTGCCTGCGGCTGCTCTTGTGGAAGAGCCACCTCATTTTATGGCCCCGAAATTGCTGAACCCAGAGGAAAAAGCCCCGCTCTGCCCTTCTCGGCACTTTCCAGGGCTGCTCCCATCCAATGGGGACAACAGGGCTGCTCTCTCGAAGTCAAGATTTCCTTCTGATCTCTGCAAGGTAGGAAACTTCCACCGGCAGGGCCCGGGGGCAGGAGGCAGCTCCCCTCAGCAGAAGCCGCCGGAGCCACCTGCTGCCGCTCCGCAGCCCAAGACTTTCTCTGCACCTGGAGGCGACGGTGGTGCCGGGGCAGACCGCAGCCCTGACCCCGGGCAGGTCACGGGCCTTCGCTGGCCCTGTTTTGCCTCTGACTCAACTCGACTCGAACGGTCCCGCGAGCTGAGCCCGTCGGGGTTGTTCAGCCTGGAGAAGAGGAGGCTCCCAAGGGGCCTTCCAGCAGCTTCCCCATCTCTGATGGGGGCTGCTGGGGGAGGGCTTTTGGCAGAGGTGTCAGCGAGAGGACAAGGGGAAGGGGTTCCAGCCTTGAAGAGGGGAGATTGAGGTTGGCCATGAGGTTGGCCATGACGGTGCTGAGATGCTGGAAGAGGCTGCCCCAGGCAGCTGTGGCTGCCCCATCCCTGGCAGTGTTGCAGGACAGTGACCTGCTCTGGTGAAGGTGCCCCTGCCCGTGCAGGGGGGCTGGAGCTGGGTGGTCTTTGAGGTTCTTCCCAACCCCAACTGTTCTGTGCTTCCAGCTCTCACCTGGCTTGAAGATGCCCTGCAGAGCCTCACGGCACCAGCTCCCAGCCTGGGAGTCTTTCACCAAAGGCCACGGGTGGGAGGGGATGAAACCCTCCTGGGTAGGACCAGGGCATCGCTGCCTCCTGGGGCTTGGAGAGCTGGTGGCCCTCCTGGCCAAGCAGGACCCCCGCCCTGGCAAACCACTGTGACCCCACAAGGAAGAGGTGAGGGACTGGGATCTGGAGCTGCTGCGGGGGCCAGTACTGGTGGTCCCATGGGAGTCGGGGTTTGGTGGCTCTGCCCCAGCACCGTGGGGAGGGGGGGCTGTGAGCTGGGCCGGGCACCGGCACCGGCAGGAAGCGGCGCTGGGCTGGGAAACTGGGGTCTGGTAGCAACTGGTCGGGATTTTCCACAGCAACTCGCCAGCAGAGGCTGATAAGAGCCTTGAGCACCTGGGGACCCCAGGAGCACCCCCACAAGCCCTGGCTGCCCCCGGGCGGACAAGGCTCCAGCCCCACAGCACCCCATAGAGACCCACAGACCCCCTAAAATACCCTGCAGAGCCCCATGGCAGCTCCCATAGTGCCCCACAGCACCCCATAGAGACTCACGGACCCCTTAAAATACCCTACAGAGCCCCATAGCTGCTCCCATAGTGCCCCACAGACCCCCCAAAACACCCTACAGAACCCCATAGCACCCTGCAGAGCCCCGTAGCTGCTCCCATAGTGCCCCACAGACCACCACAGCACCCCAAAGAGACCCACAGAGCCCCAAAACACCCTACAGAGCCCTATAGTGCTCCATAGACACCCACAGAGCCGCACAGCACCAATCAGCACCCCCAAACACCTCCCAGTTCCCCCAGTACCACTGGGCTCCCAGTCTAACCCCACTCACACCCCTCACACTAGTCTCTTTGCCTGATTCCCCCCATCAGAGCCCCATGCACCAGACCCTCTCCCCAACCAAAGAGACTCATCCCTGCTCCTCCAGCTCTTCCCTTCACCCCCAGTTTCCCTGCTGCCACCAACTGGGGAGGGTCAACTGGTCCCTTTGCCATCTCCAGACCCTTTGCTGTCTCTCACCCCACAACTTCCATCTCTCCCCATGCCACTACCCCCCACCCTGAGCCAGCTGGCCCAGGATCATCACCTCTTCTTCTACCTGCAGCAGTAACCGAGGGGCATCAGCACCCCTGCTGCAGGGGGGTAGAAGAAGAGGACCCCCCTCCCCAAGAAGCCATCAGCACCCAGCGCTCGTCTCTCATCGTCAGTGCTTTATTGCCTCAGCCCCCCCCAACCATCCCATCAGTGCAAAAACTGACCACAAGATCCAGAGAAGAGCAAAACGGCCCCTGAACTCGGGGGCATCGGACCGGGGGGCGGCTCCAATAAATTAACTCGCTCAGGGCAACGCGGAGGCTTTAAATAGGGGCAATAAATTAGGGACCGACGGGCCGCCGGCGCCGCGGGGGGCAGGAGCAGATCCCGAAGGATGAGGTAGCAAAAGTGACCCTGTTTCTCTCCTTTCCCCCCCTTGGCTGTTTTGAACTGGTTCCCTTCCCAGTTTTGAACTGGTCGGCCGAACCTCGAGGTGCCGCAGTAGAAAATAATAAGTTAGTTAAATAAAATCCCACAATAAATAAACTCCAGCAGGAGGAGGGGAGGAGGTAGGGGGGGGGCGGGTCCTACAGACCCTTCTGCTCATCGCTATCAGCCCGTTGGAGGGGTGGAAGAGAAGTTGGAGGGGGTGGGAGCGGTGCTGAGGCAGCCCCCCCACCCCTACCCTGCTCTTCCCCTCTCAGGGGGAGTCCCGGTGCTTCCCAGGGACTGAGGTCCCCACGCGGAGCTGCTGTAGGGACCCACCAGTGACAGAGGGGGTGTTTCAGATGCCACGCGGGTCTCGTTGGGAAGAGAAGGTGATTAAGGAGAAGCCTCCCTTCATGAAGGGGAACAGGAAACAGACAAATGGGGTTTGGTTTTGGTCGGGGCTGCAGGAGGAGGTGACTGAGTTGAAGGCTTCAGCCTCCTGGGCTCCCCCAGGGATGCTCTGGGTGCTGGGGGAACCCTCCCGTCAGGTTCCTCGGGGTCAGAGCCCTCTTGAAGGGGTCACACCCTGCCTGGTGCTGGCTGGAAGGGCTGGGGGGCACTCACCCCATCTCAGCCTCTGTTGAGGGGCATCTAATGCTCCTGGACGGAGTCGTCAGGGTTGGAAAAGCCCTTCAGGATCATCAAGCCCAGCGGTCCGTCCTGCAGCGCCCACCCCATCTCCTGGAACCCCCGTCTGCCCGAGAAGCCGGGAGATGCCGGGCACCAGCTGGGGAGGGGACATCGCTGGGGCCGTCCCAGTGCCCAGCAAGGCGCCGGGCACCGGCTGGGTTGGGCTGGTTGGGACTGGGAGGGCTGGGGCAGGGGGCTGAGGATGTGCGCGGGACGAGGAGCAAAACCGAAGGGAAACGCGTGGAAAACCCATGCGCAGGGCTGTCCGCCCCGAGCTGCTGGGCTCGGGGCTGGTGGCCCGTGGCTCGTGGCCGTCTCACTGCCGGCCCAGGCGCCGGTAGAGCCCCTGCGTGAAGTTCCCCAGCTGCGGCAAGAAGTTGCACAGGTAGATCTCGGTCTCGTTGCTCACGGAGCATTTCTGGGGAAGGAAAAATCCGGGCATCAGGGCTGACGGCTGCTCAGACGGGGGCGGGGATTGTAGCCAGGCTACCAGCCTCAGCAGCTTGTAGCCGCTGCCTCCAGCTCCGCTGGGGACAACCCAGAGCCGTGAGGGTGCTGCCCCGGAGCTGGAGCTGCAGCCCCTTCTCACCTTCTTGCTCTGCAGGGTCTGCAGGTTGAGGATGAGCGGCTGGTAGACGTCCCTGCACTTGGCGACCCCGGCGAGCACGGAGGCAGCCTGGCACAGCAGCTCCTGCTCCGAGAGCTGCGGCGGGAGAAGAGACCCCTTGGAGCCGGCGCTGCTTGTCACGGGTGGGAGCGGGATTCCACGGCCACCGCCCAGCCCAGCGCCATGGTTCGGGCTGGGGTCGCAGCCCCTCTGCTGGCCCGGACCCCGCACTGCCGCCGGCAGCGGAGCTGCTCCTTGGGTGCCCTGAGCTCGCCCCCAGCGGCTGCCACTGGGTGACCGACCCGTGAGCTGCCTCTGCGGTGTGGGCTGGGCACCGGGGCCAGGGGGGCGTCGAGTCCAAAAGGCTACTAGCCAGGAGGGCACCAGGGCCAGGAGGGCAGCAGGGCCAGAAGGGCAGCAGGGCCAGGAGGGCACCAGCTGCAGCCCTGGCTGCTGTCGAAGTGCATTCCCCTCCCTGCTCTCCAGCACCTCTCACCTTGGGATCCGTGAAGGCGACCTGTCCCACGCGGGTGTCATTGCAGGGCACCTGGAGGGGTGACAGGAGCGACAATCGTCGTTGAGAGACCATCAGCACCAGACCATCACCAGGAGGCCATCATCACCATAAGACCATCCCCAAGGAGCTGCCAGCTGCACCCTGCCCTAGGATGGATTGTGGTGTCCCTGTCCCTCTCCAGCAGGACGCAGTACAGAGACCTCTGGGTGCTGCCACCTCTGAGCTCCATCTTCCAGCAGTTCCTTCCCAACAGGGCCCCAGCTTTGCCCAGCACCAAGAGGCAGGTGTCTGGGAAGGGCTGGGAGGGTGCTGTGGGTGGGTGCAGAGCAGGAACCCTCCCACAAGCAGCTCATGCAGCACCATGTTCCCATCAGAGAGCTGCCCTGGTCATCTCTGGGAGCTGGACAGGAAGGTCTTTGGTCCAGCAGCAGCAGAAAAATGCTGATGGCAGCAGGAAAACATCTTCTTGCCTGGTCCCAGCAGCCTCTTGTTCCACCAAGTCGAGAGCTGAGCACCCTGAGCCTGGGCTGGAAGGGCTGGGGTGCCCAGAGCACCAAGGAGCATCACCATCATCCTCACCATCACCATGATCACCATCATGGTCGTGATGCTCCATGGACGGGCTGGGGTGTCCGGAGCACCAAGGAACATCATCATCATCATCACGATTACCACCACCTTCACCATGACCATCATCATCACCTTCAGCATCACCATCACCTTCACCTTCAGCATCACCATCATCATCACCATCATCATCACCATCACTATCATAATCACCATCACCTTCACATTCACCATCACCACCATCACCACCACCCACACCGTCACGACCATCACTGCTGCTCTGCAGGCCCCGAGAAGCCAGGGCCCCAGGGGTGTTTACCTGCCCTCTGGAGCTGAGCTGCTGGATGCTGCGGATGATCTCAGACACCTTCACTCTGGGCTTGATGGTGGCCGTCAGTGGGCTGGAGGCAATGAGCTGCAGCAGGGAGAGCAGGGTGACGGCAGCCTTCAGAGAGGAGAGCATCCTGTCACCACCGAGTGCCAGCTGGGCTGTGACTGGGCTGTGCTGGGCTGTGCTGGGCCGCTGCGGCCCCCCGTACTTATAGAGCGGAGCAGGAGCAGCGTCTCCATCGCCTGCCAAATATAGGTGTCTTCCTGCGCCGGGGGCGAGGGGGTGGGAAGGGCCGTCACCCCAAAGAAGGGCATTATGTAAGGACGGAGCCTCCGCGCCCTCGCCGGGGCTCCTCAGCCACCCAGCAGATCGTAATCAGCCCCATCGATTCATCAGGAGATACTGGGATGAGCGGTCGAGGACGTCGCTCCCATGGGGCGAGGAGCTCCTGACGCGGGGACGAGCCGGGGCGAGCTCGCGGCCGCGCCGTGGAAGGCTGGAGGGAGGTCCTGCCATGGTCCTGCATGGAGAGGAGGATCTCCTGAAGGATGGAGGGACAGACCCTTGTGGGTGCCTGGAGGTCCCGTCCCCTGTGGTGGCCCTGGGGACACACCGGGACCACAGTGCTCAACCACTGCTGGTGGAAAGGGGCATCACAGGGCAGGGGGGCAGCAGCACTTTGGGGAAGGAACTGGGGCCTGAGATGAATTGGGGTTGTTCGTCCAACCATGGCAGCAGCTCAGGAGCCAGAGTCGGGGCTGAAAGAAGAAACCTCAGAACTTTTATCAAGATCTCAGCATCTGCAGAGGCACCAAAAACACCCCTCCTGCTGGTAAAGGAAGGGCTGGCTGAGGGGGTTTCTGCTGTGTGGGTGTCCACAGGACTTGCGTGGCTCTGCAGCACAGAGCCCATCCTGCTCCTGCCCCACGTGGTGCCCCTGGTGCCCCACACCGTCCCAATATTGCCCTGTGATGTCCCACACTCTCCCAACACCATTCCATGGTGTCCTACATAGTTCCAACACCATCCCGTGTTGACCAGCACCATCCCATGCTCTCCCACACCATCACCTGCTGTCCCAACCCCATCCCATGTTGTCCCAGCCCCATCCCACACTGTCCCACACCATCCCATGTTGTCCCAACACCATCCCACACTGTCCCACACCATCTCATGATGTCCCAACACCATCCCAAGCTGTCCCACGCTCTCCCACACCATCCCATGTTGTCCCAACACCATCCCACACTGTCCCACACCATCTCATGATGTCCCAACACCATCCCAAGCTGTCCCACGCTCTCCCACACCATCCTATGTTGTCCCAACACCATCCCACACTCTCCTACACCACCCCAACACCAGCTGAGTCAGAGGGCATTTTAGGGGGGAAGAGGAAGGTGTCTCCAAACAGGCTCGTTCCTTGCCCCAGCTCCTGCCTGGAGCCTCTCGGTGCCTCGGCAGGGCAGCTCCATGGTCCTGCTGTCCCGTCCTGGACAAACCCCACGGAGGGACCCCCAGGCTTCCCCCAACACCTGTGACACTGTTAAGTCCATCGAGAAAACGAGGAGACAACGAGTTTAACCCTTTATTTCTAAGGAGGTCAAGGTGGTGCTGAGCCCCAGGACCTGCTGGAGCTCCCCTCTCCCTGCTCCGTGTTTCACCCCTTGGAGCAGCCTGGACAGGAAGGGTTCTCCTGGGGGGGGAAAGGATGGAGCCGATTCTCCATCACCCAGAGCCCCCCAAATCCAAAGGCTGGGTGGGGGCACATGGGGACCCCAGAGCAGAGTCTGGGGCTGTGGGAGGTGGTGCGGGAGCCGGAGAGAAGCCCCGACGGCGGCACCGCAGTGGGGAGGGAGGGTGCCACCTCCCCAGGGGCTGATAGCATCATTCCCCAAGCGATCGATGACACTGGGGTGATACTGGGGCGATACTGGGGCCGTGATGGGAAGTGCTGATGGTGACCCACTGCCTCGCGTGGGCCCTTCTGAGAAGCAGGGCTGAGCCCGGGGGCTTGGCCACGGGGCCATGGCAGCCCTCCGGGAGCATCACTGGCCTCAGAGGACCCCAGGTAGCTCCTTCAGGGCACCTTTCAGTATCAAGACCTGCTGATAACAGCCTCTGCCCGGGCTGCACCCCAGCTCTTGGTCCCAAACCAGCTCAAACGACCCATGGGGCTCGTGGAGGGGCTGCAGCTGTCCCCATGGGGCTGATCACAGAGTCACAGGACATCAGGGCTGGGAAGGGACCTTGAGAGATCACCCCATCCCATCCCTCAGCAGGATCCCCTAGATCCTTCCAGCCAGAGCTGTGGCTCTGAGTCATTCCTGGGCTGTCACAGACCCAGTTGCTTGGGATGGGGAGAGAGAACTGGTTCCCTGGGCAGGGAGGGCTCTTCACCTCCAGGCAACTCCTGGCCACTTCTCTCCCCCTCCTGCAGCTCTCAGAACCTCTTCCAGGCCCTGTGAGCAGAGCGGGGCAGCCGTGGCACCCCCACAGCTCTGCTGGAGCAGCTGGGGTCACCCCTGCACAGGTTTTTATGGAGGAGTGGGATGGGACCCTGCGACATCAGAACTCGGGATCCCAGAACATCAGGGGTTGGAAGGGACCTCGAGAGATCACCCAGTCCAACCTCTCTGCCAGAGCAGGATCCCCTAGATCCAGTCACAGAATCCCAGAACACGAGGATGATTCTATGATTAGGGATTGGAAGGGACCTCCAAAGATCACCCAGTCCAACCTCCCTGCCCCAGCAGGATCCTCTGGAGCCAGTCATTAGGGATGGGAAGGGACCTCCCGAGATCACCCAGTCCCACCCCCTGTCCCAGCAGGATGCCCTGGATCCAGTCATTAGGGATGGGAAGGGACCTCCAAAGATCATCCTGCCCCAGCAGGATGCCCTGGATCCAGTCGCACAGGACTTGTCCTGTGTGTGGCTGTAAAACACGCCTGGGGTGGCCGTTCAGCCCCCTCCCTGGGCAGCCTGTTCCAAGGTGTGGGGACCCCTGTCCAGGACGGGGCCGCTGCCGCAGGTCAGACAAGCAGCTGCTGCGCTTCCCGCGCAGGTTAAAAACACTGACCAGCCCCAAACCCCCAAACAGAGGCGGCTGCCAGCAGCCCAGCCCCAGCCACAGATCGAGAAGATGCTGTCGGAGGCTTCATCAAGCAGCATCTCCAGCAGCAGCTAAATGTCAGCGGCTATCGTGCCCATCTGTCTCAGAATGACGGCCACGCGGGGCACCTGCCCAGGAGCCAGCGCGGCTCCTCCTGCTGCTGCTGCAGCCCGATGCCTTTGGCGAGTTCCCCTTCATCCAGCAGCACCCTGCTCGGGGTCTACAAGGAGGGGGAAACAAAAACCAAGCCGAGGGACTTGCTGGAGCTGCAGGGCTGGAGGGAGCCGGGTGGCTCCGGCCAACACCCCCCTGAAGCGCAGCTGGTTGCCCGACCACTGATCCCAGAGATACTGCGAGTGCTGGCGGCAGCAGTGACCCACATTCGGGGCGCCCTGCGTGGGGTGGAGGGGGTCGTTGGGCTGCTCTGGCAGCTTCTGTCCGGGGGGAGCAGCACCCCTGAGCAAAGAGAGTGGGGAGCCTCCTCCTCTGCAGCCTGACCAGCCCCAGCCCCCTCAGCTGCTCCTCACCAGGTTTGTTCTCCAGACCCTTCCCCAGCCCAGGTGCCCTTCCCTGGCCCTGCTGCAGCCCCTCAATGTCTCTCCTCATATCGAGGTGCCCAAACCTGACCCCAGCGTTCAAGGTGAGGCCCCACCAGAGCCCAGTACAGGGAGACAATCCCTTTCCTACTCCTGCTGGCCACACTAGTGCTGATACAAGCCAGTGGCCTTCTTGGCTACTGGAGCTCACTGCTACTCCTGCCCTGCTGTCACCCTCAACCTCTCGCTCCTCTTGCCACTTTCCCCTGCGGTCCTCCACCCGTGGGACACCAGTGGAGAGGAGCTGAGCCCAGCTGTGGCAGCCAGGCAGGACCAGGGCTCAGGACCAGGGCTCAGGACCAGCTCCCCGAAGAGGTCCGTCTGAGACAGGAAGCAGCAGCGGAGCAGGGATCCCCCTGACGTGGCAGCGCTGGGCGGGGGGATGCTTCCTGTGGGTGCAGAGAGAGAGGAGGTGACTCTGCTGCTTCGTGCTCCAGAGGAGGCTGTGGATGAGCCAGCAGGAGGTGTGAAAGCCCCCCAGTCACTGGGAGGTCCTGATTGCTGACCCTCGACGCAGGAGAGAGAAGGTCCCCACCACATTCTCTCTCCTCCCCAAGCTCCAGCAAACCCCTCCCACCCCAAGGTGTCTGTGTGAGGAGGAGCCGTGGACTGGCAGCCGGGAAAGGGCTGAGCGAAGCACAAAAGGCTCAAAGTGCTTCACAGAGGATCTGCAACTGGCAGGGGAGAAATCCCCCCTCACAGGACTCACCCAGGCTGGGGAGCTGTAGCTGAGGCAGCTCTTCGCGGGCTGGGGGGGCCCTTCTCACCCTGAAAGACAGAGGTGACGCAGGAAAAATGGAAAATTCAAAGAATGTGCTTGGTGCTGATGGTATCTCTCAGAAATTCCCCTTCAGGAAGCAGCGAAGAGGCCACACGTGGGCTGGCAGCATTTTCCTCTCCTCCTCCCCGGGCTGGGGCTCCAGGGGACTGGGGAGCCGGGGTGACTGCTAGGAAGCCCCGCTCCTCCGCGCTGTCGCCGAGCGGTTTCCTGGCCGATGACTGGGGCCACCCTGGCTCCAGGGACTTGCAGTTTCTGAAGGCTCCAGTGGAAACCATCCCGAGGCCGAGCGCTGGGTTCCGGGCGTCACCCCTTGCAGCCACCCACTGCCCAGTCTGCTTCACCTCAGCCACCCAGAAGGGTGAAGAGCATCAGCTGTGAGATGAGGAACCACAGCTGGGGTGCTGTTGGGTTCTGCTGCTTCTGGGGTGGCCCCTTCAGGAGCTGCTGGCAGTGCTAGGGTTGAACCTCAGGAGGACCAAGGCACAGCCCCTCTGGGCAAGCAGGGCCACACGTCCCCCTCCCTGTGGGCAGAGAGCAGTGGATGACACCTCTGCACGAGCTGCTTACCGGCCCCAGCCCCTACTTGCTCCTCTGCCCCTGTCCTCACTGGCTTTGTCCTCAGACATCTGTGATAAAGGGGACTCCCACAGGCTGAAGCCTGAGGAGCGTTCTCAGTCTCACTCCTGCATCTGTCCAAGTCCCCAACGTCACAGAGATCCATGATGGTGGGTGATTCTTCCCTGCGGTGGAGCTCTGGTCCCACACTGGCTGCTAAGGAGGGTCAGCTGCTCACACACCCAGGTCCTCCTTGTGCCCCCACTCCAGCACCCAGAGCTGAAGGCAGAACAAGGGCCCCTTGACTCAGTTACAAACCCAGAACTCATCCCTGGGAACCTGCAGAGCCCACTCTGATAGAACCCCCCATGTGCTGCTGCACCGAGAGCTTCAGGAGGAACTTGGGATGCGGTGAGGAAGCACCCAGATTAGGACCCTACAGCAGGCCAACAGCATCCTGGGGTGGATCAGAAGGGAGATGGAGAGAGGTTCTCCTCCCCCTCTACTCTGCCCTGCTGAGACCACAGCTGGAACCTTGGGTCCACTTGTGGGCCCCTCAGTTCCAGTGGGACACGGAGCTGCTGGAGTGAGCCCAGCGCAGAGCCACAGGGATGATGAGGGGAGCATCTCCCTGCTGAGGAGAGGCTGAGGGAGCTGGGAAAAAGGAGCCTGAGGGAAGGACCTTCTTCCCTGTGAGGGTGCCAGAACCCTGGAAGGAACTGCCTGAGGGACTTGTGGAGTCTCCTCCTCTGGAGACATTTCAAAGCCGCCTGGACTGTTCCTGTGCGACTGGATCTAGGGGCTTCTAGGGGCTCCTGCCCTGGGGTAAATTACACCATGGTTCAGGCTGCAAAAGCCCTTCTAGCTCCCTGACCCCAACCACCACCCCAGCTGATGGCTGAGCCCAGTGCTCAACTGCACTAAACAAGTACCTAGAGAGCAGCACAACTTTATTTTCCTCTGCAGAGAGTAAAACACAGCTCCAAGCTCAACCGTGTGGTGTCTGGGTTCGCTCTTCCACACCAGGGACGGTCCTGGACGCAGGCACACGCAGGGAGAAGCTCCAAAGCCAAAGCTGTTACCTACTGCAGGCCTGCAGGAAGGACTTCAGGCGCCTCCACTCTCTGATGTGTAATTAACTGAAATTCTTAATGAACGTAGGAGCCCAGGGAGCTGACGCTGCACTTCATGATCTCAGAGCACTGGTCAATGTTCTTCCGGATCCTGTAGAAGGTCTCCACGTACTCGGAGCGGCCCAGGAGCTCAACGAAGTCTTCGTCGTGAGTGATCACCAGCAGCTGGAAGTTACGCTGCTGGGAGCGGCTTTTGATGATCCTACGGAGAGAACAGGTCCAGAGCTTGTCCAGACCACATCCTGATCTTACAGGGCTTGGAGACAGAGTGGGGAAATGCTTCATGCTAGACAGCGAGGGACATGAAGCACTGCTCAGAATCACCCTGGCTGGGAAGGACCTCCAGGAGCGTCGAGTCCACCAGCTCCCTAACCCCCAGACCATGGCCTCAAGGGCTCCAGCTACTCTGTTTTTAAACCCCTCCAGGGATGGGGACTCCAGCACCTCCCTGGGCAGCCTGGTCCAGAGCCCAGCCACTCTCGCAGCAAAGAGCTTCTTCCTCAGATCCAGTCTAAACCTCCCCTGAGGCAACTTGAGGCTGCTTCCTCTCATCCTGTCATTAGGAATCTGGGAGAAGAGACCAGCAGCACCCTCACTCCTTCTCTGGAGATGTTTCAAACCCCCCCGGCCATGTTCCTGTGCCACTGGATCTAGGGGACCCTGCTGTGGCAGGGGGATGGGACTGGATGATCTTTTGAGGTCCCTCCCAACCCCTAATGACTGGATCCAGGGGATCCTGCTGTGTCAGGGGGATGGGACTGGATGATGTTCTGAAGTCCCTCCCAACCCCTAATGACTGGATCTAGGGGGTCCTGCTGTGGCAGGGGGATGGGACTGGATGCTCTCCCGAGGCCCCCCCAGGCCCTGACGTGGGGTGACCCTGGGGTAACTCACTCCACCAGGGCGTGTGCGAGGGACTCGATGTTTTCTCGATCCAGGTTGGTCGTAGGTTCGTCCAGGGCCAAAATGCCGCAGTTGAGACAGAAGGTTTCTGCCAGCGCCAGGCGAATGATGAGAGAAGCCAGGACCTGGGGGGGGCAGAAACACAACCACAAAGATCTGATTCTGTGCAGCGCTCACAGCGGGCTACTTCTGACAGCCCCGAGCCCTCGCCGTGCTGCAAACCATGACTCAGGTCTGCGGAGCGAAGTGCTGACAGGACACAGAGCGGTGGCTGAGCAGAAAATCTACCCTGGTGCTTCCGAGTCTGAGCAGGAAGATTCAACTCCCTGGACGTGCTGCTCAAAACTGGGGGCAGAAATCCCTCCCTGGGAGGGGGCTGAGGCCTTAGAACAGGTCGCCCAGGGAGGTTGTGGCTGCTCCACCCTTGGAAGTGCTGAAGGCCAGAGTGGACGGGGCTCTGGGCAGCCCGGTCTGGGGCTGCCCATGGCAGGGGGCTGGCTGTGAGCTCCCTTCCAAGCAGCCCAGTGTGATCCAGGTACCAGAGAAGCCAACCACTCCAAATCCAGGGGGTTCTGGAGCAGGGGTTCCGATCCGCAGCCAAGATTCGCACCCTTCCTGACCCCGTGCGAGGCACCAAGCCCCGAGCCCTGCACAAACCAAGGCAGCAGGACTCCCCACCGCAGCTGTCAGCTCTGTGCTCACGTGCCAAATCACATTCTCACTTGACCTCTAGGACTAGTGAAAACACCTGAGCACCCGGTGGAAACTGCTGCCAAAACCACTTTCCAGTGGCCGTGGGTGCCGGCTGCGCCGCTGCCATCGAAGCAGCCTTCTCAGAACATCAGCTGGGAAACTGCCAACAGGTTTCACTCTCATTTCCACGGGAGTCCAGCCCAGCACCCCGGGGGCTGCTTTAGGAGAGGGGACGGAGCCTTTTGCCCCGGCTGCTGTTTTGCAGGAAGTGGATTTCCCCGCACAGCGGGCTGGCTTTGCTGAGCCCAGTTCGCTCTGGTGGGGAGCAGCCACAGAGCCTTCCTCCCTCTTCAACAACACAGCCTCCACCTTCTCCTGAAATACCCTTCTCTGGTCTCTAGTGCTGGGTGTCATTCTGTTCTGTTCCCCGAGTTCATCTGCTGCTGCTGCTGCTGCTTGTGGTGTGGAAAAGCCCCGGCTGCCTGTGAAATGGGGCTGCAGGAAGAAACTCAGTGGGAGCTGACCTCATTAGTGCTGATCAATAAATGTGTGAAGGGAGGGTGTCAGGAGGATGGAGCCAGGCTCTGCTCAGGGGCACCCAGTGACAGGACAAGGGGCAGCGGGTGTGAGCTGGAGCAGAGGAGGTTCCACATCAGGGTGAGAAGGACCTTGTTCCCAGGGAAGGTGCCAGGGCCCTGGCAGGGGCTGCCCAGGGGGGTTGTGGAGTCTCCTTCTCTGGAGACATTTCAAACCCACCTGGACTGTTTCTGTGTGGCTGGATATCAGGGATCTTGCTGTGCTGGGGGGGACTGAACTGGATCATAGAATCATTAGGGATTGGAAGGGACCCCGAAAGATGATCCAGTCCAATCCCCCTGACACAGAAGGATCACTCAGACCAAGTCATACAGTCAGTCTGGGTTAGAAGGGACCACGGGATCATCCAGTTCCAACCCCCTCAGCAGAGGCAGGGACACCCCACCCTAGATCACACTGGCCAGAGCCCCATCCAGCCTGGCCATAAACACCTCCAAGGATGGGGCCCCAACCATCTCCCTGGGCAACCCATTCCAGGCTCTCACCACTCTCACAGTGAAGAACTTCTTCCTCACATCCCCTCTAAATCTACCCATCTCCAGCTTTGCTCCAGTCCCCCTAGTCCTGTCGCTATCCACTGTCCTAAATAGTCCCTCCCCAGCCTTTTTGTAGCCCCCTTCAGATACTGGAAGGCCACAATAAGGTCACCTGGGAGCCTCCTCTGCTCCAGACTGAACAGCCCCAACTCTCTCAGTCTGGCCTCACAGGAGAGGTGCTCCAGCCCTTTGATCATCCTCATGGCCCCCCTCTGCTCTCGCTCCAGCACGTCCACATCCCTCCTGTAAGAAGGGCTCCAGCACTGGACGCAGTGCGAGTCACAGTCAGCAGGACCCAGAGGCAGCAAAGGGAGCTGCCCCAGCTGTAACTCGGAGCCCAGGAGGGCCGGGGGCTCAGCAGACGGCGCCGCTACCTTCTGCCCAGCGCTGCACCTTCCCCGCATGTCCAGCGCCGTGTCCCCCTTCACCATCACCACCCGGTAGTTGTAGCTCCTCCTCTTGTCGCAGGCCGAGACGTTCTCGTCTGCGTCGAAACGGATTTCCACGTAGTCGATGTCTGAGGAGGGGAAGGACACAGGTTGGCCAGGGCTGAACAGCTCTGGAGTGCGACAGGACTAACGGGGGCCGAGAGGTACCACGGGCAGCTCAGGGCTCAGCTCCCACTCACAGACACATCTTTGGAGAGACCTCTCCACGTGGACAAGAATGAACTCGTGCAGATCCTGCTTCTCAAGGAAACTACCTTTGGAACCAATGGAAAAGGGAAAACCAACTGTATTTACCCTGGAATTTACTACATAAGGGGTGAGAAATGGAATCACAGACTGGCCGGGGTTGGAGGGGACCTTAACGGTCACCCAGCTCCAACCCCCCTGCACAGGCAGGGGCACCTCCACTAGAGCAGGTTGCTCAGGGCTCCAGCCAACCTGCCCTTCAACACTGCCAGGGATGGGGCAGCCACAACTGCCTGGGGCAGCCTGTTCCAGCATCTCCCCACCCTCACAGCAAAGAGTTGGTTCCTCATGGCCAACCTCAACCTCCCCTCTTTAAGTCAGGAACCCTTTCCCCTTGTCCTCTCACTACCACCCCTGTCAAAAGCCCTCCCCAGCTTTCTCGTAGCCCCCTTCCTTCAGAGATTGGGAAGCTGCTCTGAGGTCCCCTGGGAGCCTCCTCTTTTCCAGGCTGAACAACCCCACCTTGCTCAGCCTGTCCTCACAGGGAAGCTGCTCCAGCCCTTGGAGGAGCATTGGAGTCACTCTCCTCCAGACCTGTTCCAGGAGGTCTGTGTCCTCCTGATGTTGGGGACTCCAGAACTGGACCCAGGACTCTAGAACTGGGGTCTCACCAGTGCAGCGCAGAGGGGAAGAATCCCCTTCCTTCACTTCTTTTGCTGCAGCCCAGGGCAGGGCTGGCTCTCTGGGCTGCCAGCGCACACTGATGGGTCCTGTTCAACTTCTGCTCCACATCCATCCCCAAGTTCTTCTCCTCAGGGCTGTCCTCAGTCCTTTCTCCTCCCAGTCTGTGTTGGTGCATGGGATTGCCTCCACCCAGACGCAGACCCAGGCCCTTGCTGAAGTCCCTGCAACAGGCACAGCCCACGTCTGGAGCCTGACAAGGCCCCTCTGGATGGCCTCCCTTCCAACCAGGGTGTTGACTTCACCCCACAGCCTGCTGAAGCCAAACGAGGTTGTAGCCGTGTACAGATGTGACCTTTAGAATGGAACCAACTTCATTCAGGCCCTGGATGTTTAGTGTTTTGAGAAGCCACGTTTGTATCTGCAGGGTTCAACAGCAAAAGGATAACTTCACCTAAACAAACAAGCAGGTTACACACCCTGTCCTCTGTAGGTGCTTCGCCACAGGTCACGAATGATCTTGTTGATTTCTTCCATCTTCATGAGGTGGAAGGTCATTATCGCTCTACAGAACAACAACAACAGTCAGAGGGGCAGCCCTGGACTGCTGTGGACTACAGGAGCTCCTTTTCCATTCCCTAAACC
>VXBP01000029.1:437513-605586 GCA_013400115.1 Rhinopomastus cyanomelas | reverse complement strand
AGGATCACTCAGACCAAGTCATACAGTCAGTCTGGGTTAGAAGGGACCACGGGATCATCCAGTTCCAACCCCCTCAGCAGAGGCAGGGACACCCCACCCTAGATCACACTGGCCAGAGCCCCATCCAGCCTGGCCATAAACACCTCCAAGGATGGGGCCCCAACCATCTCCCTGGGCAACCCATTCCAGGCTCTCACCACTCTCACAGTGAAGAACTTCTTCCTCACATCCCCTCTAAATCTACCCATCTCCAGCTTTGCTCCAGTCCCCCTAGTCCTGTCGCTATCCACTGTCCTAAATAGTCCCTCCCCAGCCTTTTTGTAGCCCCCTTCAGATACTGGAAGGCCACAATAAGGTCACCTGGGAGCCTCCTCTGCTCCAGACTGAACAGCCCCAACTCTCTCAGTCTGGCCTCACAGGAGAGGTGCTCCAGCCCTTTGATCATCCTCATGGCCCCCCTCTGCTCTCGCTCCAGCACGTCCACATCCCTCCTGTAAGAAGGGCTCCAGCACTGGACGCAGTGCGAGTCACAGTCAGCAGGACCCAGAGGCAGCAAAGGGAGCTGCCCCAGCTGTAACTCGGAGCCCAGGAGGGCCGGGGGCTCAGCAGACGGCGCCGCTACCTTCTGCCCAGCGCTGCACCTTCCCCGCATGTCCAGCGCCGTGTCCCCCTTCACCATCACCACCCGGTAGTTGTAGCTCCTCCTCTTGTCGCAGGCCGAGACGTTCTCGTCTGCGTCGAAACGGATTTCCACGTAGTCGATGTCTGAGGAGGGGAAGGACACAGGTTGGCCAGGGCTGAACAGCTCTGGAGTGCGACAGGACTAACGGGGGCCGAGAGGTACCACGGGCAGCTCAGGGCTCAGCTCCCACTCACAGACACATCTTTGGAGAGAACCTCTCCACGTGGACAAGAATGAACTCGTGCAGATCCTGCTTCTCAAGGAAACTACCTTTGGAACCAATGGAAAAGGGAAAACCAACTGTATTTACCCTGGAATTTACTACATAAGGGGTGAGAAATGGAATCACAGACTGGCCGGGGTTGGAGGGGACCTTAACGGTCACCCAGCTCCAACCCCCCTGCACAGGCAGGGGCACCTCCACTAGAGCAGGTTGCTCAGGGCTCCAGCCAACCTGCCCTTCAACACTGCCAGGGATGGGGCAGCCACAACTGCCTGGGGCAGCCTGTTCCAGCATCTCCCCACCCTCACAGCAAAGAGCTGGTTCCTCATGGCCAACCTCAACCTCCCCTCTTCAAGTCAGGAACCCTTTCCCCTTGTCCTCTCACTACCACCCCTGTCAAAAGCCCTCCCCAGCTTTCTCGTAGCCCCCTTCCTTCAGAGATTGGGAAGCTGCTCTGAGGTCACCTGGGAGCCTCCTCTTTTCCAGGCTGAACAACCCCACCTTGCTCAGCCTGTCCTCACAGGGAAGCTGCTCCAGCCCTTGGAGGAGCATTGGAGTCACTCTCCTCCAGACCTGTTCCAGGAGGTCTGTGTCCTCCTGATGTTGGGGACTCCAGAACTGGACCCAGGACTCTAGAACTGGGGTCTCACCAGTGCAGCGCAGAGGGGAAGAATCCCCTTCCTTCACTTCTTTTGCTGCAGCCCAGGGCAGGGCTGGCTCTCTGGGCTGCCAGCGCACACTGATGGGTCCTGTTCAACTTCTGCTCCACATCCATCCCCAAGTTCTTCTCCTCAGGGCTGTCCTCAGTCCTTTCTCCTCCCAGTCTGTGTTGGTGCATGGGATTGCCTCCACCCAGACGCAGACCCAGGCCCTTGCTGAAGTCCCTGCAACAGGCACAGCCCACGTCTGGAGCCTGACAAGGCCCCTCTGGATGGCCTCCCTTCCAACCAGGGTGTTGACTTCACCCCACAGCCTGCTGAAGCCAAACGAGGTTGTAGCCGTGTACAGATGTGACCTTTAGAATGGAACCAACTTCATTCAGGCCCTGGATGTTTAGTGTTTTGAGAAGCCACGTTTGTATCTGCAGGGTTCAACAGCAAAAGGATAACTTCACCTAAACAAACAAGCAGGTTACACACCCTGTCCTCTGTAGGTGCTTCGCCACAGGTCACGAATGATCTTGTTGATTTCTTCCATCTTCATGAGGTGGAAGGTCATTATCGCTCTACAGAACAACAACAACAGTCAGAGGGGCAGCCCTGGACTGCTGTGGACTACAGGAGCTCCTTTTCCATTCCCTAAACCCTTGGACCAGAAAGGAAAGAAGAGCCCAGGAAGCTTCCTCAGAGCAGAGGATTCTGCACTGAGACGTTAAAACCACCCAAACAGGGGATGAATCCTGCTGAAGTAGACTTCACAGACCCCAGAACATTAGGGACTGGAAGGGACCTCAAAAGATCAACCAGTCCCATCCCCCTGACACAGCAGGATCCCCCACATCCAGTCACAAAGGAACAGTCCAGGAGGGTTTGAAATGTCTCCAAGAGAAGGAGACTCCACAGCCCCCCCGGGCAGCCCCTGCCAGTGCTCCATCACCCTCCCTGGGAACAAGGTCCTTCTCACACTGATGGGGAACCTCCTCTGCTCCAGCTCACACCCGCTGCCCCTTGTCCTGTCACTGGGTGCCCCTGAGCAGAGCCTGGCTCCATCCTCCTGACACCCACCCTTCCCATATTGATCAACATCCATGGGGTCACCCCTCAGGCTCCTTTTTCCCAGCTCCCTCATCCTTTCCCCAGCAGGGAGATGCTCCCCTCCCTTCATCATCCCTGTGGCTCTGCTCTGGGCTCTCTGCAGCAGCTCTGTGTCCTCCTGGAGCTGAGGGGCCCACAGCTGGACCCAAGATTCCAGCTGTGGGTCCCCAGAGCAGAGCAGAGGGGGAGGAGAACCTCTCTCCTACCTAGACTTTTCCTACCTCTCTTCTTCCAGGAATCACTTCCACCCACGCTGGGGGATACTGAAAGATCAATGCAGAGAGGAATTTTCTAGGTGCAAAGTTTCCACCTCTTCACTTCACAACGTCAAGAACACACTCCTCTCCCCAACCCTAATCACAGAGAAACCTCCGAACACGGAGGCAGCGCAGATGGGCCGATAGCCGGGCAGAGCCAAGACGCTGCTTTTCCCAGCTGGAGGTTTCAGTCTCTGGCCATCAGAGTCACCGTTTGTCTCACTGATTCGTCAGGCGATTACCAATAAGTGACGCTTATCTAACGTTCTTGAAATTACCAGAGTGACTTCCTGTTTTGCCTTAAATAGAACCAAGAGATGAGCTGATGCCACACGAGAAGGTTCTGAGTTCTGACAGGGAAATCCTTGGAGAGCGTTTCCACTGGTGCTCAAAGGGACCGTGATCAGAGATGGCTCCCAGCAGCTGACATCTTCACAAGACACATTTGACACAGAGCATGAGGGACTGGAAGGGACGTTGAAGGAGNGCAGGGCAGAGGAGAGGGGGAGGAGAACCTCTCTCCATCTCCCAACCACCTCCCTTCTGATCCACTCCAGGATGCCATTTGCCTTCTTGGCACCAGGGCTAGTTACTGGTTCCTGGCCATCCTTGCTGGCCACCAGGACTTCCAAGGCCCTTTGTCCTCCACTGCTCTGCAACAGGTTGATCCCCCCCTATCCTGGTACCTGAGGTTGGATTAGTTTGCCCTCTTAATCACAGAATAACCAATGTATGAAAAGATCTTCAAGATCATCAAGTCCAACCATCCATACTACGACCCCCAACCACTAAATCATCTCCCAATACACCATATCTACCCATTTTTTCAACCCTCCAGGCCTGAAGTGCTCTAGCTACTCTGTTTTTAAACCCTTCCAGGGATGGGGATTCCACCACCTCCCTGGGCAGCCTCTTCCAGCACCCAGCCACTCTCTCAGCAAAGAGCTTCTTCCCAAGATCCAATCTAAACCTCCCCCGATGCAACTTGAGGCCATTTCCCCTCGTCCTATCATTAGGAATTTGGGAGATGAGACCAGCAGCAGCCTGGCTACAACCTTCCCAAGAGAAGATCAGTTACTCCCCCAGGGCATGTGAAAGATCAAGGTTGGC
The DNA here is from genome assembly GCA_013400115.1 of Rhinopomastus cyanomelas. Lineage (NCBI taxonomy): Eukaryota > Metazoa > Chordata > Aves > Bucerotiformes > Rhinopomastidae > Rhinopomastus > Rhinopomastus cyanomelas. The sequence goes on along the minus strand of VXBP01000029.1, from coordinate 601,560 downwards.
TGTAGGCAGCTGTGGAGAGCAAGGTCTCCTCTCAGCCTCCTCTTCACTAGGCTCAAGAACCCCAGCTCCCTCAGCCGCTCTCCACAGGGCCTGTTCTCCAGCCCCCTTCCCAGCCTCGTTGCCTTTCTGAACCTGCTCCATTTCCTCTTGTCCTATCACTAGTAATGTGGGAGGTGCCTTGAAATCTCTGCTTCCCTGAAAACCCAACCAAAATGACAGGAAGAAAGGAAAACCACCAGCAATTTGGAGAGACACTCCTGCAGCAGGGTCGTGAAGCTGCCTTCAGGTGACCTCTCTGTGGGCACGTTAAGCTCAGTTACTCCCTCTGTGAGTAGTGCACGTGCTAACCTACGTGTTTCCTACATCACACCAATCCTCTGCAGTTCGTAGTGTATTCTCATTAATTTTAATTGCCTGGTTTAATGAGGAGAAGTAATTCCCTAGCTCAAAGAACAGCCTTGATTTCCCACCTCTGGGTTTCCCCTCCAGCAGCCAGTAATTGAAAGCTGCTTTTGCATCAAGGTTCTCAACAGTAATTAAGCACAAAACACTTCAGAGCAGCCCCCACACGACTGTACTTACTTATCAAGAGCCTTGTAATAAAGGTTCAGGTCTTTGTTCGCCAGCTCCGTCGTCCTCATCACGATCATCATCTCCCTGTGCCGCTCCTCCGCGTCTCTGAACTGGGGCTCCCGAAGCTCCTTCTTAAATCGAACAATCTCTTCCTCAAACCCATGCTGTCGGCCAAGGGCAACGTGGTGGTTCCTCTTCAGGGTTTCTATTCTCTCCTCCAAGTGCTTTTGCTCGCTGTGGAAGCATAATTGACACTCAGGTCCTTGGCATTCAGAGGTCCCCAACAGTTCAGTCAGGGCTCCGAGCTGGTTAGACAGCAGCTCGGGGTGCTGTGACTGCCAAGGCTGCAGCAGTCAAGATCTCAGCACCAACAGCACTGCAGTGATGGCACTGAACTGTAGGAACAGGCTACAGTCACTGGTCCCAGTGGAAGAATCATAGAATCACCCTGGCTGGAAGGACCTCCAGGAGCTTCAAACCCAGCCCTCAGCCCAACAGCTCCCTAACCCCTACACCACAGCCTCAAGAGCTCCAGCTACTCGGGTTCTGAACCCCTCCAGGAATGGGGACTGCAGCACCTCTCTGGGCAGCCTGGTCCAGTGCCCAACCACTCTCTCAGCGGAGAACTTTGGAAGATCCAATCTAAACCTCCCCTGATGCAACTTGATGCCGTTTCCCTTCATCCTGTCATTAGAACTTTGGGAGAAGAGACCAGCAGCAGCATCACTACAACCTCCTTTGAGGGAGCTGTGGAGAGCAAGAAGGTCCCTCTCAGCCTCCTCTTCTCTAGACTCAGTCACCCCAGTTCCCTCAGCCCCTCTCCACAGGCCCTGTTGTCCACACTCGCTGCCCTTCACTGACCCCGCTCCAGCCCCTCAACGTCCTTCTGATCCTGTGGCACCCAAAACTGGCCCCAGTACTCAAGGTGGGGCCTCATGAGTGCAGGGCACAGGGGCACCATCACCTCTCTACTCCTGCTGGTTACGCCGTTCCTGATCCAGGCCAGGATACTGTTGGCCTTCTTGGCCACCTGGGCACCCTGATGGCTCCTGTTCAGCCAGCTGTCACCCAGCACCCCCCGGTCCTTCTCTGCCAGGCTAAAGGCTGAATAACTTGCTTCTGAGAAGCTAGTTACAGAGCTGAAATGCCAAAGTGCTCTATGAAGAGACAAAAGAAATGATCAATTTAATAGCTGGAGTTAATTCTGGATATTAACCCATTAAGATGAACCCCTGGGTAATCTATCTGAAGCTCAAAGATGTGCTCACATGTAGCCAGCACGGTGGCAACTCCTTGCCAAAGGTGTTTGTTATCTAAGCAACTAATAGGAAATTATTCCAATTCATGTAACACCTGCTCTTGAGACTGAAAACTAAGTGTCCTCATCCAAAGAGACCAACAGTTTCTGCCACGTGAGTTCAGCAGTGGAAGTCACCACACAAAGGATCAGCCTGGAAGAGCGAAGGGCATGTCTGTGCCTCGAGCTGGACGCACTACATCGTGTCACCCATGCTGTCAGCAAACACGAGTTTGAGGGAGGATGAGGAACAAGGTGGGCCAGGAAAATGCTACAACACAATGACCACCACAGCCAGATCCTCAGTGAGTTCTTGTGCAGAACACTGTGAAGCTGCTTACTTCTTCATCTGCGGGACTTTCATTTCTCCCATCTCCTTCGCCAGTCGTTTGATTTCGTCTTCAACTTCTTTCAGCTCTTCGTTCCGCTTCCTCAAGGTAAGGTTGTCCTCCAGCCACCTTTCCTGTACCTAGCCCCACAGAAAGCAGGGACAGGGGGACAATTCTCCACACCAGGAATCACAGAAGGGAAGGGTTGGAAGGGACCTCCCAAAGGTCATCTAGTCCAACCCTCCCGCAGTGAGCAGGGACAGCCTCAACCAGATCACAAAGCCCAGAGCGTTGTTCAGCCTCCCCTTGAGTATCTCCAGGGATGGGGTCTCAACTACCTCCCTGGGCAACTTGCTCCAGTGTTCAACCCCACTCCTGCTGAAGAACCTCTTCCTAACAGCCAGTTTAAATCTACAAACACAAAGGTACTTCTGAAAATGTTGGCTACTGTCCCAAGTGACAGAAACCTTCAGGAAACAGCACAAAACAATAGTCAAGTTGTTTTGAAATGCAGCTACTTTTCTTTTTCACATGTTTTCAGCTTCTTTTTTCAACCCAATGAAAATCACTCTGTTCTGACTGACAACTGGGTTAAGGAAATCAGGAGAAGATAAATTTTCCACCACTGAGGACCCAGGACAGACCCAACCAAAGCCAGAAGCTCCTTCCACTGGGCTAAACACACTTCACACTTAAACACCACATTTACCTTCTGAGTGTCAATGTCCTGGCGAATTGTTTCCATCTCTTTACTGATCTTCTCCTTCTGTCTCTCACAGGCAGCCAGCTGAGAATTTACTTCATTGAGCTCGGACTCCTTTTGCTAAGGAAATCAAGGGCACAGGATCTAAACACAGCAGTTGCTTTTCACAGAATCCCAGAACATTAGGGACTGGAAGGGACCTCAAAAGATCAACCAGTCCCATCCCCCTGACACAGCAGGATCCCCCAGATCCAGCCACAAAGGAACAGTCCAGGAGGGTTTGAAATGTCTCCAGAGAAGGAGACTCCACAGCCCCCCTGGGCAGCCCCTGCCAGGGCTCTGGCACCCTCCCTGGGAACAAGGTCCCTCTCCCACTGATGTGGAACCTCCTCTGCTCCAGCTCACACCCACTGCCCCTTGTCCTGTCACTGGGTGCCCCTGAGCAGAGCCTGGCTCCATCCTCCTCACACCCACCCTTCCCATCTTGATCAACATCAGTGGAGTCACCCCTCAGGCTCCTCTTTCCCAGCTCCCTCAGCCTTTCCTCAGCAGGGAGATGCTCCCCTCCCTCCATCACCCCTGTGACTCTGTGCTGGGCTCTCTGCAGCAGCTCTGTGTCCTGCTGGAACTGAGGGGTCCACAACTGGACACAAGATCCCAGCTGTTGTCTCAGCAGGGCAGAGTAGAGGGGGAGGAGAACCTCTCTCCATCTGCTAATCACCCCCTTTCTAATTCACCCCAGGATGCCTTTGGCCTTCTTGGCCACCAGGGCCCACTGCTGGCTCCTGGCCATGCTGCTGGCCACCAGCATCCCCAGGTCCCTTTCTCCTCCACTGCTCTGCAACAGGTCAGTCCCCAGCCCGTACTGGTACCCAGGGTTGCTCTTGCCCAGGTACCAGACTCCACACTGCCCCTGTTCCAGCTTTGCACTGAGAGGCTTTTCAGGTACCTTTCTGTAGTCGTCTTTCCTTTGCTGAATGTAGTTCTCAATTTCTTTCATGTACTTGTTGATATCCTTGACTTTCTCTCTGATGCCATTGATCTGCAGAGAGAAAATATTTGAGATGAAAGAGGGCCTTGTGTTGAAGAAGGGGTATCTCTGTACCACAGACTAGGTAAGGGATAACACTACTGCCAAAGCAGAAGTCCTTATCAGAGCTGCCCTCAGTTTGCTAATAAAGCCTTTGGATTTTGAAATCCAGACGTTCCCTATCGCCCTGAAAACATTCTGCAGAAGTGATCCTGCCTCCCAGCTGTGCCCAAAGCAAACAAACCTTGTCCTGGGTTTCTTTATTTCTTGCAGCTCTTGTATGCACCAGATCCTCCTTCTCCTGCTGCAGTGCTTCCAAAGTTGCATTCAGGGGCAGAACCTGCTCCTTGGCTTCCTGAAAAACAGTTGGAGAAGACCCCATTGACTGCTGGATGCTGCTGAGCCCCAGTCATTTTTTAAACAGCAAAAGCAACTTGATTGTTCCCTTCCTTTTTGTGTTTAAAGTAAGGTGAGAAACATGAATGGATGAGGTTCTGGAAACCCTCACAGCTACAGTGCAGCAGAACTGGGCAAACACTTCAAAACACTTCTGGTTTGTTAGGACTACAGGCAGTGCTAAATCATGGAATCCCAGAATAANCAGCTGGACACAAGACTCCAGCTGTGGTCTCAGCAGAGCAGAGGAGAGGGGGAGGAGAACCTCTCTCCATCTGCTAACCACTCCTCTTCAGATCCACCCCAGGAGGCCACTGGCCTTGTTGGCCCCAAGGGCTCACTGCTGGCTCATGGTCACCCTGTTCAAGCCCTGCTTGTATTCCCAGGATAATAAAGCTCTTGGTTACCAACTTGGTGAGTTTCCTACCTTGATCTCCCTGTACAAGGACTGGACCTCAGTGGACAGCTCCACTGTTTGCTCCTCCAGCTGTCGACGCCGCTGCAGGCTGCTGGAAACCTGAATTTTCTCTGCTTTGAGCTCATTCACTGCAGTCTTCAGCTGCTGAATCCGATTTTGCTGGTCTTGCTTGAGTTTCTGATTTAAGTCAATTTTACTGGTAACTGGGGATGAAATGGAGTGAAACAGTCATTTAGGAAAGTCCTCTAAAGAAAGTAATTAGAGGAGTTTCTTGTTTTCCTAGTGAAAAATACAGAATCCCAGAATATTAGGGACTGAAAGGGACCTCAACAGACCATCCAGTCCAATCTCCCTGACACAGCAGGATCCCCTAGATCCAGTCACACAGGAACATGGCCAGGAGGGTTTGAAATGGCTCCAGAGAAGGAAGGAGGCTCCAGAACCCCCCTGGGCAGCCTGTTCCATTCCTCCATCAGAACAAAGGCCTGGTTCTGTGTGACCCACCTGTATCCCACGAGTGCTTCTTCTCTTGTTTCTCACGGCTCACTTCTAGAACAGTTCTATTTACATCAACTCCTAGCAGCTTAGCCTCCTGCTGAGCAATTTTCCGTTCTACATCCCTAATGTCAGTCTGAAAGCAGGAGGGAAAGTACAGTCACAATCACAACACAATAAAAACTACAATACAACCCCCCCAATACTATTGTATTGATTAACAATTGGCTAAAGAATAGAGCCCTGAGAATGGGGATTCATGCTGCAGAGTCTAGCTCTGCTAGTCTAGAGTAACTAGCAGAGACCCCCACGGACCAGTCCTGGGTCCAGAGCTGTTCAATATCTTCATTAATGTTGGAATAAAGTGTCTCCTCAGTGACTTTGCTGCTGATACCAAACTGGGTGGATTGGTTGATTCACCTCGTGGCTGTTCAGCTCTTGAGGAAGATCTGGACAGGCTGGAGTGTTGGACTGAGAGGAACTGAATGAGTTTTAACAAAAACAAATGTAGAGCCCTTCACTTGGGAAGGAATGAGAGGCATCACAGAATCATTAGGGATTGGAAGGGACATGATAAAGGTCATCTAGTCCAATCCCCCATCAATACAGGGTGGGTAGGAACCAGCTAGAGAGAATCATAGAATCATCTAGGTTGGAAGAGACCTACAAGACCATCCAGTCCCACTGCTATGTGGTCCTCAAAAGGAAAAGTCATTACCTAACACTGGAGGCTTCAGAAGGACCAAGATCACCTAACTTACACTTCTACTTTGGTTGAAAGTCTTAACCCCTCCAAGTTCTGTCCTATTATTGAGGATTTAGCTGCTAAGCAGTGTCATTTCATGTATGAAAAGAAGTCCCCAGCACATACCTGGTACCTTTCCATGAGCGTGATATCCTGCAGACAGGCCTTGGCCCCGTCCTCCTCAGACAAAGCCGTCCGCAAGAGTGATTCTTGCTCTTCTACCTCACACTTCAGGGCTGCCAAATCCCTGTTGGCATTCTGGATCTTGTTCCTCAGCTCTGGGATGTCCTTATCTTGCAGTTCAACTACAGTTTGCCTTAAACAGAACAGAAGTGCATGACACTTCTTTGGCCAAAGCCAGCGGTGTGAATTCAGGACGACACAAGTCACCAGGTGAGATGAAGGCAGCAGAAACAAGAGGGATTGATGTGAGTGTCACGGCAGCCAGGGCTCACGAGAGGGTCTGCATCCACTGTACAGGACTGCCCTCTTGTGAGGGAAGAGTCACCCTCTTCCAAACATCAAAACCCAGACACAAGTGCCAGTAACAAACCCTGCAGCTGCTCCTGAAGGATGTTTCACACGGGTTCAGCTCCCAGTCTGTCTCTGCAAACACTCATTTCAGCATTAAGAAGCACAGAATGGCTGGGACTGGAAGGGACCTTAAAGATCATCCACCTCCAACCCCCCTGCACAGGCAGGGGCACCTTCACTACAGCAGGTTGCCAGGGCCTCAGTCAACTGGCCCTTCAGCACTGACAGCGATGGGGCAGCCACAACTGCCTGGGGCAACCTGTTCCAGCCTCTCCCCACCCTCGCAGCAAAGAATTTATTCCTCATGGCCAACCTCAATCTTCAAGTCTGGAAGCCTTTCCCCTTGTCCTCTTGCTACCATCCACATCAAAAGCCCCCCCCAGCTTTCTTGTAGCCCCCTTCAGAGGTTGGAAAGGTGCTCTGAGGTCACCTAGGAGCCTCCTCTTCTCCAAAAACATTTAAGGTGATGTATGAACAACCATTTTGGTAACAACAATCTCAGCCTGGGCATTTGACAAATGTGTCCTAGAGGTAAGGAGCAGAACTGTGCCTGTACAATGTAAATACTCAGTACAAAAAGAAGTATATAGCTGCTTTTTCTGCTGCTTTTGAGAAGGCCCAAAGGACAAGAAACACCAAAAATATTAAAAAGTTTAATATCTGAATAAGCAGAATCACAGAATCATCCTGGCTGGAAAGGACCTCCAGGAGCATCAAGTCCAGCCCTCATCCAAACAGCTCCCCAACCCTTTCACCACAGCCTCAACAGTTCTAGCTACTCAGTTTTTAAACCCCTTGGGGGCTGGGGACTCCACCCCCTCCCTGGGCAGCCTGTTCCAGTGCCCAACCACTCTCTCAGGAAACAACTTCTTCTCAAGATCCAAGCCAAACCTCCCCTGATGCAACTTGAGGCCATTTCGTTTGCACAGAGCAAGTGCTAGCAAAAGATTTCTCTCAATAAGACAATTTTTTAATGAATTAACTAGCCCTAAAGCAAAGCCTCGTCGATTTCTGACCGACTCTTCAGCACAAAAAGAGAAGCCAAGCCCTTACCTAAGTGGTTTAAGACTCATCATTTCATCACGTCTCTTCTCCTTCCTTCTGAGCTCGGACTCCGTTGACTTCAGCTTGTCTGGAGCAAGGCGCAGCTTCGACTGCAGGTCACTGATGACGTCCTGCAGCTCGGCCTCCGTCTGGAAAACCCTCTGGCAAACGGGACAGCAGGCCTGGCTCTCCTCCGTCAGCTGCGTGATGAACTGCGAGTAAACCGCCGTGGCTCCGGCGAGGACCGCTGCGTCGGAAGGAAACACGGAGCCTCGTGCCGAGTCCGCACTGCGTAACCCCTGTGCTTGCTCACCAACCAGACAGGCTTACAGCACAGAAACTCACAAAGGTCCCAGCTCAGCACAGCCCCCTCCTCTCAGCAGGTTTCAGCCAACCACCTCATGGAGCCCTCAGCAGCCTGAACGATTCTGTTTCATTAAACACTGTCTGTCCCTCTACAATTAACAGTGGAAGAAGGTTCTTTCCTTGGGAATCGCTTTCTTTTTGCCAGTTGTGGCCCCTATTGGCCAAGGCCAGAGCAAAGGGCTGGCTCTGGATGAGTCCTCACAGCAAGCAGCTGCACACACTCAAACTTCTCCCAAGCTCTGAGGTCATGAGCCACACGCACGGCGAGCCAGAGAAGTCCACATGCAGGGGGAAAATTAATGGAAAGAATTCAACCCACTGATGGACTAGATGATCTTTCGAGGTCCCTTCCAATCCGTAATGCTCCTATGATCCTACTTAAGTGTAGAAACAGTAGCAAAGATAAAAGACTCTGATTAAAAACCATGACTAGTGGTCAGGAGGATGGCCAGGAGCAAGCAATGGGCCCTGGTGGCCAAGAAGGCCAACAGCATCCTCGGGTGGATCAGAGAGGGGTGGTTAGTAGATTGAGAGAGGTTCTCCTCTCCCTCTGCTCTGCCATGGGGAGACCACAGCCGGAATCTTGTGTCTGGCTGTGGGCCCCTCAGCTCCAGGAGGACACAGAGCTGCTGCAGAGAGCCCAGTGCAGAGCCACAGGGGTGATGGAGGGAGGGGAGCATCTCCCTGCTGAGGAGAGGCTGGGAAAAAGGAGCCTGAGGGGTGACCCCATGGGTGTTGATCAAGATGGGAAGGGTGGGTGTGAGGAGGATGGAGCCAGGCTCTGCTCAGGGGCACCCAGTGACAGGGCAAGGGGCAGCAGGTGTGAGCTGGAGTAGAGGAGGCTCCACATCAGTGTGAGAAGGACCTTCCTCGTAGTGAGGGTGCCAGAGCCCTGGCAGGAGCTGCCCAGGGGGGTTGTGGAGTCTCCTTCTCTGGAGACATTTCAGACCCTCCAGGCCATGTTCCTGTGTGACTGGATCTAGGGGATCCTGCTGTGTCAGGGGGATTCAAAGTCCCTTCCAGTCCTGAATGTGCAGTGAATCTCCCTTCGGGTGGGTTTCTGTGCCTACAAACAACAGCAGCCTCAGTACCTGTGACTTAAGATTTTCAAAAAGCTTTAGGGAAACAAAACCCAACCCCAGAGCTCTGTCTGAATTTACCTCGCTGCTTGGAGTTTTTCTCTATCTCATCCTGAAGTTTGTTCAGGTCGCTGTCAAAATCTTGGCTTCCACAAACATCAAAGATCTGTGCCTCGTGAAGGGACAACTGGGCTTCCTTTCTTCTCAGCTCGTTACTGGCGTAAGTCTTGTTGGACTCCACAGCGGCCAGGCGCTTGCTGAAACATCAGCGCACACACCCTTTCATCAGGAACCCCAAAGGCTTCAGGCAGTTGGAAGTAAAACCAAGGGAAGTTCACCTGAATTGATTCTGATTTAGCTGTTCCCCAGGTCTGCAGTGATTTCTCAGGAAATCTATCCCATCAATTTGTTATCACTCCAAGTACATTTCCATTTTCACTCCCCTTTGTTTTCTAGGCCCTTCCTCAGGAGGATCTAATTTCCAACTTCAAAGCCATGCAAAGCTTCCTAGAATAACACAACATCAAGGCTTTTCCTCCCTCTACAGCAACCACCATCAAGGCTTTCACCCTCCTCTACAGCCTTTACTGCAAAAGGGATAAACACTGAAATTACCGTGGGGATTGACTGATGAGTTGGGAAGATGTTTAGTGGAGTTTAACAGGAGAACGGAAAAGTTGATGAATTTGGAACGTTATAAGCTAACTACTCTGGAAGTCTTCCTTTGGAAAGATGAAGAGGCAGAATTTCTGCTGCAGGAGGCTTTCTCTGAAGACAAAAAGCAGCCAGGAAGACAGAGTAGTTACCCTGGTGTCTGGTAGGAAGAGTTTCTCAAATGGGTGATGCTCAGATTAGCAAAGAGATGCAAAGCAGGGGGGTGCAAATCACAGGATCATTCAGGTTGGAAAAGACTCCTGGCATCAGCAAGTCAACCATCAACCCTACTCTACAAGGTCACCCCTAATCTAGATCTTCCAAATCTACATCTAAGCCACTTTTATACTCATCCAGGGGTGGGGACTCAGCCCCCACCCTGGGCAGCCCATCCCAGGGCCTGACCGCTCTCTCCAGGAAGAATTTCTACCTCATGTCCAGTCTGACCCTCCCCTGTTGGAGCTGGAAGCCCTTCCTCTGCTTCTGTCACTAGTGACCTGTGAGAAGAGCCCAGCACCAACATCTCTGCAGGGTCCCTTCAGAGAGCTGTAGAGAGAGATGATGTCTCCCCTCAGCCTCCTCCTCCTCAAACTTAACAGCCCCAATTCTTTCAACACCTCCTCAAACGTTGGGAGAATTGTAAATTGTCGGGAGAAACACAAATCATCGGGAGATTCATAAATCATTGGGAGGGGCAGGCATGTGAACAGCGGAGCTGAAGAGCTCATGCTACTGAAGAGCTCAACCTCACAGACCCCTGTGGGATGACAATAAGCAGAAACCTGTCAGTCTTGGAGAGAGGAACTTAGAACTAATAGAATATAGACGAATCTACCAGGAATCAAGTAGGAACCCTCTAAACTATCCCAGTCTGCTGTAAGAGTGCTTGCAAGGTCCCATGTCTTTGCCAAGCTCAGTGCAGCACTGTGAATACATTATTCCACTGCTCCACAAACGTTTGTCTCCCTAACACTGAAGAGAAGGGCTTGATGGCTGGACTCCATGCTCCCAAGGGTCTTTTNCTCTCTCCAGGAAGAATTTCTACCTCATGTCCAGTCTGACCCTCCCCTGTTGGAGCTGGAAGCCCTTCCTCTGCTTCTGTCACTAGTGACCTGTGAGAAGAGCCCAGCACCAACATCTCTGCAGGGTCCCTTCAGAGAGCTGTAGAGAGAGATGATGTCTCCCCTCAGCCTCCTCTTCCTCAAACTTAACAGCCCCAATTCTTTCAACACCTCCTCAAACGTTGGGAGAATTGTAAATTGTCGGGAGAAACACAAATCATCGGGAGATTCATAAATCATTGGGAGGGGCAGGCATGTGAACAGCAGAGCTGAAGAGCTCATGCTACTGAAGAGCTCAACATCCCACAACAACCCTGTGGGATGACAATAAGCAGAAACCTGTCAGTCTTGGAGAGAGGAACTTAGAACTAATAGAATATAGACGAATCTACCAGGAATCAAGTAGGAACCCTCTAAACTATCCCAGTCTGCTGTAAGAGTGCTTGCAAGGTCCCATGTCTTTGCCAAGCTCAGTGCAGCACTGTGAATACATTATTCCACTGCTCCACAAACGTTTGTCTCCCTAACACTGAAGAGAAGGGCTTGATGGCTGGACTCCATGCTCCCAAGGGTCTTTTCCAACTGGAATGATTCTGGTAACTGTTTGAAGGACTTGACAATTACATAAGTAACTTTGGGAGAGCTAATGAAGCACATGAATACCTACTTCAGGTCAGCAAGATTATCCCTCGTCTGGTTAATCTTTCTGTTTCTACCATGAAGCCAGTCCTCCAGTTGGTTTTTATTGGGGAAGTATCCCAACAGCGCCGTCAGCTCATCGGAATGTCTCGATTTAACTTTCCTGATCTGCTCTTCTTTGTCTGCCTGGGGAAACAAAGCAGTTTTGGATTCATTTGTTTTCTGTCTTCCAGTTTATGGTGCATTCCTGGGGCTAGTGGCTCCTGTGAAGCCAGAGGGAAGCTCTGACTGCTGACAAGCACACCCCAAACCCACCCAAATCTTGAAGGGGTTCTATCCATGTCACGCCCCGCTCTTACGAGACGCCGGAGAGAACATTTACTTTGTCTTTCTTCAGCATCTCCATCTGGGTAATGGTCATGGTATGCAGGTTCAGCTGCTCCATCTCCTGGTCCAGCTTCCTCAGAGCTTTGTCCAGGTTCACCTTCTCGTTCTGCAGGGTCTGCACTTCCCGTTCCAGCGCTTCCACGTTGCTGCCCCTCTCCGCTTCCTCCAGCTCGTGCTCCTAACACACACACACAAGCAGAGCCCAGAGGGCTGAGATGATTTACACCGGGCTGCACCCTGAGGACACGGAGCAGAGCTCCCAGGCCACGCAGCAGCAGAACCACGAAGTGTCACAGGAATGACACAGACTGGCTGAGAAATGTGACAAAGCCTGTGACGCCGGCACGGGGGAAGCAAAGCAGCTGCTAGCCACAGCTTTGCAAGGCAGTGCTGGCTGAAGCTGCTCGTGCCTTTACCACAAGCCACAGGCCCAGGATTTAGCTGCAGGAAGCTCAGAGAATCACGGATTAGTGAGGCTGGAAAAGACCTCTAAGATCATCGAGCCCAGCCTGTGGCCTAACATCACCACAGCTCACTCTGATTCAGTCTCCACAGTCAGGTTTGGCTGCTGCCAGAAGCCTCCCCTACGTATGACAGGGCTGATGCCAGGTGGATCGAAGATGGACCCACTGCTGGCCAGGGCTGAGCCCACCAGTGATGGTGGAAGCTCCTCAGGGACAACAGATTTAAGAAGAGAAAAAGCCCCAGTGCAACAGCAGCAGGAAAGAAGAACAAGAGGCTCCTCTGGGACATCAAATCCTTGATACCTTCAAATACTTTCATGCTTATACCCAACTAGATGCTCTCACAGAGAGTTATCTGGAGAAATGGGGGTAGTGTAGCACTTCAGGTTCCACTTTCTGGCCCAATAATGTAAGTCTGGCTGATCTCAAGACATCACCAGCAGTGACTACTGCCCTGTTTGTAACTCGCCAAGCAGAACCCACATATTCTACACACAGACTGGAGTCCCTGACCCAAAGGAGGTACCATTTAACAACACAAGGTATACAGGCAGAAGGTATTAAAAGGGCAAAACCACAGCAGGTGGGGTAAACACAAAAGTTTGGGGCTTTTTTAAGGATAAAGCCAAAAGTTATGACTCTGTGATTGTATCAACTTACTGTCTTGGTGATTTCCTGATCCAGCTCCAGAACTCTGTCTGAAAACCCCTCCAACTGCTGCAATTCCTGTTTTACACTCTTCAGCTCAGCTTGCTTCTTACTCTGAATGTCTGACTTCAGGTCAATGGTTCTTTCTAACCCAGTCTTCTTGTCTCTTATTTCATCGATCTGTTTTTGTTTCATTGCTTCTTTTTGTGCCAACTCCCTCTGGAAGAAGCCAGCAAGGACACACTGGTCACTTTGTTCATAGAGAACAACGTTTACAAACACTCCCTCACCTCAGCTTGCAAAGTGAATTGTCTGTTCAACAGCTTTGTCAGTTCCACAGAACCACAGGCTGGCCAGGGCTGGAAGGGACCTTAAAGACCACCCAGTCCCAACCCCCCTGCACAGGCAGGGACACCTTCACTGCAGCAGGCTGCTCAGGCCACCAGCCAACCTGCTCTTCACCAATGCCAGGGATGGGGCAGCCACAACTGCCTTGGGCAACCTGCTCCAGCATCTCCCCACCCTCACAGCAAAGAACTGGTTCCTCATGGCCAACCTCCTCAAGTCTGGAAGAACCCTTTCCCCTTGTCCTCTCACTACCACCCCTGTCAAAAGCCCTCCCCCAGGTTTCCTGTAGCCCCCTTCCTTCAGAGATTGGAAAGCTGCTCTGAGGTCACCTGGGAGCCTCCTCTTCTCCAGGCTGAACAGCCCCAACTTGCTCAGCCTGTCCTCACAGGGGAGCTGCTCCAGTCCTTGATGACAACTCATAGTTCCTGAACCAATATCCATAGATCCAGACAACCCACAATAAAGTGTTTGAGTAGAAAATCAAACTACTTCAGTTTTCCCCTGCTCCAGTGTTCTTGTTCTTCCTCCCAGCACCATGAAGACATCTACAACCCAGTATCACTAAGAACTAATATGACCTTCAGTACTAAACCAACAAAGTTCTCACCATCAACTGTTCTGCAGCTTCTGCATCTCTATCCTGTCTCTTCTTCAACAAGGTGTGAAAGCTGGCAAGGTGCCTTTCACTGAAAGGAGTTCGCTCAAACCCTTCCAGTTCCAGCTGTGCTGCCAGAGCCTGAATTAAGGAATCCCTCGCCGTGACGTGCTCCTGGTGACGATCTGCCTGCAGCTGAAGGCGACCTTCACGAGAAGAAAACAGGACACAAACATCCAAAAACTGCAGCAGAAAGCCCATTTAGCACTCAGCTGCTGTTTCCTTGGAGCCTTTGAAACGGTTTTAAACACAGACAGCTCCTGATTAAAGACAACCAGTAGCTTGAGAAATGTCTCTTCAGGTAACTACATTCCTATTTTATTCAGTTAGGAAGTTAAAGGGAGGCCTCTTAAAACACCACAAATATCATTGTGGTAATAAAATCAAATCCCAAACAGTCCTTTAAGAGCAAAGGAGCTACATGATGTAATTACAGCTCAGAAAAACAAGTGCACAGTAGAAACCCCATGAGAATGTTAACACCTGCCTGCTGTGAGAGTCTCTTACCAGACTGTGCCACTGACCCCGAACTCACATTTCAGGGGCTTTGTCTGGTCAAATCTCTCCAATTCTGTTCACAGAATCACAGAACATTTGGGATTGGAAGGGACCTTGAAATATCATCCAGTCCCATCCCCCTGGCACAGCAGAATCCCCTAGATCAGGAACATGGCTTTGAAACTTCTCCAGAGATGAAAAGTCCACCACCTCCTACAGCAGTCCCTGCCAGGGCTCTGGCATCCTCACCTTGAGGAAGGTCCTTCTCACACTGATGTGGGACCTCCTCTGCTCCAGCTCACACCCGCTGCCCCTTGTCCTGTCACTGGGTGCCCCTGAGCAGAGACTGGCTCCATCCTCCTCACACCCACCCTTCACATCTTGATCAACATCCATGGGGTCACCCCTCAGGCTCCTTTTTCCCAGCTCCCTCAGCCTCTCCTCAGCAGGGAGATGCTCCCCTCCCTTCACCACCCCTGTGGCTCTGTGCCTGACTCTCTGAAGCAGTTGTTTCCATCCGGAACTGAGGGGCCCACAGCTGGACACCAGATTCCAGCTGTGGTCTCACCAGGGTAGAGGGGAGGAGAACCTCTCTCTGGATCTACTAACCACACCCATTTCTGATCCATTCCAGGATGCCATTGGTCTTCTTGGCCACCAGGTCCCCCAGGTACCTTTCTCCTGTGCTGCTCTCCAAGAGGTCAGCCCCCAACCTATGTTGGTACCTGGGGCTGTTCTCGCCCAGATGCCAGACTCAGTAGTTCCACTTCAGACCTTAATTACATTAAAAAATAAGCACAAGGGTGCAGGTGGAAGTCTAAATTACCTCGTTCAACAAGTAGCTCTGATTTCTCACTGTTAAATCTCTGGCATTCCTTAGTGGCTCGATCCAGTTCACGCCTACAGTCCAGTAGCCGCTTCTCCTTCTCCTTCACGGATCTCTGGTGGTTCTGGTACCTGTCCCTCAGCTGTTCATCTGTTCCTTGAAACACCTGTACAACAAGCACAGCACAGCAGGAAGGTGGCTTTTGAACAACACCTGTAAGTGGATTAATGAAGGTTTTTAAGCAGCAGAGTTTTTACAATAGCACAGCTCAGGAAATTAAACCTCATACAGAGCCGCTGTAGTAAGAATAATTCAATCTGCTACAGGCAGAGGTGGAAGAAGAAAACCTGTTTTTCTCAGGCTGATAAAATAAATTAATCCAAATAAAACAGATACTTAGTTCAAAAAAAGACAGACTGACCCTTCAGCTGAAAGGAATGCAGCAAGGAATTAAAAAGGGAGACCTTTTCCATCTTCTGTTGCAGGTCTTGATTATCTTTCTCCATCTGCTTCTTCCTGCTCTCCAGGGCTTTTACGTCGTTGTCCAGCCTCATCACTTTGATGAGATTCTGTTCAACTGCTGCCAGAGAACTCTGCAAAGGCAAGAAAGCTGCAAGTAAAATACCTCAGCAGCCTATGAATCCCACCAACAGTTCTGTGCAATACATCTGGTTGAAGCTTAACACTTCAGCTTCATCAAGTGCTCTTGTGAAAGTCAACCCCTCACACCGCTCGTTACAGTCCAATACCTTCACTTATCATCCAAATTTGAGAGACACTTCCAATTAAGCTCTTCAAACCTAAGGCAGCTACAAGAATCTCATAGAATCATTGAGGTCACCCCTAAACCAGATCCCCCAACACCACATCTCAGCAACTTTTGAACTCATCCAGGGATGGGGACTCAACCCCCACCCTGGGCAGCCCATCCCAGGGCTCCACCACTCTCTCTGGGAAGAATTTCTTCCTGATGGCCAGTCTGACCCTCCCCTGTTGGAGTCTGAAGCCCTTCCCTCTGCTCCTGTCCCTAATGACCTGTGAGCAGAGCCCAGCACCATCATTTCTACAGTGATCTTTCAGATAGATGTAGGGAGCAAGGAGGTCTCCCCTCAGCCTCCTCTTCCTCCAGCTAAACAGCCCCAACTCTCCCCATCTCTCCACACAAGATTGTTTCTCCAGGTCCTTCCCCAGCTCTGTTGCCCTCCTCTGCACTCACTCTAGACCCTCGATGTCTCCCTTGTGCTGAGGTGCCCAAAACTGGACCCAGTGCTCAAGGTGCAGCCTCCCCAGTGCTGAGTCCAGGGGGACAACCACCTCCCTAGTCCTGCTGGACACCCAGTTTCTGATCCAGGCCAGGATGCCATTGGCCTTCTTGGCCACCTGAGCACCCCGCTGGCTCAGGTTCAGCCACCTGTCAATTAGAAACCCCACATCCCTCTCTGCCAGACTGCTCTCCATTGACCACAGCTCTTTGGGTCCGGCCATCCCGCCAGTGCTCCACTCAGCAAAGGACCTGCCTGTCCAGGCCATGGGCAGCCAGCTCACTCCCGAGGATGTTGTGGGGGACAGTGTCAAAGGCCTCACTGAAGTCCAGACAGACCACATTGCCAGGCTTCCTCTCATCCACTGGGCAGTGAGTATTGACAGATTAGACCAGCACCTGCCACTGCCAGGCTTGCTGAGCTTTGACTCAGCTTGAGAGCAAAGGCTCAGGTAACACAGAGCTCAACAGTGCCAGATTTTAATTGAGAAATCCCTCCAGCTTCCACATTTTACTGCTTTGTACTGAAGACTTAATGCCTCATCACGCAAATTACCTTGAGAGGATCGAGCTGGCTCTCAATAGACTTCACGTTCTCCTTAGAAGCAGCCAGCTGAGCCTCCCTGTTGCTGAGATTCTCCTGGATTTCCTGGGCTTTCTCTTTATTCTGTTTTAGGTACTTCAGTTCTGTCTGACACTCTTTTACCTTCGCACCTTGTTTCATTCGGACCTGACGGAGAGTTTCCAGAGCCTTAATGTATCTTTAAAAAAGGAGAACAGACATTTCAGATCCTGCTGACAACGCTGATGCACCTTAGACAGTCTCACTATCACCTACAGAAGACATTTTCTTACTTAAGAGACAGGCTGGATGTCAGGAAAGGGTTGTCAGGCACTGGAACAGCTGCCCAGGGAGGAGGCTGAGTCACTGTCCCTGGGGGTGTTTAAGAGAAGGGCAGGTGTTGCATTAGGGGACAGGGTTTAGTGGTCTCCTGGGGAGATTCCCACCAGGGTTATTTCCACTCAGAAGAGGGGAGTTGGAAGCAATCAGAGATGGCAGCTTTCAGTGTTGATGAGTGTTCTTTTGGTTGGAGGAAACTCCTCATCCAGACCTCTCAAATATTTACTACTAATTGTTTCATGAGTTTTTGAGGCACTGGAACAGCCTGTCCATGGAGAGCGTTGACCCCCATCCCGGGAGGTGTTTAAGAGAAGGACAGATGCTGGGTTGGGGGACAGGGTTTAGTGGTGCTGACAGGGCTGGGTAAAGGTTGGACTTGATGATCTTGAAGGTCTCTTCCAGCTGAAACTACTCTGATTCTATGATCAACAACAATAAAGAGGAAAAACCTTGTTGCTGAAAAGATCTCATCAAATTTCTGTTTCAGGGCCTTCCCTTCACTCAACGGCCAGTTGGATTCCTCCTGGTGGCAGAAGATGACGTTGTTAATCACCGACTTGGACACGCCAAGGGCGCTGATCATCTCTCGATCAATCTCTGCACACTTGGAGCTCAGGCTGACCTTCTCGCCGTGCCTGCGGGGCACAGGTAAAGGGAAAAACCAACCAAGGAAGTGACCAGCAAATCCTTTCCAAAATGAACTGCTTTTCTAACAGTCTGACCGCGCTGCAAGGTAGCACAGAATGATGGGACCTCTGAAGACCATCCAGTCCAATTCCCCTGCCAGAGCACGGCCAAAACTAGGGCAGATCACAGAATCACACAACATTAGGGATTGGAAGGGACCTCAAAAGATCAGCCAGTCCCATCCCCCTCACACAGCAGGATCCCCTAGATCCAGTCACACAGGAACAAGGCCAGGAGGGTCTGAAACATCTCCAGAGAAGGAGACTCCACAACCCGCCCTGGGCAGCCCCTGCCAGGGCTCTGGCACCCTCACTGGGAAGAAGGTCCTTCTCACATTGACGTGGAACCTCCTCTGCTCCAGCTCACACCCACCACCCCTCATACTATCATTAGACAACAACTTAATGAGCAATAATTTCTAGTGTGTAACTCACCACTCGCATTTATCACTGTCAACATTTAGAATCAGGACAATTTCATGTCTTAAAACTATACAGAACCGCTGGAGCGAGTGAAAACAGGTCTTATATGGTGACCACGGGAGTTAAACAGGGATCAGCAAAGATCTGAAACTGGAAATGCTGCTCAGGAAGTGAAACCTACACACTGCACGCAATGCTGCTTTCAGTCCTTACCGATACCAACACAATTCACAGCTGCAGGCTAACAGCTACAAGCAGTTCTTACAGGAGTGGCCGCCACACACACCCATACACAGCTCATTAGGAGCTGGAAGGGACCTCCAGGGGTCATCAAGTCCAACCCCCCTGCTCAAGCGAGATCACAGAACCTAAAACAGGTCACACAAAAATGCATCCAGAGGAGTCTTAAAAGTCTCCAGAGATTCCACAACCTCCCCGGGCAGCCCGTTCCACTGCTCAGTAACCCCTACAGTAAAGAACTTCTTCCTCATGTTGAGGTGGAGCCTCCAGTGCTCCAGCTGGCACTAACTGCTATCACAGGGCACAAGTGAAAAGAGATTGTCTCTTTCCTCTTAACACCCAGCCCTCATGGATTTATAGACAGAGATTAGGTCCCCTCATGACCTTCTCTTCAAGCTGAAAAGTCCCAGATCTCTCAATCTGTCCTCATAAGGCATGTGCTCCAGCCCACTGATCATGCTTGTGGCCCTCCGTCGGACTCTCTCAGTCACATGTCTGTCTCTCTTGGACCAGGGAGCCCAGAACAGGACACAACACTCCAGATGTGGCCTCACTAGGGCAGAGTAAGAGGGGGAGAAGATCTTTGCGGGGGTGTAGGATCTTTGAATCAAGTAATAGATTACAACAGCTGTAATTTGAGAGCACTGGCAGCTACTTCCAGGAATAGTTTGTCTGTCTTGTACACAAAAAACCACAAACCCCACATCGGTCTTCACACCAAAGTGAGACAGAAAGACCTGACAACTTACTTTGTTCTAGTAATCACAGACTCAAGTGTCTTGAACTCTGTTTTCTTTCCTTTCTGAGTACAGACCATGGATCGTTGGACAGCTACGAGCTCTCCGTTCACATCTCGGAACTGCAGCCGGATTTGAGCTCTAACATCTGTTTCGTTGGCAACCTGCAACAGAAACAAAACAAACACTCAACAAAGGAAATTCTTCTCAGCCTCTGAAGCACAGAATCCCAGAACCTGAGGGACTGGAAGGGACCTCGAGAGACCATCCAGTCCAATCCTCCTGACATAGCAGGATCCCCTAGATCCAGAGGCACAGGAACATGGCCAGATGGGTTTGACACTTCTCCAGAGAAGGAGACTCCACAACCCCCCTGGGCAGGGTTCTGTCACCCTCACCATGAAGAAGGTCCTTCCCACAGTGATGTGGAACCTCCTCTGCTCCAGCTCACATCTGCTGCCCCCTGTCCTGTCACTGGGTACCCCTGAGCAGAGCCTGGCTCCATCCTCCTCACACTCACCCTTTCCATTGATCAACACTGTTGGGGTCACTCCTTGGTCTCCTTTTCTCCCAGCTCAAGAGCCCCAGCTCCCTCAGCCTCTCCTCAGCAGGGAGATGCTCCCCTCCCTCCATCACCCCTGTGGCTCTGTGCTGGGCTCTCTCCAGCAGCTCTGTGTCCTTCTGGCACTGAGGGGCCCACAACTGGACACCAGATTCCAGATGCAGAGTAGAGGGGGAGGAGAATCTCTCTCCATCTGCTAACCACCTCCCTTCTGATCCACCCCAGGATGCCATTGGCCTTCTTGGCCCCAAGGGCCCATTGCTGGCTCCTGGCCATCCTGCTGGCCACTAGGACTCCCAGAATGAAGCTGAGTCTTCTCATCCAGGG
Organism: Rhinopomastus cyanomelas; assembly: GCA_013400115.1. Taxonomy (NCBI): domain Eukaryota; kingdom Metazoa; phylum Chordata; class Aves; order Bucerotiformes; family Rhinopomastidae; genus Rhinopomastus; species Rhinopomastus cyanomelas. The sequence continues at coordinate 581,234 of VXBP01000029.1, read as the reverse complement.
GTGATGTTCTACCCACCCCCGAGATCACTGTTTTTCCAGAAAGAACACTGTGAGCTCACAACCCTGAGAACAGTGATGGATTTTACTTCAGAGTAAACACATGTTAAATCTAATCACTACGACCTTTACCTTTGGGTCATGAACAAAGGAGTTTCCTTTGGTGCCAGGAGGAAAATCTCCCGTGGAAATGTATTTCAGACATTCAATGATAGTCTAAGAGAACAGAAACAAGCACATTGTTGTAACAGCAATTTAGAGTAATGACGACGGACTAAAGGCAAAACCATGGTAACAGCCCAAAGGTTTACAACATGTGAGGAGAAAAATAACTTTTGGCTTTGTGAGCACAATCAGAATGGAATTTTATAGAATCTCAGAATTACTGAGGCTGGGAAAAGACCTCTGAGCTCAGCCAGCCTAGACCAGCACCTAACATCACCCCAGTGGCCAGACCAGGGCACTAAGGGCCACAGCCAGGGACCGGAAGGGACCTTGAAAGATCTTCCAGTCCAATCCCCGCCCCGACAGCAGTATCACCTAGATCAAGTCGCACAGGAACACACCCAGCCAGGTTTTAAACATCTCCAGAGAAGGAGACTCCTCTAATAGTACTGAATGACCCAAACAGGGAGATTTTTACAACATCATTAACAACTTTTCTGACCACTGTTCATATTCTGAGGCTTTTCAGATCCAACCACCCAGTGGTTCAAACCCAAACACCCAGTAAAAACCTCACCGTTTTCCCAGCACCGTTTGGTCCAACCAAAATAGTTAAGGGACTAAAGAAAGTGATGATTTGCTTGTCCTTATCCTCTACCCCGAAACTCCTCACTCCGAGGATGCTCATCTTCTCAATCTTCGACATTTCTGCAGAGCAACTTCACTTCCCAAAGTGAGAAGGTTCGTGTGAAGCTTCCTGAGGATTCTAGAAGGCAAAAAACCTCATCAGAGTCAACTAACCATCACAAACCTTTGAAAGGATAACGAAGGGTTCTTAGGTCACGGTGCAAGGTAACTCAAACCAGGGAAGGTCTGAACCTGTGAAGGTGAAACCTCAAGGCGAAAACCATTGAAATATTAATCATTTTAAAGACTAGTTTTAAGAAAAATGCTTTTAAGTTACTTCTTAAGAGATCATTTTAAAGAAAAATCTTGTAAAAAATGATTTATTTTAATCTGAGCAGCTAACCAGCTCCAAGTGCCAGTTTATTTACCATTAAATAAGGGAAGAAAAGCTAAAAAAGGGGCTGAACCCACGACTTCACATCGCTAACCCCACTGGTTCTCTTTCAGAACGCCCCAACCACCACAAATCCCCCCATAACTCGTTTTTTCCTTTAAAGAATCCACTTTTCTACTGCAACAGGAGCTGCTTCTCCCCACAGGGCCGCTGTCAGGCTGCTCCGGGCCATCCCGCACCGCCCGACTCCGGACGGTGGACGGGCGGGCGCTCTGCAGGGCTGGGCACCTCCCACCACCGTCCCCACAGTGCTCCCAGTGGGTTCCCGCGTGTTCCAGCCGCCCAACGAGCCCTCCGGGCAGCCCCGAGCCCGGGGGCATCGGGCGCTTCCTGGAGAAACGGGCAGGGGAAGGGGGCAGCGGGATTTCCCCGCGCTGCTGCGGGGACGGGGAGGTAGGGGAACGGACTCATTTTCCAAGGACGAAGCGATGGCTCGGCCGCGGCGGGGAGGCTCTGCCCTTCCCCTTCTTCTCCCCGAACCCGCTGCCGCCCCCAGACCGACCCCGAACCGCGGCCGCCCGCCCCCTCACCTCCCGCGGCCACCGCCTTCTCCCGGCGACCCGGCAGCCCCCGCGGCCTTCCCGCCGCGACCCGGCAGCCCCCGCGGCCGCCCCGCCCCGTAATGGCGGATCCTGGCCCCGGCTCCTCCCTGCCCTCGGCTCCTCCCCGCCCCGTAATGGCGGATCCCGCCTCCCGTTCTGCCTCTGGGCATCGTTTGTGACGGGAGGGCGGCAGGTGACGGGGAAACCGCCGTCCGACTGCTCCACTGATCGCGATGACCATTTTTCCTCGTCCCTCTGACCCTTCCCCTCGTCCCCACGGACCTTCTCCTCATGCCTTGTCCCTTCTCCTTCAGCCCCTCTCCACATCTTCACGGTCCCTCTTTTCATTCTCCGGCTCCTATCCTTGTCCATCCCCGTGGACCGTCTCCTCATCCCAACGACCCTGCTCCTTGTTCCCCAGCCCCTCTCCTCCTCTTTTGCTGCCTCTTTTCATTCCCCAGCTCCTCTCCTTGTCCCTCCCCACTCTACTCATCCCAGTGACCCTTTTGTCTCATCCCCCAGCCCATCTCCTCACCCCAACAGCCCTTTTCCTCTACCCCAACCTCTCCCACCTGCCCAGTGGAACCCGGTGATCCCCATCCCCTGCTGAGGAGCTGTTAGCACTTGCATTAAAAACACTAAACAATCAGGAGTGGTTTAGGATGACTCCTCCAGCTCGGTGTCCCGGCAGCGCCTGTGCAGCGCCCGCGGCAGTGGGGAGCTCCCGCTGGCCCCAGCTCCAGCCACCAGAGCAAACTGGTTGCCTGCTGGACGACCCGTCGCCAAGCGGAGCTGAGCAGACCATCCCACAGCCAAGCCCCCTTCTTTCCGACAATGATGAACAGACCCAGGGGTAACCCAGTTGTGGGGAGAGTTGGGGTGCGCTTTTAATGCAGCTCTGCAGGTCCCCGGAGCGGTCCAGCGCGGTGCCGCTGTCTCAGAAACCACATTTCCGATGGTGGCCTTGATGTCCCCCTCATCCTGCCCGTTCCGTGCTCTCGAATCGGAGCCAGCCTGGCAGCGAGGACTGGTGTGCAGAGCGGGGGCACACGGCGTCACCGGGGCTGCCTGGCCCGAGCGATGCCGGTGCTGTGGGTGTCACTGGGTGCCGGAGTGTCCCCAGCCACAGCCCGAGCCCTCGGGGCTCCCCGCGGCGCTGTCAGTAGCGCTGGAGTGATGCGCCCCTCTCTCCCGGCGAACGGCTCGCAGCTCTAAGGTGGTGGGTGAGCTTTCCTTGGGAGGAAGTCTTGAATCAACAATTCCACATCAATCTCTTCGAGCTCGGAGCAGGAAGAGTGTGAAGTGAGGTCACAGATCTGACTGCAGGATTGCTCCACTGAGGGGAACTTCCCTTTGAATCCGTATGTCAGAGGAAGGATGACTAACCCCGGGGCACAGGATGTTTGCGGAGTGAACGTCTCAGCAGCACTGGGTCTATGGAATGAAGCGGATGGACGAAAGCCATGAGGACCCTCCACTGCATCCCCTTGAGAACAGCTTCTCATTCACAGGTCACCAGCCCTTGGACCCCAACCTTTAAAATACATTGATTGTCTGAATAGGATTCAAGGAGGGTCAAACCCCAACATGAGCCTCTTGATAGGTAGGGTACTGGGGGCAGTGCTCAACCCCTCACTTCAGGAAAGAGATTGAGGAGCTGCAGCGGATCCAGAGGAGCAACGAGGCTGGGGAAGGGGCTGGAGGGAAAGGCTGATGGGGAGACACTGAGGGAGCTGGGGGTGTTTAGCCTGGAGGAGACTCAGGGGGGACCTTCTCCCTCTCTCCAGCTCCCTGAAGGGAGGTTGCAGTTAGATGGAGGTCAGGCTCTTCTCCCAGGCAGCCAGAGCCAGGATGAGAGGGAAGAGCCTGAAGCTGCCAGGGGATGGTTAGGCTGGATGTTGGGAAGCCCTTCCTCATGGAAAGGCTGATCAGAGGCTGAGGCAGTCATACAGTCCCCATCCCTGGAGGTGTTGAAGTCCAGCCTAGCTGTGGCCCCTTAATGCTCTGCTCTGGCCACTGAAGTGATATTAGGTGCTGGGCTGGCTGAGCTCAGAAGGCTTCTCCAGCCTCAGTAATTCTGTAGAACTGTTTGACCTGACATTCTCTTCCACATTTTATGCCTGGCTAAGAGAATAGTTTGGAATCAAACAGAAGCAGGTTGTAAAGAACCCATCAACCCTTCTTCCCCAAACCTACCTCTTACCTGCTCATCGCTGTCAGAAATCAAGCGAAGCCTGGAGGGCCAGCAGCTGCCAGGCACCGAGGGGAATCCTGTCCAAAACAAACAGCAGCAGCTGATTTTTAAAGGCAATAAATGACTCCAGTGATTTCTATACCCTGGAAAGCAGCCCAAATTAAAAACTCAGGTTCTTTACCCCATGAGAAGAAAATTAAGGAGCATTTGGGTCTGAAGGGAGATCAATACATAACAGGCACAAAATAACACAAGAGAACACAAAAGACGCTGCTGCAGGAGCCCTTCTTCTACTTCACCTGCACCAGGATGAGGAAGTGGAACTCCAGAAAACTTTAAAACAGGGAAGTTAGGTGATACCCTGAAGAAAATGGGGAAAGAAGGGAATGAACCACTTTCCCTGCAACACAAAAAACCCTTTGGCTGCTTTCCCCACCATTTCTGACCCTCTCCTGTGTCCCCATAAAAACATGGGACTGTTAACCTTGCTTCTGACGTTTCATGATGTTGGGACATGAATGCTTTGATGTCTTCTCCAGACTGAGCACACTTACACAGAGATGAGTAGGGTTTGGAAGGGACCTCCAGAGGTCACAGAGCCCTACCCCCCTGCTCGAGCAGGATCATAGACTCTAATACAGGTTGCATAGGAAGGCATCCAAACCAGTCCTAAAAGTCTCCAGAGAAGGAGACTCCACAACCCCCCTAGGCAGCCCCTGCCAGGGCTCTGGCACCCTCATCAGGAAGAAGGTCCTTCTCACACTGATGTGGAACCTCCTTTGTTCCAGCTCACACCCACTACCCCTTGTTCTGTCACAGGACACAAGTGAAAAGAGATTGTCTCTTGCTTCCTGACACCCAGCCCTCCTGGATTTGTGTTGTGTCCAGTTCTGGGGCCCTCAGTTCCAGAAGGACATTGAGCTGCTGGAGGGAGTCCAGCATAGAGCAATGAGGATGATCATAGAACATCATCAGAACATCAGGGATTGGAAGGGACCTCGAAAGATCATCCAGTCCCATCCCCCTGACACAGGAACATTCCCAGGAGGGTTTTAAACGTCCCCAGAGAAGGTCTCTCAATCTGTCCCCATAAGGCAGGTGCTCCTGTCCCCTGATCATCCTCGCAGCCCTCTGTTGAACTCTCTCAAGCAGCTCTCTTTCCCCCTTGAACCGGGGAGCCCAGAACTGGACACAACTGCCCAGATGTGGCCTCACTGGGGCCAGACACGTTCCTGTTTGATGTGATGCTCTATGAACCACCTGGGATCCCAGTCCTCTTCTAGGATGAGTTCTCTTATCAAACACGGCTACCTGGTCACTCCATCTTCACCTTCTGTCTTGTTCTACCCCCTCCACCTTCCCTCCCTGGAGGGATGGAGGCCGTCCAAGAGGGACCTTGCCAGGCTCCAGAACCGGGCTGTGCCAACTACTTGGAGTTCAACAAGGGCAGGGGCCAGGGTCTGCCCCTGGGTGGAGGCAATCCCCTGCACCAGTATGGACTGGGAGGAGAAAGGAATGAGGTCAGCTGTGAGGAGAGGACTTGGGGGTGGTGGGTGGAGCAGAAGCTGAACAGGACCCGTCAGTGTGCGCTGGCAGCCCGGAGAGCCAGCCGTGCCCTGGGCTGCAGCAAAAGCACCTGGAACAGTCCATCGAGGGAGGGGAGACCATCTAGTCTACACTGGTGAGACCCCACCTGCAGTACTGGGTCCAGGTCCAGAGTCCCCAACATCAGAAGGACACAGAGCTCCTGGGAGGTGTCCAGAGGAGAGTGATTCCAATGCTCAGAGGGCTGGAGCAGCTTCCCTGTGAGGACAGGCTGAGCAAGTTGGGGCTGTTCAGCCTGGAGAAGAGACCAGGAGGCTCCCAGGTGACCTCAGAGCAGCTTCCCAATCTCTGAAGGAAGTGGGCTACAAGAAAGCTGGGGAGGGCTTTTGACAGGGGTGGTAATGAGAGGACAAGGGGAGAGGGTTCCTGACTTGAGGAGGGGAGATTGAGGTTGGCCATGAGGAACCAACTCTTTGCTGTGAGGGTGGGGAGATGCTGGTTGCCCCAGGCAGTTGTGGCTGCCCCATCGCTGGCAGTGTTGAAGGGCAGGTTGGCCCTGAGCAACCTGCTGTAGTGAAGGTGCTCCTGCCCGTGCAGGGGGGTTGGAGCTGGGTGATCTTTAAGATCCCTCCCAACCCTGGCCATTCTGTGGTCCTCTGGTTGTTTTTTCCATCCAACTCCCACGTCCCTCCTGCAACTCAGCCAAGAGCTCAGACCTGGCCCAACTCACCCGTGCTGTCCCCACAGGGAACTGCCGCGGCTCGGCCCGTGGGGGATGCATGAGACTGCTCTGGTACTGGAAACACCTCCCTTCCCTCCCAAACCCTGCCTCGGGGTCCCCTCCCCATCAGTTCAGAGCAGCATTGCTTGTGGTGTCAGAATGGTTGGTCTTGTTGGTGATCCAGACGCTGCGGAGAGCCCCACGGCGATCAGCAGCACGGCAGGAAACCTTCGACAGCATCAGCTCTTGTCAGGCACAACAAGAGAGACTGTCTGCAGACTGGATCCAGGGGATCCTGCTGGGGCAGGGGACTGGACTGGATGGTCTTTTGAGGTCCCTTCCCATCCCTAATGACTGGATCCAGGGGATCCTGCTGTGGCAGGGGAATTGGACTGGATGGTCTTTTGAGGTCCCTTCCCATCCCTAATGACTGGATCCAGGGGATCCTGCTGTGGCAGGGGGCTGGACTGGATGGTCTTTTGAGGTCCCTTCCAACCCCTAATGACTGGATCTAGGGGATCCTGCTCTGTCAGGGGGACTGGATGCTCTTTCAGGGTCCCTTCCAACCCTTAATGCTCTGTGGTCCTGTGAAAGGGAAGCCTTCCCGAAGATCTACTTCTCCTCTGTCTAGTTTCTCACAGACACCTCCTGTCCTGCCAGGAAGGACCAGCTGTTCCAGGGGAGGCAAAAGCCCATCTGACTCTGTGCTGTCAACAGGAGTAGACAAACACTGGTTTCTGTGGAAGGATGTGAGTAGCTGCTGTGTTATTCCTCACACGCTTCCAGGATCCAGATGTTTGCAACTGGTGGCTGCTTTGGATGGTCTGTGACGCTCTGAGCTTCTTCAGGAGTGCTTTCAGTTCAGTCAGAAGATCCTTTAATGACCTTTTAAATCTCATTTCACTTCTTTTGCTGAACTTTGAGGCTGGGAAGAGGGTCTGGAGAACAGGCTTTGTGGGGAGCAGCTGAGGGAACTGGGGTTATTGAGTCTGGAGGAGAGGAGGTTGAGAGGAGACCTTGTTCTCCACAGGTCCCTCAAAGGAGGTTGGAGCCAGGCTGCTGCTGGTCTCTTCTTCCAAATTCCTAGTGATAGGATGAGGGAAAATGGCCTCAAGTTGCATCAGGGGAGGTTTAGATTGGATCTTGGGAAGAAGTTCTCTCCTGAGAGAGTGGCTGGGCAGTGGAACAGGCTGCCCAGGGAGGTGGTGGAGTCCCCATCCCTGGAGGGGTTTAAAACCCGAGAAACTGGAGCCCTTGAGGCTGTGGTGAAGGAAGCTGTTGGGCTGAGGGCTGGACTTGATACTCCTGGAGGTCCTCCCAGCCAGGAGGATCCCATGATGCAGGTGAAGAAGAGGTATTTTCATGTTTAAAACAGATTTAGGAGTTCAGTTTCACCACAGGACTTCAAGAGCCCAGCCCGTGCAGCTACGCCTGGAGAAGTGACTTGATGGCCGTGAGCTCTCGAGCAGCGAGCTCCGGGAAACCAGCCGGCACCTCCCGCGGCTCCGGGGGCGACTGGTCTGATTTTGCTGGAAAATTATAACCTTTGAACAAAGCGGCTGTTCCCCTCTCACAGGCCTGTGGCTGGCACCCGAAAGTCATTGTTAGCCATTGGGAAGCACTTCAGTGGTTCCGTTGGTCTTTTTCCACGCAGCAGAGTTTTTCCACCGCCGCCGAGGGCCGGGGCTGCTCACTTGATCTCGGGACTGATCGTTTCTGTGGCTGTTGCCTCTCACTCTGCGGCCAGAGCTGGTGAAAGACGCGCTCCTCCCAGCTGCAGTGAAATTGGGTTAATGCTTGGGCTTGATGAGCATCAAAGGTCATCGAGGTCCAACCTAATGATCGAATGATTGAGCTTGCTGAGCGTGGGTGAAGGGGTAAGGCTGAGGAAAGCAAGATGCCCTGGTGGCCAAGAAGGCCAGTGGCATCCTGGGGTGGATCAGCAGCAGGGTGGTTAGCAGATGGAGACAGGTTCTCCTCACCCTCTACTCTGCCCTGGTGAGACCACATCTGGAATCTTGTGTCCAGCTCTGGGCCCCTCAGTTCCAGAAGGACACGGAGCTGCTGGAAAGAGTCCAGCACAGAGCCACAGGGGTGATGGAGGGAGGGGAGCATCTCCCTGCTGAGGAAGGGCTGAGGGAGCTGGGGGTCTGGAACTGGGAAAAAGGAGCCTGAGGTGAGACCCCACGGATGTTGATCAAGATGTGAAGGGTGGGTGTGAGGAGGATGGAGCCAGGCTCTGCTCAGGGGCACCCAGTGACAGGACAAGGGGCAGCGGGTGTGAGCTGGAGCAGAGGAGGTTCCACATCAGTGTGAGAAGGACCTTCTTTGCAGGGAGGGTGCCAGAGCCCTGGCAGGGTCTGCCCAGGGGGGCTGTGGAGTCTCCTTCTCTGGAGACTTTTCATACCTTCCAGGCCCTGTTCCTGTGTGATTGGATCTAGGGGATCCTGCTCATCAGGGGGACTGGACTGGGTGATCTCTCGAGGTCCCTTCCCTTCCCTAATGACTGGATCTAGGGGATCCTGCTCATCAGGGGGATGGGACTGGATGCTCTTTCAAGGTCCCTTCCCAGCCCCGATGTTCTGGGATCTTTCCCGGGGTGTCAGTGCCTGTCCAAGGGTCTGCTGTTCCTCTGCAGGGCCGCTTGCAGCAGAAGATCCCGCTGAACACAGGGATGCCCTCGCCCCGAGCAGCATGAGAGCGGCGCCCCCGTTTCCAGATCTCCATCTGCCGGGTTACGCGATGCAAAAGTAAGACCAAAACCACAGCAGGCGGGTGTTGCACGAGGAATGCTCCCGTTTCCTGTGACGAGCCTTTGATGTGGGGCCAGAGAAATGACAGCTCTTATCTGCCCCGAGGTATTTTCCCCCGATTTGATGTCAGCGGGAAGGAAACCCCCAACCTGTCCCCGGCGAGGCATCCCACGGCGCCCGGGAGGACGCCCGCCCGCCCGCTCTCTGTGCCGGAGCCGGCGCTCCAGGTGTGCTCGGGTACATAAGGGCGGGCGGGCTGCAGGAGGCAGGAGGCAGCCATGCTCCTGCTCTGCGTCGTCTGCTTGAGCAGCTGCCTTGCCGGCTCGCGGGGCAGCGCCATGGACGAGTTTGAAGCCAGCCTCGAGGCTCTGGCGCGGCGAGCCAGCGGCGAGGTGGGTCCTTGTCTTCTCCGTCCCCTTTCTGCCCGCAGGTCTTTCGGTGGGAGCTGGCTCCTTTGAGCTCCGGGCCGCCTGCCCCCGAGCTCTGGTTGCTGACCTCGAGATGCTGAAGGCACTGCCGTGTCAGCCTCTCCTCAGAGGCTGCGATGGTTCCCCCAAAGGAAGTTCAGAAGTAGAAAGGCCTGATGAAGACGATAGGTCGTCGGAGCGACTGCAACGTGCGGCGGGCGCCGAGCAGAGGGACGTCTTCTAAAACCCTTCTCTTCTCTAACGTTTCAGAGCTTCCTCCTGGCGCCCGCCGGGAAATTTCAGGTGAGGCTTCTCTAGCTTCTTCCTCACTGCTGCTGCTCATTGTTGGGAAAGGGCTGATGCCCTGCACAACAGGACTGATGCCCCGCAGCAAGGGCTGTATGATCTTCTGAGGTCCCTTCCAACCCCTAATGGCTTCAACTAGGGGATCCTGCTGTGGCAGGGGGATGGGTCTGGATGGTCTTTTCAGGACCCTTCCAATCCCTAACAGTTCTATGACTCTATGAGCAGGCACCTAGTTGTTGAATTCAAGGAGAGCGAAGAACTAACTCACCGGGCTGAGCAGGATTGGGCTGCTCTTTGATTTCACTGCTTTTCCTTAGTGCAGCCACGTCCTCTGTCACCTTGAGAGAGCCACAGAATGGCTGAGAGTCTACTTCAAGGGAGATGCAATGACAGCACACGTTTCTCTGCTGGAGAAGAACGCGGCCCACATCATCTCAACTTTAAAAAGAAGACACAGGGTGAGTCCCTCCCTGGTTGTCGCCAGCAATTCAATGGGTTAGATGGTGAAATTGCTGGCAATAGGCTGCTCATTTGTTTGTGAAAAGTAGGGAATGGGGCAGTTCAGCCTCCTGGGCAGCTAAAGGCAGCAGCTGGACTTGGATGCCACCCCTGTGCACACAGAGCTTTGTGCTGTTGAGTGCTGCAGTGAGGGTGTGATAGAAAAAACAGCCCAAATTCACAGCCTGGACCAACCGCCTCTGCCCTGGGGAGACCACAGCTGGGAATCTTGTGGCCAGTCGTGGGGCCCTCAGCTCCAGAAGGACACAAGGAGAGAGCCCAGCACAGAGCCACAGGGGTGATGGAGGGAGGGGAGCATCTCCCTGCTGAGGAGAGGCTGAGGGAGCTGGGAAAAAGGAGCCTGAGGGGTGACCCCATGGATGTTGATCAGGATGTGAAGGGGGGGTGTGAGGACGATGGAGCCAGGCTCTGCTCAGGGGCACCCAGTGACAGGACAAGGGGCAGCGGGTGTGAGCTGGAGCAGAGGAGGTTCCACATCAGTGTGAGAAGGACCTTCTTTGCAGGGAGGGTGCCAGAGCCCGGGAAGGGGCTGCCCAGGGGGGCTGTGGAGTCTCCTTCTCTGGAGCCATTTCAAACCCTCCTGGGCTGTTCCTGTGTGACTGGATCTAGGGGATCCTGCTGTGTCAGGGGGATGGGACTGGATGGTCTCTCGAGGTCCCTTCCAATCCCTAGTGATTCTATGATTCTGTCTTCTCTTCTGATCCACTGTCGCCTTGAAGAGCCCCCGATGACCCCGCAGCAATACGCTGGTCTCACCCTCGCCCTCACTAGCCCTAACACCTGCTGTTGCTGTTCCAGAGACCCAAGCCAGCCCGCTCCTGCCCGATGACCGAGAAGCCCCCGCAGAAAGCCCTGAAGAGCTACCGGAGGTTCTTCCAGAAGCTGCGTGAGGAGTGCTACAAGCCCAGCTGAGGGGTGCTGGCCCCCAGCTCGTCTGGGACAGCCGTTACCCAACACTAGAGCCCGTTCCTGCCGCCAAGCTGCCGCGGGCAGTGAGCACACAGCAGGAGCAGGGCTGTTTTGTGTGTGTCTGAGCAGCTATTTATGTCACCCTGCCAGTGGCCACCTATTTATTTAATTTATAGAGAGCTTTTCTATTTGAACAAAGGTCCTGATGTGCAAAGTGATGCTAGATAAACTCCAAGTGATTGATCCTATCGTGGGTTTCGCTGTGGTCACTCCAGGGTGGGCCAAGGCTCAGATCAAACGATGGCAGCAGAGTGAAGAAGCACAGGTTAGGGGGCAGATCCCTGAACAATCTAGTTCCAACTGGAGCATCGTGACAGCAGGTTGTATTTAGAGTCAGAGAATGACCGGGGTTGGAAGGGACCTTAAAGATCATCTAGTTCCAACCTCGAACAGCAACACCTTCGCTAGAGCAAGCTCTCTAGTGGAGAATTTAGAGTCAGAGAATGACCAGTGTTGGAAGGGATTTAGAGAACACCCAGCTCCAACCCCCCTGCACAGGCAGGGGCACCTTCACCAGAGCAGGTTGCTCAGGGCACCAAACAACCTGCTCTTCAGCACTGCCAGTGATGGGGCAGCCACAACTGCCCAGGGCAGCCTGTTCCAGCATCTCCCCACCCTCACAGCAAAGAGCTGGTTCCTCATGGCCAACCTCAATCTCCCCTCTTCAAGTCTGGAACCCTTTCCCCTTGTCCCCTGACTACCACCCCTGTCAAAAGCCCTCCTCCAGCTTTCTTGTAGCCCCCTTCAGAGATTGGGAAGCTGCTCAAAAGTCCCCTGGGAGCCTCCTCTCATCTTTTCCAGGCTGAACAGCCCCAGCCTGTCCCCACAGGGGAGCTGCTCCAGCCCTCTGAGCTTTGGAGTCGCTCTCCTCTGGACCGATCCCAGGAGCTCTGTGACCTCTAAGGTCCCTCCCAACCCCGACGAAAACGCAGAGCAAAACCAGACTCTGTTGTTAGCAGCGGGATAGGGTCTAACCCGTTGGTTTGCGGGGTCAGTAAACCCCGGAGGACGCCAGCAACGGGAGCACTAAATGATCCCAGCGGCAGTCGGACGGAGCCGCGGGCAGTGCCTGCAGCGTTAGTCGCCGCCCGAGGTGCGGCCGGAGCCGACGGCAGCCGAAGGCTGGCCTCTGATAGCCCCCGGCACGGAAACCTCTGTGGGTGGGATGCAGCTCCCGAGGGAACGCCGGCGCGACCGTGGGGACGCGATAAATGGGGAGAGGCGGCCCCCGCAGAGGGGGCAGCGGGTGCTGGAGCGACCGCCCCCGCTGCGCTGGGCTCGACGTGAGGACCCGGAGCATCGCTCCGGCTTTCTGCGTCCACAAAGCACCAGCATCGCCAGTTTGCACACACAGCATCACGGAGTCACCGGGTGATGGAGGCTGGAGAAGCCCTCTGAGCTCAGCCAGCCCAGCCCAGCACCTAACATCACCCCAGTGGCCAGACCAGGGCACTAGGGGCCACAGCCAGGCTGCCCTTCAACACCTCCAGGCATAGGGACTCCCCCACTGCCCTGGGCAGCCCAGTCCAGCCTCTGATCCCCCTTTCCATGAGGATGGGCTTCCCAACATCCAACCTAATCCTCCCCTGGCAGCTTCAGGCTCTGCCCACTCATCCTGCGGCTGGTTGCCTAAGAGAAGAGCCTGACCCCCACCTGCCTGCAACTTTTCTTCAGGTAGTTATAAAGAAGGAGAAGGTCCTCCCTGAGTCTCCTCTTCTCCAGGCTAAAACACTCCCAGCTCCCTCAGGCTCTCCCCATCTTCATTAAAAACAAACCAACCCCAGTTCCCACTCAGCCAACCGCCGCCAAGCTCGTGCTGAGCACTCACCTGCCCCTCTGCACCATGGCAGAACACACTGGGGGTGTCAGGTAGAACATGATGGAGGTGGCCCTGCTCTGGCAGGGGGATGGGACTGGATGATCTTTCGAGGTCCCTTCCAGTCCCTAATGTTCTGTGTTATCCTGTGACGCTGCTCCTCCAGCATCTGGATCTCCAGCGACCGGATCTAGGGGCTCCTGCCGTGGCAGCTGGATTGGACTGGATGATCCTTTGAGGTTCATTCCAATCCCTGATGTTCTGGGTGTCTGCGACTTACAGATGGAGACAACACTCCTCACCCGCAGCCAGAGACCACAGACAAGCACTGCTGACTGCTTTAAAGCCCCCACTGGAGCTTTGTTAACTAATTAAGCAGAAAACTCTGTAATTAGAACATCATTGAACGCAGCCTCGCAGAGGTGCTTTCCAATTCCCGATGCTCCAGGATGCTCTGGGACTGGAGCACCTGTAGCCCTCATTTCGTGCTGTCTGCTCATCAGGCACCCCAGTGCCAGGATCACAAGATGAGTCGGGGTCCCTGGGAGCAGCTGATGGCACCATGAGTGTGAGGAAGAGGCTCTCGTGGTGCTGTTGCTGCCACGGGGCATCACCCATCATCATCTGACCAGCCTCCTGCAAGCTCATTTCAGGAGAGAAGGAAAAGGGGCTGCTTAAAACGAAGGTCATCAAGGCACATGAATGAGGTGTGGAGGAGTCCGCAAGGGCAGGGGCATCATAGAATGGTTTGAGTTGGAAGAGACCTTAAAGATCATCTAGTTCCAGCCCCCTGCAGAGACACCTTCTAAGGAGGACAGGAGGTTGGCTGTGCAACCTTCAAATTCACCATCCCTGTGCAGAGCGAGTGAATCAGAGGACAGAATCACAGAATCATCCAGGTTGGAAAAGACTTTCAAGGTCACCAAGTCCAACCATCTACCCTACAGCCCCCAGCCACTACCCCATCTCCTCAAACACCCTGGGTGCCTGGTTGCTGAACCCCTCCAGGGATGGTGCCTCCATCCCGTCCCTGGGCAGCCTGTTCCAAGGGCTCCCCACTCTTGCTGGGAAGAGGCTTTTCCTCAGATCCAATCTGACCCTCCCCTGGCACAGCCCAACCCCATCTCCTCTGCTCCTAGCGCCAGTCCCTAGGGAGAAGAGGTCAACCCCCACCTCAATCCACCCTCCCTTCAAGCAGTTGTGGAGAGCAGTGAGGTCTCCCCTCAGCCTCCTCTCCTCCAGGCTGAACAGCCCCAGCTCCCTCAGCCTCTCCCCACCAGCCCTGTTCTCCAGCTCCCTCAGCCTCTCCCCACCAGCCCTGATCTCCAGCTCCCTCAGCCTCTCCCCACCACCCCTGTTCTCCAGCTCCCTCAGCCTCTCCCCCCCACCCCTGTTCTCCCGCCCNAGCTCCCTCAGCCTCTCCCCACCAGCCCTGTTCTCCAGCTCCCTCAGCCTCTCCCCACCAGCCCTGATCTCCAGCTCCCTCAGCCTCTCTCCACCAGCCCTGATCTCCAGCTCCCTCAGCCTCTCCCCACCAGCCCTGTTCTCCAGCCCCCTCAGCCTCTCCCCACCAGCCCTGTTCTCCAGCTCCCTCATCCTCTCCACACCAGCCCTGTTCTCCAGCCCCCTCATCCTCTCCCCACCAGCCCTGTTCTCCAGCCCCCTCAGCAGCCCAGTCACCCTTCTCTGCCCCCTCTCCAGCCCCTTCACGTCCTTCCTGCCCTGCGGTGCCCAAACTGGTCCCAGTACTCGAGGTGCAGCCTCTCTAGGGATGCTGGCAGACTCCTCATGCAGAGCCTGGTGCGGGAACTGAAACCCAGTATGTGGCTGCCACGATAAAAATCGGAGAACAAAGAGCTAAAGACAAACAGGCTGGATGGTTGATGCTGTGAGAACTCAACTCACCAGTTTCTGAGCACCCACCAGTTTCATTTGCTGGCTGGAGACACCAAGGGGTTTCAGACAGCAGAGGAGCTGCCAGCAGGAGCTGCTGAGGTCTGGTCAGCAGCCCACTGCTGCTCCTCTGCCTTCTGACTTTGGGGAGCTCCAGGGAGATGGTTTAGGGGTTGTGTTAGCTGCCTTGGCTGCCCTCCCCTGACACATCCTAGGATGCTGGAAAGCTTTCAGAGATAATGGAGGGAGCGGAGCATCTCCCTGATGAGGGAGCCGGGGCTCTGGAGCTGGGAAAAAGGAGCCTGAGGGGTGACCCCATGGATGTTGATCAATATGGGAAGGGTGGGTGTCAGGAGGATGGAGCCAGGCTCTGCTCAGGGGCACCCAGTGACAGGACAAGGGGCAGCGGGTGTGAGCTGGAGCAGAGGAGGTTCCACATCAGTGTGAGAAGGACCTTGTTCCCAAGGAGGGTGGCAGAGCCCTGGCAGGGGCTGCCCAGGGGGGTTGTGGAGTCTCCTTCTCTGGAGACATTTCAAACCCTCCTGGGCTGTTCCTGTGCAACTGGATCTAGGGGATCCTGCTGTGTTGGTGAGATGGGTCTGGATGCTCTTTCAGGGTCCCTTCCAATCCCTGATGTTCTAGGATCCCGTGAAACTACATCACAGGGTGTTTTATGGCAACCAAGAGGTCACGAGTGACAGCTCAGCGGCTTCACCAAGGGCACATCACGCCTGATGGAGCTGATGGCCATCTGCAGAGATAAGGGAGGAGCAACTGATGTCATCTACCTGGATTTTTGCAAAGCACTTGACTCATTGGGGAGGGACTTTTTTCAAGAACATCTGGTGGTGGGACAAGGGGTCATGGTTTTCACTGAAAGCTGATAGATTTAGATTAGATACCTGGAAGAAACTCCTCCTTGTGAAGGTGCTGAGACACTGGAACAGGTTGTCTGGGGAGGCTGTGGCTGCTCCATCCCTGGCAGTGTCCAAGGGTGGGTTGGACGGGGCTCTGGGCACCCTGGTCTGGTGAGAGGTGTCGCTGCCCATGGCAGGGAGTTGGAGCTGGATGACCTCTGAGGTCTCTTCCAACACAACCAGTGAGGAAGTCATGGGCATCTGTCCAGCTGTCTCTTTCCTTCGAGGTGAGTTCAGCATCACCCAGGAGCCTGGTGGGACCAGGCATCACAGGATCACAGAGCAGGGCTGTAGCCACACACAGGCAACCAGCAGTCCCAGAAAGGAGCAAAATTGATCCCAAAGAGGGATGACTGGGAGAAGAAAAGGACAGAAATTCTTTTCACAGGATCCCAGAGCATTAGGGATCGGAAGGGACCTCGGAAGATCATCCAGTGCAATCATAGAATCATTAGAATCATTAGGGATTGGAAGGGACCTTGAAAGATCATCTAGTCCAATCCCCCCAACACATCAGGATCCCCTCGATCCAGGCATTAGAGTTTGGAAGGGACCCCTAAAGTCCATCCAGTCCAGTCCCCCTGCCACAGCAGGATCCCCTAGATCCAGTCACACAGGAACAGCCCAGGAGGGTCTGAAATGTCTCCAGAGAAGGAGACTCCACAACCCCCCTGGGCAGCCCCTGCCAGGGCTCTGGCACCCTCCCAGGAAGAAGGTCCTTCTCACACTGATGTGGAACCTCCTCTGCTCCAGTTCACACCCGCTGCCCCTTGTCCTGTCACTGGGTGCCCCTGAGCAGAGCCTGGCTCCATCCTCCTCACACCCACCCTTCCCGTACTTGCCAGGCTTCTCATCCTGACACACCCTGAGCGTTACCTGCACATCCTCCACATCCCCTGCGACCTGTCCTGGCAGAGGAGCTCAGGTGCTTCAAGCAGCCACTGCTGTGTCCAGGCAAAAGATGGTCGCAGGGCAATGAAGTCTGATCCCTGATCCACAGACCCACCCGTTTCCTGGAGCCCAAGTCCACGCTGCATCGCACACTCAGAGCAGTAAGGGAGCCTTATCCCAGCATCGCTGCTTTGTGCTTATCTAGATGAAGGAGCAGAACCAGCTGCTGCAGGCAGCTGCAGCTCCCAGCTAGAGGTGCTCTGCAGATGACAGCAGCACACCCCAGCTCACTAGTCCCTGAGTGCCACCTCAGGTCCCCCTCCCCATGGCGTAGGAGAGGCTCAAGCTGATGTCCTGAAGTGCCTTCTGCAGGGGCTTGGGTGTTCTGATCCAGCTGAGGGGGATCCATCCTGCACCGGGGACCAGGCAGCAAGCACTGAGCAGCTTCCAGACCTGCCCAGGTGCTGGTGGTGCCACTGAGCCTCAAGCAGGCTCTGAAAAGCAGATAAGCTCCTGCTTAGGCAGGCTCAGCGTTAGGCCTGGCTGTGAGGGGTGAGCACGCTGCAGGGGTGATTGTGCTGCAGGGGTGAGCACGCTGCAGGAGTGAGCATGCTGCAGGGGTGATTGTGCTGCAGGGGTGAGCACGCTGCAGGGGTGATGACACTGAAGGGGTTATCATACTGCAGGGGTGATGATGCTGCAGGGGTGAGCGTGCTGCAGGGGTGAGCGTGCTGCAAGAGTGAGCATGCTGCAGGGGTGAGCACGCTGCAGGGGTGAGCACGCTGCAGGGGTGAGCACGCTGCAGGGGTGATGACACTGGAGGGGTGATGACGCTGCAGGGGTGAGCACGCTGCAGGGGTGAGCACGCTGCAGGGGTGAGCACGCTGCAGGGGTGATTGTGCTGCAGGGGTGAGCACGCTGCAGGGGTGATGACACTGAAGGGGTGATGATGCTGCAGGGGTGAGCGTGCTGCAGGGGCAGACTGACTGGCTCAGAACTCGGAAGGGTCTGTTGCATTAAGAGAGCAGTGGATTTGGCAGGGAGTAAACCCCTTGGCCCAACTCCTGAGCGATACCCGACTTCACACTATGAGTCCAATGACTAGGTCAGGTTCACTCGACAGTACCGGCACTACCAGCCCGTACAACTCGCGTTCACTCGACAGTACCGGCACACGGAGGTGTGGTTTGGTGTGATAATGACATTACAGTGAGCAAGGTTCACCCAGGGGTAGCGATGACAGATGCCAGCACGATGGCTCGGGGTTGCCAAAGCCAGCTTATCACCCTCGAGGTACCACCGAGCTCCCGTCCCTGCTCATCCTCTTATCACAGGGCGTGGCCACAGCTGCACAGCGCATCGCAGGGCTGGCCGTGCTGTCGAGGGGGCAGGTTTATTCGTGGGGGGATCCCTGCGTTCCAGCTGTGCTCCACCCTGGAGGCTCAGAACTCTCCTTGATGTGTGAATCATGCCCTGTTTCTAGTGCCAGTACAATTTTCAAGCTACCTCCAATAACTGTCCCACAGGGTCTCGCTGAGCCCCTCCAGCCTGTCCACCTGCTGAAGTTGCCGTGCCCTGGCGCAGATGGGCCCTTGCCTGGGGCTGGTCCCAGCTCTCTGGCCTTGCGCTCACACTCCCAGCACCGTCTGACCCCAAACCAGCCAGAACATGACCCCTACTTGTCACCCCTGGCCTCCCACTGAAATGCCTCTCTCATTACTCCCAGGAACCATGAATCCACCGGTGAACTGCACTGATCAGTCACTTCCACACTCCTGCTCATTCCCAAACTCAACCTGAGTCACTTTGGATTGACCCAACCGCTCGGGTTTCGTCCATCTGTCTCCTTCTCCAGCCCTTCCTCACCAGCACCTTCTGGTTTGTGTCCTCACCCCTGCCTTTTCCTCATTCCTCCTCTCCCGGTGCTTGCGGAGCCTTCGCTCTGCCCACGCGCACAGAGCAGAGCTGCAGGGATCCTCCCCGAGGTCAGGACCTGCTCCTCACGGTGCCCTAGAATCACAGAACCCACGCAGGTTGAAAAAGAGAAGAGAGATTCCAACCATCAATCCCACTCCACCAGGTCACCCCTAAACCAGTTCCCCCAACACCACCTCTCAGCGGCTTTTAAACACATCCAGGGGTGGGGACTCAACCCCCATCAGAGCCAACAGTGTCCTTCAGCTTCATAACCCAATAATCACATTAATGAACCCCTGAACCATCTGAGTGGTGGCAGATCTGGGGCTAGAAGGACCTGACTGGTGTCAGGGAATCAGGGAACATCAGGTTAGGAAGGATCTCAAGGACCATCTGCTCCAACCTTGATTGGGAAAATCCCAGTCAAAGCTGGTGTGGAGAGAAAAATCAGCCCTGGACCGGTCACAGAACGTTTGGGATTGGAAGGGACCTCGGGAGATCTTCCAGCCCCGTTGGTTGGATGGGGCTGTGGGCACCCTGCTCTGGTGGGACGTGCCCCTGCTCATGGCAGGGGTTGGAACAAGAAGATCTTTCCAGCCTGAACCCCTCCAACGATCCTCTTCCTGCCAGAGGTGACGTAGTGGGTGCAGCGACTTCCTCCAGTCAGAGCGATGAGATACTGGGGCAACTGAGTCCTAACTGCAGCGCAAAGCAGGGCTAACGGGCCACCTCCTGCCCTGCACTGACAGGGCTGGGCCACTTGCCACTGTGGCTCTGGCCATCGTGGGCACCCACCAGCAGGGAGATGGCTCCATCCGAAACCCTGCAGCATCCTTTTGGAAAAGCACTGGAAAAGGGCTTTGTCCAGCTTCAAACACCAGTCACTCACTCAGAGAGTCCCAGAACCTGAGGGACTGGGAGGGACCTCGAGAGATCAGTCAGTCCCATCACCCTGCCACAGCAGGATTCCCTAGATCCAATCATTAGGGTTTGGAAGGGACCTGGGAAGATCATCCAGCCCCATCCTCCTGCCACGGCAGGATCCCCTAGATTCAGTTGCAAAAGAACATGACCAGGATGGTTTGAAACATCTCCAGGGAAGGAGACTCCACAACCCCCCAAATCACAGGGTCACAGAATCTCAGGATGGTTGGGGTTGGAAGGGGCCTCTGGAGATGATCTGGTCCAACTCCACTGCTAAAGCAGGATCCGCTAGAGCAGATCCCACAGGGACTCCTCTAGGTGGGTTTGGGATGCCTCCAGAGACAAATGTGGCCAGATAACAGACCACAGCACCTTCAAGAACCCTCACAAACACCACGGGCTTCCTGCTGGCCATGAGCAGGGCAGTGAGGACACAAAAAACTTCTTCCCAGGGATTGTGCCAGAGCCCTGGAACAGGCTGCCCAGGGGGGTTGTGGAGTCTCCTTCTCTGGAGATGTTTCAAACCCACCTAAACATGTTCCTGTGCAGCTGGATCTAGGGGATCCTGCTGTGGCAGGGGGGATTGGACTGGATGATCCTTGGAGGTCCCTTCCCATCCCTAATGACTGGATCTAGGGGATCCTGCTGTGGCAGGGGGGATTGGACAGGATGATCCTTGAAGGTCCCTTCCCATCCCTAATAACTGGATCTAGGGGATCCTCCTGGGGCAGGGGGATTGGACTGGGTGGTCTTTCAAGCTCCCTTCCTATCCCTAATGACTGGATCTAGGGGATCCCGCTGTGTCAAGGGGTTGGACTGGATGATCTCTCGAGGTCCCTTTCAACCCTGATGCTCTGGGATCCTGTGACAAGGAGCCCCTGCTCCTGGCTGTGCCCACCGGCTCCAGGCTGGGATGCTCAGAGCATCCCGCATCCCCCTTCCCCTCCCGCAAGGATCCCATCCCTGGGACTCCCCTCCCTGCTCTAAATTCCTCTGTCCTCCCAAACTCTCTGCACAGGACAGCTCCCCACAGGAGCCGCCCAGCTCCTCCAGCACCTCTCCCTATCTGCTATCAGAAGATCAGGGGCCGTTATCAAACCCGGTTTCTAGAGAAGCGCGGCGGGGACGGCAGCTGCCAGGTCACGCTTTGTGTCATCGGCCGCTGGAGATGGCCTCGCAGGGAGAGGCCACGTCCTGCTGCGCTCACTACACGCTTCTGTGGAAACGGTGACGGGGCCAGGAGGCTCCCGCTCCACGCTTACTGGAACTTCCACAAAACCCCAGTGAGTGACCTTTCTCCTATCAGTTTCCAAGATCGACCTCCACCTCGAGACCATAAAATGGCAGGGGAGCGGGTCCAGCGGCACTTGGGGGCTTGCTGAGCACATCAGCAGGATGAGGGCCCACCTCTGCCTCCTTCTGCTGGCCCTGGGCTCCTCTGCCGCGGCCCCCATAGGCAGCATCATCGAGCTGCTGACCCTGCTGGACCAAGTGGTGGCAGTGAAGGAGCTCCAGGTAAGCCCAGCGCCCGCCTCTCCGCTGGAGCTCGGATGCACCAAGTCCTCCTGTGCCGGGGGCTCTGACTTCTCCAAGGTCAACCTGTTCCTGCAGCAGCCTTCGCTGAGGGTGACACTTGGAGACCTAACGACCCTCTTCTTTTGCAGAGCCTGAAGATTGAAACCCCAGACGACATCCACGTGAGTACAACCCTCCTCATCTCTAACCTAACAACTAGAGCTGGGGCCAAGCGAGCTCAGAGACCCCTGGAGGTGGAAGTCTCCCTGCTTGGGCTCGATGGCAGCGGCTTTCAACGAGGTTTTCGTGAGACACAAACCTTAGCGCGAGGATTCAGACTGGGTGCAGGGGTGTCAGACCTGGGAGCAACTGCAAACCTCCCTGCCAGGCACAGAGTCATCTTGGGGGTGGAAAAGTCATCTTGTGGGGTAGAAAGTTGTCTTGTGGGGTGGAAAAATGGTCTTGGAGGGTAGAAAAATGGTCTTGGAGGGTAGAAAAATGGTCTTGGAGGGTAGAAAACCTTTTTGAAAGATGAAACATCTTACTGTAAGATGAAGAAGACTCCTGTTGTCAGGTAGAAAGTCTTCGTGTAGGACAGACTCGTCCTGTTGAAAGGCAGAAAAACCTCTCTGTGGGGTGGGAAAATCTCACTGGAAAATGGAAAACGGCTGCTTGTAGGATAGAAAAATTATGTGGGGACAGCAAACCCCACTGCAGGGGAGAAGATCTTGTAAAGTAAAAACCATCTTCCTGGGGGTAGAAAATCTTCCTGGAAGATAAAAGGGTCTGGTGGCGAGGAAGAAAGTCCTGCTGTGGGAGAGACAAATCCTCATGGAGAGAGAGAAAATCCTGCTGTAGGACAGAGAAATCTTATTGACAGATAGAAAACCCTGCTGAAAGATACAAAACCCTATAGAGAGAGAGAAAAACCCTACAGAGAGAGAGAAAAAACCCTATAGAGAGAGAAAAAACCCTATAGAGAGAGAAAAAACCCTATAGAGAGAGAAAAAACCCTATAGAGAGAGAAAAAACCCTATAGAGAGAGAAAAAACCCTACAGAGGGACAGAAAGCCCTACAGAGGGACAGAAAGCCCTACAGAGGGACAGAAAGCCCTACAGAGGGACAGAAAGCCCTACAGAGGGACAGAAAGCCCTACAGAGGGACAGAAAATCTTCTTGTAGGATAGAAAGATCTTATTTTAAGATAGAAAATCTTGCTGTAAGATAAATACATCTGATTGCAGGATAGAAAATCCTACAGTAGGATAGAAAACCTCATTGCAGAATAAAGGAGATCTTACTGGGGGACAGAAAAACCTTATTGTGAGATGAAATGATCTGACTGGAGGGTAGAAAGGTCTTGCTGGAGGGTAGAAAATCTCCTTGAAAGACAGAAGAAACCCGAGTGCAAGATACAAAATCTTGTAGGATAGAAAACCTTGTTGTAAGATTAAAAAAAGAGCCCTTATTGTGGGACAGGAGCATCCTCTTGCGGGACAGGAGCATCCTCTTGCGGGACAGGAGCATCCTCTTGCGGGACAGGAGCATCCTCTTGCGGGACAGGAGCATCCTCTTGCGGGACAGGAGCATCCTCTTGCGGGACAGGAGCATCCTCTTGCGGGACAGGAGCATCCTCTTGCGGGACAGGAGCATCCTCTTGAAGCTAGAAAACCCGGGTGTAAGCTATAAAATCCTGCTGTGAGGTCTCAGATCTTCCTGCAGGACCGAAAAGTCTTGCTCTGCGCCGGCAAAGCCCCGTCGAAGCACCTCAGCTGTCGAGTCAGCGGAAGCCCCGTGGCGAGCACAGCGCGGCCGCGGCTCCCAGCCTAATAACTGGATCGCCGCCGGCGCCCCGCAGGACGCAGCCCCGCAGGGGGCTCTCAGACGCAGCCGCTCCCGTTTCTTGCTGGTCTCTGCTGTTTAGTCGCCTCGGGCCAGCCTGCTGTCAGGAGCGGCTCGTTACCCCTTGTCCCTCTCAGGGGGTTTGATGGTTCATCACCTCCCCCTGCCCGAAGGATGGAGTCAGGGCTGGAGAACCTGCCACCCCCTGCCTGGCTTCGAGAGCTGAACGATCCCTTCACTCACCTGCCACCTTCTTTTGCATCTGCAGTAGATTTTGAAGAACTTCAGGGGTTGGAAGGGGCCTCAAAAGATCATCCAGTCCATCCCCCTGCCACAGCAGGACCCTCTTCCCTCTCAGGGCAAAGGCTCCTTGAGTAGCTGGAGCCCTGGAGGCCATGGACTAGGGGTTAGGGAGCTGTTGAGATGAGGGCTGGATGGTCCTGGAGGTCCTCTCCAGCCAGGGTGATTCAATGATTCACAAGCTGACTCTGGGCAACGATGCAGATGCAGATAAGGAGGCTTTTGCTCCCCTGCTCTGGACCAGCCACGAACCTGGTTTGAATGTGGGGTCAGAGCCCAAATCGGAGCTCTCTGGCCAGAGGGATGTTTGTGGGAAAAGAGCCTGAGCTGCTGCCTTAGAGAAGGAGCAGGAGAATTCACAGCTGTGGCAAAGAGCAGCTCCAGGTGAGAGGGGGGTTTGGTGACAAGTCCAACCCCACCCCGTGTGAATTAGGTGTGAAGTTCCCAGCACCGGGGCTGCTCTCGGGGTCCTGCCCTGCTGGAAGGGCTCTATTCTCAAAAGCTGGGCTTTGGGCTGGCTCTAGCCCCCAGGTTTTAATAAGGAAAACAGACCCAGAGCCTCGTTCTTGCTCATCCTGCTGTGGCAGGGGGTTGGACTGGATGGTCCCTTCCAGTCCCTGATGGTCTGGGATTCTGCAATCATCCCTTTCCCTGCCGAGGTCCCCGGAGGTGCCACCACAACCCAACGCAGTGGTGCCCAGCTCTCCTCCAGGGAGGAGGAGGAGGAGCAGCTTCGCTCTCACCTGCGCTCCCGACACGGAGGGGATGTAGGATCTCCCAGTTGCTCATCAGTGGCAGAAGCTGTGGGAGATGGTCAGTGGTCATCTGGCAGTGCTGGGTTGGAGGTTGGACTCGATGATCCTGAAGGTCTCTTCCAGGCAAAGATAATCTGTGAAGCGAGCAGCTCCCCAAGCCGGCCATGGGAAAGATGACCTTCCTCCTCAGGTGGCACCCAGGAGCGAGTAGAGGAGCCCGCAAGGGCATCCTGCTGGCTTTGGGCAGCTCTCTGCTCTTCCTCCGATCCTCAGTCACTTGTTTTTCCTTCATTGTCCATCCCTTTCTTTTCCCCTTCCACTTTGACTTGTTCTGCTGATGGCCCCGTCCCCTCCATCTGCCCTTCTCCAGCAGTTGGGCTGATCTCTTCCCAAACAGCCCTGCCCTGGCCAGCACAGCCAGCATCACTCTGCTCTGCTTCTGTCCCATCAAACCCCTCCGGCTGCCTTGTCCAGGCCTTCACTTAGCTACTGGCTCGTAGGAGAGGAGCAGGCTCGCAGGAGAGGAGCAGGCTCGCAGGAGAGGAGCAGGCTGCAGGAGAGGAGCAGGCTGCAGGAGAGGAGCAGGCTGCAGGAGAGGAGCAGGCTGCAGGAGAGGAGCAGGCTGCAGGAGAGGAGCAGGCTGCAGGAGAGGAGCAGGCTGCAGGAGAGGAGCAGGCTGCAGGAGAGGAGCAGGCTGCAGGAGAGGAGCAGGCTGCAGGAGAGGAGCAGGCTGCAGGAGAGGAGCAGGCTGCAGGAGAGGAGCAGGCTGCAGGAGAGGAGCAGGCTGCAGGAGAGGAGCAGGCTGCAGGAGAGGAGCAGGCTGCAGGAGAGGAGCAGGCTGCAGGAGAGGAGCAGGCTGCAGGAGAGGAGCAGGCTGCAGGAGAGGAGCAGGCTGCAGGAGAGGAGCAGGCTGCAGGAGAGGAGCAGGCTGCAGGAGAGGAGCAGGCTGCAGGAGAGGAGCAGGCTGCAGGAGAGGAGCAGGCTGCAGGAGAGGAGCAGGCTGCAGGAGAGGAGCAGGCTGCAGGAGAGGAGCAGGCTGCAGGAGAGGAGCAGGCTGCAGGAGAGGAGCAGGCTGCAGGAGAGGAGCAGGCTGCAGGAGAGGAGCAGGCTGCAGGAGAGGAGCAGGCTGCAGGAGAGGAGCAGGCTCGCAGGAGAGGATCATCATGTCCAGCGCACAGCCACCCTGGGAGGGGACAGGGCAAGCAGGGTTGTGAGAGCAGCGTGACCGATGTCCCCATCGCCAGCATCAGCTGTCGCAGAGGTTCATGTAGCTTTAGGTTCATTCCCTCCCTTCGTCTCCAGCTTCTGGGACAGAAAGCCTCTCACACCCCGATGTCTGCTGACACCAGCAGCTGTAGGAACTCAGCCCAGCCCTCGGACGGCTGCAGGCGAGACAGGACCAGTTGTGCAGCTGAGGATGAGACCCAGCTGGACGTTACAGACCCTGGGCGAGCAGCCACCATCCTCTGCCAGGATTCTGTCTGCTGAGTAAATAACTGGGCACATCTGCTTGGCCCAGTCACCCCCAAACTGGGAGCAGCTCCCCAGAGAGGGAGATGGACCTCGAGATGACATTTACTTGACTCCTGAGAGCTCAGCTTACGCGTTCTTGTCTCTCAGTTTTGCTGTTGTTTCCTCTCAGGATGAGAACTGTGTCAGCACCATCTTCGAGGGGAGCCGGCGGCTCAGGCAGAGCCCCGCCATGACCCACTTCAGCGACTTCTTCCAGAAGCTGGAGGCACTGGAGCCCTCTCTCACACCAGCCCTGGTGCACCAGGTAGGAAACCTCTTCTGGTCTAACAGAGCTCCTGCAGCAGGGATATGATGGAGGATGATCACAAAATCACAGAGCAGCAGGGATTGGAAGGGACCTCGAAAGATCACCCAGTCCCACCCCCCTGACACAGCAGGATCCCCTAGATCCAGTCACACAGGAACAGCCAAGGAGGGTTTGAAATGGCTCCAGAGAAGGAGACTCCACAACCCCCCTCCTAGGGGGCAGCCCCTGCCAGGCCTCTGGCACCCTCCCCAGGAAGAAGGTCCTTCTCACACTGATGTGGAACCTCCTCTGCTCCAGCTCACACCCGCTGCCCCTTGTCCTGTCACTGGGTGCCCCTGAGCAGAGCCTGGCTCCATCCTCCTCACACCCACCCTTCACATCTAGATCAACATCCATGGGGTCACCCCTCAGGCTCCATTTCTCCCAGCTCCAGAGCCCCAGCTCCCTCAGCCTCTCCTCAGCCTCTCCTCAGCAGGGAGATGCTCCCCTCCTTCCATCACCCCTGTGGCTCTGTGCTGGGCTCTCTCCAGCAGCTCTGGGTCCTTCTGGAACTGAGGGCCCACAGCTGGACATAAGATCCCAGCTGTTGTCTCAGCAGGGCAGAGCAGAGTGGGAGGAGAACCTCTCTAGATCTATTCACCACCCTGCTTCTGACTGACCCCAGGATGCCGCTGGCCTTCTCGGCCACCAGTGCCCATTGCTGGCTCAAAGAATCACACAGAATCCCAGAGCATTAGGGATAGAAGGGACCTTGAGAACCATCCAATCCCATCCCCCACAGCAGGATCCCCTAGATCCAGGCATTGGGGATCAGAAGGGATCTCAAAAGATCAGCCAGTCCCACCCCCTGCCAGAGCAGGATCCTGTCACACAGGAACAGATCCAGGCGGGTCTGAAACATCTCCAGAGCTCCCGGCCGTCCTGTCAGTGTCTAAAGAGCCCCAGCTCCCTCCTTTATAAAAATCACTTCCACGTGACCACTCCCCACTGGACGGTCCCCGATCCCCTCCTTTTCCTCCTCCTGATTTTGTTCCCTTAACCGTCCAGGGGCCCTGCGAGACAGAAGGGAGGACGGCGGCGAAATTTCTGGAAGAGCTGAGGAAGTTCATCCAGAAATCGGCGTGAACGCGGAGCTCGAGGTCTCTCGAGCCGCTGTCACCGGGGCGGTCCCTTGGCTTTACAAGTCCTTTCCCCCGCGGTCCGAGGCGGCGGGGCGCTGCCGCGGGCTCCGGGGGCGCTCCGACGGCCAAGGGCTGCTCCTGCTTCTGGGTGAAAATAGGGGAGGCTCTGAGCGGGCAGAAACCCGCTGGTCTTCTCCTCCAAAGGTCAGACTGAGCTGTGAACAGTCACAGGGGGACTGGATGGGTGGGAGCACAGGGCTGGACGGGAGCACCAGCAGCTGGCTCACGCTCAGCCTTATCTGCCCGTCGCCTGCGGGTTTGGCACCTGGTGCCGTGAGCTCCGATCTGTTAAGATCTGAGCTGAGCGCGTTTCCTTCATCCTCCTTCAGCAGCAGCAGGGAGCCCCGTTCTGGGGGTGGCCGGGTCACACTGGTGGGTCTAAGAGCTTCTCTGGTTAAAAGTCACAGCTCTGCTGGGAATCAGAGAGTCACAGAGCATCAGGGATTGGAAGGGACCTCAGAAGAGCACCCAGTCCCATCCCCCTGCCCCAGCAGGATCCCCTAGGTCCAGTCACACAGGGACATGGCCAGGTGGGTTTGAAATGTCTCCAGAGAAGGAGACTCCACAACCCCCCTGGGCAGCTCCTAAGCTCGGTGCGATGGGCACTGCACTCCCTAAGGTGTCTACGAGAGTGAGAATCCCCATACAGACCATTAAACCAGAACACAGCTGCTGGAAGAGATGACTGAGCTCAGGGAACTGGTGTGGCTGTACTGGGGACATCTCAGCCCTGCGGCACGCATCTCCAGGATTCATGGGGGTCCAGCGCCCTAACGATGGGGGATCTGGTTTAGGGGTGAACCTGGAGAGTAGGGTTGATGGTTGGACTCGATGATCCCGGGGATCTTTTCCAACTGGAATGACTCTGTGGCTCCACAACTCCAGCAAGACCTTTGCAGCAGGACTGACTCTGCCGCTGCTGTGGCGCCAGGTGCTGATGAGCTACCAAAGCCACCACTCACACACAACCACCCACCTCTCCCTGAGCTTCGCTCCACAATCCTCCCATCATCCAGGAGCACGGGAGCCCTGGTGCCCCCACGCCTGTAGGATCATCCCAGCCTGGTGCCCACTCAGCAGCTCAGCCTGGAGCCATCGACCCCGGCACAGCCTGCGGTCCTGAGAGCTCCCTCTCCCCTCCAGCTTCACAAACCTCTCAGCCAAGGACTTGTAAGGCTCTGCCCCTGTGGGGGAACAAATGGCTTTTCCTAACGAGGACAATGACAGTTTAACTTTATTTCTGGTTAAATTATAAGGGGTTTTATAGATCTATTTTGGAAAGCATATTTATTCTGTATTTTTATTACTTAGAATAAAGGGAATGGAGGTTTGACTCTGCCTTTCATTTCACCCCCTGCTCCCCTCCTCAAATATTTTCCAGGCTATTTCCAAGCTCAAGCCAAGGTGGTTCCTGTGAAAACCCTGATCACAGAATCACAGAGCATCAGGGATTGGAAGGGACCTGGAAAGATCACCTAGCCCAGTCCCCCTGCCACAGCAGGATCCACTAGATCCAGCCACACAGGAACGTGGCCAGGAGGGTTTGAAACGGCTCCAGAGATGGAGACTCCACAGCCCCTCGGGGCTCTGCCAAGGGAATCAGACCCAGGAGGTGAAGGAGCAAGTGTATGGCTGGAAGCTGCACAGAGGGACCCTGCAGGTGCCCAGCTCCGTGATGGAGCAGAACTGGGACATTTGGCTCTGCCTTAGCAGAGCTCTGCTGGAACTTGCACTGATGGGACCTCACGGAAAGGGTGCTCAGAGCCTGGACTGGGCTGCCCAGGGCAGTGGGGGAGTCCTCATCCCTGGAGGTGTTGAAGGGCAGCCTGGCTGTGGCCCTCAGTGCCCTGGTCTGGCTGCTGGGGTGATGTTAGGTGCTGGCCTGGGCTGGCTGAGCTCAGAGGGCTTTTCCAGCCTCAGTCACTCTGGGGTCACAGAAAAACTCATTGCTCCCTCTTCCACCAAAGAGAAGTGGAGAGCATCCCAGTGATGCTCCAACCGCACAACCTGCTCCCCCAGGCTCAAACCGACCGGCTTCAGAGCTGTTCCCCCACACAAACCCCTGCCAGCAGCTGGCCGAGCATCCCACACGCTGCCCTGGCCCCCGGATCTCAGGCAGGGGGATAAACACTCTGCAAACAAAGGACAAAGAGCAGCTGCTGAGGCTCTGCTGTTATTAATA
This sequence comes from Rhinopomastus cyanomelas, assembly GCA_013400115.1. Lineage (NCBI taxonomy): Eukaryota > Metazoa > Chordata > Aves > Bucerotiformes > Rhinopomastidae > Rhinopomastus > Rhinopomastus cyanomelas. Next base: position 552,122 of record VXBP01000029.1, on the reverse strand, counting down.
AATAACTTCACAATAAATAAACCAGCATCTCCTCAGACCTTCTGCAGGAACCGCAGCCCCTGCCTTTCACAAATAAACTTCTTCACCCTCCTCCTGGAAGCTGCCACCAGAGTGGTCACAGCCCCCCCAGAAAGGACCCTCCTCAAGACCCAGACCTACCAGCATCTGCTGCTCCAACAGGCTCCTCCTGTGCTAATCCTACACCGGCCAGAGCCAGCCTGGAGCTTCCCGGCTCTGCGGAGGGTTTTAGTTGCCCAGAGGCCACCAGCAGTCTGACAAAGGAGGAGAAATGATTCTCCATAGGGATGATGGGGGGAAGAGGACAGAAAAGCTTTTCCAGCATTTTCGTTGGAACTGGGATAAAAGACCCCTGGACACTTCACACCAATGAAAACGAAGTGAGCTGCTGATTCAGAGGGTGAGCAAGTCCCCGGCTCTGCTGAAGGGCGACTCCCACCAGCCCACGGGAGCTGGAGCAGCCTCCCACGCAGGAGCGGGAGAGACGCACCCGAGGGGCTGACAGCAGGTGGCACCAGGCGACCAGCAATGCCCGTGGGCCAGCAGGGCTGGGAGCTCTCTCGCCGAGCAGCCTCGGAGCTGCAAGACTGCCTCGAAGAGCAGCGAACGGGCAGCAGGTGGAGGCAGAGCTGCTGCAGTCCGGGCGGAGCGCAAGGTGGTGGCCACGTCCCGCGGGGGATGAGCAGCCCTCCAGCAGGAAACACCTGCACAGACTCGATGTACAACACCATTCCTCCAGTTCAATTAACCTCTCAGCGCTTTCTTTAGCCCTGGTACCTGAGGACAATGGAGGGTGTCCCCAGCTCTGGAGTCCCCAACATCAGGAGGACACAGAGCTCCTGGGAGGGGTCCAGAGGAGAGCGACTCCAATGCTCAGAGGGCTGGAGCAGCTCCCCTCTGAGGACAGGCTGAGGCTGTTCAGCCTGGAGAAGAGAAGAGGAGGCTCCCAGGTGACCTCAGAGCAGCTTTCCAATCTGAAGGAAGGGGACTACAAGAAAGCTGAGGGAGGGCTTTTGACAGGGGTGGTAGTGAGAGGACAAGGGGAAAGGGTTCATGACTTGAAGAGGGGAGGTTGAGGTTGGCCATGAGGAACCAACTCTTTGCTGTGAGGGTGGGGAGATGCTGGAACAGGCTGCCCAAGGCAGCTGTGGCTGCCCCATCCTTGACAGTGTTGAAGGGCAGGTTGGCCCTGAGCAACCTGCTCTGGTGAAGGTGCCCCTGCCTGTGCAGGGGGGTTGGGACTGGGTGATCTTTAAGGTCCCTCCCAACCCTGCCCATTCGGTGATTCCTTTCCAGGGAGCGACTCTGTGTTTGTTATTGTTGGCACTACTGATGGTTCCTGCTGCAAACACAGGTGTCACCTACAAGATCCCCACTTACGAGGCCCCGCGTGGTGTGGACAGGGTGCAGTGGAATCAGTTGACTACTGACTCTCCCAAGAGAGACCTCGACCTCCCTCCCACAGCCCTGTTCAGCTCAGTTCTGCTCAGTTCACCCCTGGGCACAAGGGTCTGCAAGCCCCAGACAAGAGCCACGTTCTCCACGGGTGATGACCTCAACCACCAGCCCCACCACCTCCTGCCCTGCAAAGGGCAGATGGAGAAAACAGCTCCATCGTGGCTCAGACACAGCCATGAACTGCTGGAACCCACCTGAAGTCTAGTCATGCTCCTCACTGCTCCTTCCAGACCAGGATCCAGCAGCAGAAGGCGACTCCCCAGTGTCCTGTGGATATGGCAGCACCCTGCCACCACCTACGCAGAGCTGCCAGCTGGGCTGAGATCTCCACAGAGAGAACCAGCAACATCAGTCTCCAGCTGCCAGGAGGGGGTTTTGGGGGAGTGGGACAGAGCAAAGGAGACACTCCAGCACTGCTGGGGTTTGGTTCCACCTTATTTAGTCCCCACAGGACCAGCTCGCCCTGTCCCTGGGTGCTGGTGATCCAGTTGCTGGGGAGGGTCCTGGCCTGTTGGGGTTGAAGGACAGGAGTCACAGAGGCTGACTCAGTCTATAAAGCTTTTTGCCAGCATCTTTTGCTTCTGAGCACCCACAAAACCCCCCTCCCTCCTCCCCTTAGCTTGGCTCTGGCCAAGGGAAGCTCCTTGAATCCAAGAACCCCTCAGGAGACCTTTAAGAGCATCGAGTGCAGCCACTGACCCCACTGAAGATGTTCAGGGTTTTCTTGGTGCATCTCCTGGCCAGGACCCCCCCTGAACCCTCTCCCCAAGCACCCCCCGCACTGGCTTGACTCCATCCCACCCCGCAAGTCCACCCCTGTGAAGTAAAAGCGGGATTAGTGAGGCAGGAGGAGGGTCCCGAGGTGAAGGACGATGATGATTCATCCGCTCGGAGGGCTCTGGTGCTAATTAGCGGCTCATTAGCGGCACCAGGAGCCAGGCGCCGGGACCAGCCTCCATCCCCGTATCTCAGCCTCCCCATCTCCGCATCCCAGCTCCCTCATCCCAGCCCCCTGCAGCTGCGAGAAGAGGCTCAAAGCTGCCGCTCCGTCGGGTTTGGGGGTTATTTGGGACGGCTGGTATTTGTTTGGGGGCTTTTTGCTATTTTGAGGGGGTTTTTTGCCTTGCCCGAGGGTCAGCGGATGGAGACTCCCCCTCCCCTCATCCCCAGCATCCCGGTGCCCCCCGAGGGGGTTTTCCCGCTGAGGGCGGATGTTCCCAAGGAGGGGCGGCTGGAAATCCCGGAGCATTCCTGACCCTGACTCATCGGCTTTCCCCAGACCCCCCCTCTCCCTCCACCAGACCCCCCCCGTCGGGTCCCAACCCCTCCCCGGGTCTCGCCCCGCCCACAGCCTTTCCCCGCCTCCCGGGCGCCCCCGCGCGGCCGCGCCCGGCCCCGCCGATTCCCGGAAGCGGCTGCAGCCGCCGGCGGGAAACCGAAACTGGGAAGAGAGCGGGGGGGGAACTGGGATGGGGGAGTGTGTGAAACAGAGCAGCGGGTGCTCCCACGGAATCGGGGGAACGGCTGCTGGGGGAAAAGTAGAAAAGGAGGGAGGGGCGAGCAAAAAAAATCCCGGGGAAAAATGGGGGGGAAATGGGGAAAAAGGGGAGAAAAAGACAAAAAGGGGAGAAAAAGGGAAAAAGAACAAAAGGAAAAAAGACGGGAGAAGGAGAAAAAGGGAGAAGAGGGGAGGAAAGGAGGAAAAAGAACGAAAGGAAAAAAGAGGGGAGAAGGAGAAAAAGCGGAGAAAAGGAGAGAGAAAAGGGGGGAAGAGGGAGATAAAGGAGGGAAAGGGAAAAAAGAGGAGAAAGTGAGAAAAAAGGAAAAAGAAAAAAGAGGGGAAGAAAGAGGGTGGAGGAGAAAAAAGGAGAAAAAATGCGGAAAAAAGAGGGAAATTTGAGAGAAAAAAGAAGAGGAAAAAAGGAAAGTTAGGAAAAGGAAAGAAAGAAAGAAAGGAAAAGGAAGGAATAAGAGAAACAAGGGGGTGTAAATGTGAAAGGGACAAAGACCAGGGCTAACAAAACCCTTGAGAAGTGCCCCCCCAAAACGGAGGGACAGCCAAAAAAGCAATAAAAAATAAAGCTGACTTTAGAAAAAGGTTGGAAAGGCAAAAACATCAGGGCACTGGAAAGGACAAAAAGGAAAGACATTGGGAAAGCCAAAAAAAAGCCCAAATGGAAAGGAAAAGCCAAATTAAACTCATGGGACAGAAATAGGAGCCAATGAAAAAAGGGGAGCAAAAAAAAGGGCTTCCATGAGAAGGGACCCCCACACAGCAAAAGGAATGACCTGGGCTCCCCCCGTTCCTTGGTGGGGAGAAGGCTGTGAGGGGGGTCTTTCCCCTGCCACAGAGCCTCCTCTGTCCCTGCTGCAGTGCTGCTCTGAGTCGCAGAGATCTCTGCAGCCCCCCGCTCTGAGCAGATGGTTCCACACGTGTCACTGGCAGCACAGGGGGTCGCCCTGCTTTGGCCACCCTTGTGAGGCTCTCGGTACCAAGCTGGCTCTCTCCCAGCAGCTGGGACTGGGGCAGAAGCACCGGGGTTGGGTGGGAGCTGCCCTCCCAGCACATCCTGCCTCTGCTGCCCCATCCCTGGGCTCCTGATGGATGGTCCCTCTTAACGGGACCAACCCCAGCGCTCTGCAGCATCTCCAGGACCTTCCTTGATGGCAGCCCCTTTGCATGAGGAGGTTACTCAAGTCCTTCCTGAGGCTGAGTGGAGGTGAAACACCTGCAGGTCGCTGTTCTCCAGGCTCCAGATCCGGAGGTCTCCTCCTGGATGGCTTCTCTTGGAGCCACAGCGAGTTCCTGGGATCTCTCCCTGCTGCTGTGCTCAGTCCTGGCCCGCTGGAGCTGCTGGTAGGTGGTGGCCCCCAACCACCACATGAGCTGGACCCTGCCTACACCTGCAGCAGGCTGGAGGTCTGGGAAGTTTAACCCTGCTGCCCTCTGGGACCTTTGATGCCTTTTCCGCTCAATCCAGGACAGAGGAAAACCCTCCCAGTTTGGAGGCACCACCAGCTTTGCCCACAGCTGGGCTTCACCTCCTGCTCCTCAGCTGGGTAACACGCAGTTACCTCCTCTGAGGGCACCAAGTCCCCCAGATAAAACCATCGATGCACAACTCACCCTTTTTTCCCCCCACCGAGGGTCAGCCCCAGCTGCATCACTGGGACTTCACCAGTATAAAATGAACCAACTTCCGCGGGTCAGCTGCTGGGACCCCAGGGCCCCCCAGCCCCACGAGTGACCCTGGGCAGAGCAGCTCCTGGCCCCATGGCTCGGCTCCATCCCCACGGCTGCCAGCCGCCTCCAGCCCAAACAACCGGCCCACGACGGGGTGGGAGAGAAGGAAGCAGCCGGGGAAAGTCCAGGCTCATGAGCTGAGATTGTGGAATTTCCTTCCCGACCCCCAGGAGCTCATCGGGGTTGAATTTCCACCATGGGGAGACCTGGGTCAGGTTTGGGGCTCCTGAGGTCGCAGGTCCAGGAAGCCACGAGCCGCCCGTCCCGGGACGGGCTGGCGGTAGCCCCACGGAGCAGGGCTTTCTCTCCCGTGAGCTCGTCGCCGGCTGGGCAGCGTTTCAAGACGGCGGCCGCTCCTCGCCCCGCCGCTGCCCGGGCTGCACCCAGGTTTTCCTTTCCGTAAGAGAGCCGTTTCTAAGAAATGGAAGTCCTCCCAGGGCCACCCCCTGCGGCTGCTGCGTTAGCCCCCGCGGCGCTGTCCCGGCTCCTTCGGGTCCCGCTGAGCCCGCGGGAGGGACACCCGCGGCCACCCCCGCGGTCACCGGTGGGGAGCTGCGCGTGACGGCGGAGGCTCCGGCACCCACCGGTGCCCCGGTGGGGCTGCTCCCAGATTAAACCACCGGTTCGTGGTGTCTGATGAGGAAAAGGGAGGGAGGGCGGCAGGGCGGCAGGGAACGAGACAGGCTCCACAGCGGGGCAGGTTTCTCCCAGAGCAGGAGGAAAGAAGGAGCAAAACCTCGCAGAGGGGGTCTGGAAGGGCTGTTGAGGGCTGGTGGCCGTGGAAAGGTCTGGAAGGAAGCAGCCGGGGCCGCGAGGAAGCAGATAAGAGGTTCTCTCTCCTCGTGCTCCCACTCTTCCCCTCCACAAACCCCCACTCCATCCTGTGGTTGTTCACTCCCCCCACCCCACTGCCTGGGCTCTGCTCCCTGTCGGGGCTGCTGCCAGCTGCACCCCCATCCTCATCTCCCCAATGCTGCAGGATTCCCCATCCCTCCTCTCCCCATCACTGAAGCAGGGATTCCTTATCCCTGATCTCCCCAACACTGCAGGATTCCCCATCCCTCCTCTCCCCATCACTGCAAGATTCCCCATCCCTCCTCTCCCCATCACTGCAGGATTCCCCATTGCTGGAGCAGGGACTCCCCACTGCAGAGCCTCTCCCCTGGTTGGATGTAGAGTCCTGACAAGAGAGCACCTTCCAAGCACAGACTGCCATCAGTGCTCCAGCTCTTTCCCCCAAAGACAACTGGGGATGTAAAACCCGATCATCCTCTGCCCCATCCACGCTCTGGGGAGGAGGGACAAGCTGCTGTGTTGGCCGCTCCGAGGTCCATGGCACCGAACGCTCTGGGAGCTGGGAAGTTACCAGAGAGCAGATGGAGCCCTGTGCTGCTGCTCTGCCACCTGCTCACCCGGCAGAGAACACAGCTCTGCAGCGACTGCCCCCTTCACAAGTACCTCGGTTGTGCTGCTTTGCCCCACTTCACCCCACAACCCCACTCAGGAGTGGTTTGGGATGTCCAGGGAGCACTTAGGGTTGAAGCACGGGAGGTCTCATCCCTGCTCCAGGGTACTTCTGCGAGGAGGGAGGAGACAAGAGCCCTGCAGAGACGCAGTGGAAACGCTGCTCCTCTCGCAGCTCCGCAAACCCAACCTGCTCTGAACCCCCCACGGTCCACGAGGTCTGTGCCACCAGTCACTAGGGAGGAGCTGGAGTGGATGTGGCTTGGTCCATGCTTTTTAGGAACAGTTTTCCTAGGAGAACCTGATCCTGCCCAGAACAGAGAGATGCCCAGTGCAGGGCAGCAAATGGCACCTGCGGGAGCATCACTGGGGAANGCTCCCTCAGCCTCTCCTCAGCAGGGAGATGCTCCCCTCCCTCCATCACCCCTGTGGCTCTGTGCTGGGCTCTCTCCAGCAGCTCTGGGTCCTTCTGGAGCTGAGGGCCCACAGCTGGACATAAGATCCCAGCTGTTGTCTCAGCCTGGCAGAGCAGAGTGGGAGGAGAACCTCTCTAGATCCTTCTTGGCCACCAGGGCCCATTGCTGGCTCCTGGCCATGCTGCTGGCCACCAGGACCCCCAGGTCCCTTTCATCCTACACTGCTCTCCAGCAGGCCAGGGCCCACCCTACCCTGGTCCCTGGGGTTGCCAGACCCTGCACCGCCCCAGTTATGGTTCATCCCGCTTCTCCCTGCCCAGCTCCCCGCTCTTCCCGGTGGGATGGGCCAGCAGGTACCTACAGCCAGTGGATCCAAAACCCCATCAGTGATGACATTTAGGGCAGTCACTCCCCCCTAGGACAGTTTGGGATCCTTACTGGTTATTTTATGGCTGTGCTGGGGCACCAGCTGCTGAACACTTGAACCTAGAAATGCGAAGGGGGGGAAGGTGGACACCCCCAGCCCTAAATCCCCACATCTTTTCCCCGGGGCTAAACCCACACAGGTCCTGCTGGCCGCAGCTCGCTTGACCCTGGTATCTGTGCCCGTGGCCACGCGGCAGCCCAGGCGCAGGCTGGGGCGCCGTCAGCTTGTTTGCTGCTTCGTTATCTCGCAGCTCAAACAAGGAAATGACAACAGGTCTCTCCCTGGAGCGGCCCTGTGCCAGGCTCTCCCTACCCCACATCCATCCTCCCCTCAAAAGCCACTTCCTTACTCCAGCTGTGCCCCACGAACGGCTGCTCTGGCAGCTCAGCCTGGATTCGAGTCCGAGGAGCAACCCAGCGCCGCTCGGAGAGTCCCTAAACCCTCGGCCACTAGCAGCCCCTGCTCCACCTGGCTCATCACCCAGCACGAGCGTCCAGGGCTGCCAACACCTGCAGGGCTGGAGCCCTGCTCTGGCTCCACTTCAGGTGCAGGGGGCTCCAGATGCTCCGTATGGCCCCTCAGTTCCAGGAGGACACAGAGCTCATAGAGTCATCACCCTGGTTGGAAAAGACCCCTGGGATCATCGAGTCCAACCATCTACGCTACCTTACACGGTCACCCCGATGGCATCTAGGGGTGCATCAGAATGGGGGTGGTTAGTGCACCAAGAGAGGTTCTCCTCTTCCTCTACTCTGCCCTGCTGAGACCTCAGCTGGGATCTGGTGTCCAGTTGTGGGCCCCTCAGTCNAGCAGTTTCAAACCCTCCTGGGCATGTTCCTGTGCAGCTGGATTTAGGGGATTGGACTGGATGATCTTTCAAGGTCCCTTCCAATCCCTGATGTTCTGTGATTCTGTGACTGGATCTAGGGGATCCTGCTGTGTTGGGGGGATTTGCCTGGATGATCTTTTGAGGTCCCCTGCAATCCCTGATGTTCTGTGACTCTGTGACCCCACATATCCCCTCACAGACTAGGAGCTGTTAACATCCCACTGCGGCCCCTTCTTGCCCAGTTCCCACTCCACCTCCTTGACTACTTAACTCCCCTAATATTTGGGGTCTTTCCTGACACCAGTGAGACTTTGCCCACCCAGTGCAGAGACCCAGCTGGATGATGCCAACGCAGAAGTGCTGGGTAGGCAGGAAAACCACCTACACGAAGGTGTCTGCGGGGTGGGTTTCTGCCCTTCGCCCCAACCCAAAGCAAAGCCTGAGCTTAAGGAAAGGCTGGTCCTGCGGGCAGCCAGCTGGTGCCACGGTGTTTGTCCAGGCTGCCCACACATGGCTCTGCCTCTCCCAACAGACCTTCCCCATCGCGTAGGGCTGCCCCTAGGAGATTGAGAAGGGACTAACTCAATTACCCCAACGTTCTGCTGGATTAAAGGTGTCCGGAAGATGCTGGAGGCAAACCTACTACCTCAGGAGTTGGCGTGCGCTGGCCTTGACCTGATGGCAAAGCACAGATGAAGAGGAGATGAGATGGGCAGGAGGATCACCTGCAGGTTTCACACGTTCTCCCTTCCTAGAGACTCTCGTTCTACTACCCATGACTGGTCCCATTGCTCCAGGTCCTACTGTGATCCTTCTGCCCCGCTGCCACCCCCTTCCTTTGCCAATTTGTGGGGCTGCTGCCTGTTGGCCCAGGAAACAGGGGCCAGGGCTGAGCTGCTCACAGGGGTGGGAGATGGACCTTTTAGTGGGTTAGGGACCAGATCCTTCAGTGGGGTGAAGGCTGAATGTTTTACACAGATTGGGACCAGATCCTTCAGTGGGATGGGGACTGAAGCTATTAGAGGGATAGGGATCTAATCTTTTAGTAGGTTAGGGACTGGATCCCTCAGTGACATGGGGGACTGGATCCTTCAGTGGGATGGGGACTGAAGCTATTAGAGGGATAGGAACTGGCTCCCTTAGATGGATGGTGACTGGATCTTTTAGCAGGATAGGGATCTAATATTTTAGTAGGATAGGGACTAGATTACTCAGCATGGTGGGGAGTGGAGACCGATCCCTTCAGTGGGATGAGGACAGAATCTTTAACGGGATAGGGACTGGCTCCCTCAGCGGGAATAAGGACCGGATCCTCCAGCAGGTTAAGAACTGGGGTGCAGAGGACCGGGCTGCTCCGCGACCCCACTCGCCACGGTGACTCAGCCCGGGCAGGGCCCCCCCCGCCCCGGGCCCGGGAGCCGCTGGTGCTACAACAGCGTGATTTCCCCGAAGTGATGTCGGAGGCCGCAGCCAATGGGAAGAGCGGCCGCCCCTGAGGCCTCCGCTGATTGGCTGAAGGCGCAGCCGGGCCCGCGCGCCGACGGGGAATCCCGGACCCCGCCGCGTTAAACCCGAGGGCGCGCCCCGAGGGCGACAGAGGCGGGAGGGCGGGCAGCGGGGAAGGAGGTGCTGCTGCTCGGCTCCGCTGCACTCAACTTCCACGCACAACTGCGCGGCTCGGACTACGGCTTGCGTGGCTCGCCACAGCTCAGCGAGGTGGGTCGCGGTGCGCCCCGTCGCGGAATTCGCCCGATCCTGGCTTTGCGCAACCTCGGGGGTTCCGTGGGAGCTGCGTCGGGGGCTCTGCTCGGGATGCAGAAGGGCTGTCGGGTAGGCGCCGGGCATCTCAATCCGGTGGACAGCTCAAGGGCCTGGATGGGAGGCGGCGGGGAGAGATGTTTTCCCCCGTAAGCGCACGGTCGGGCATGTCCGGGCGCGGCGGCGTCAGCTCCAAGGGTTCAGCCGGAGGCTCCGCTCGGCCGTTGAGCCGGAGCCAGCTCCTCCGCACCGAGGTTGGGGGGGGGGGGTGGGGGGGTGTGTTTGCTGACAAACACCCCTGGCTGCTTCCCTCCTCCTCTTCTGCTTCCTCCTCCTCCCTGCTGCGGGTCAGGCGCTGCGTTTCGTTCGCGGGGACGGTCTCGGGAAAACAACCACCCCGCCCCGCACAGGAAACGGTCTCTGCAGAGGAAGGGCCGGGCCGGCCTCAGGACTACTAACGGGGAATCCCCCCGCTCCCCGCTTCGCGCAATTTAATCAGTTCTCAACTGTCCAGAAGGAGCCCGGTGGCTGCAGAGGGGGATCCTGCACCCCGACGGATCAGGATCTCCCCTGGTCCCACCCCACTCTGCCGCTGCTGCAACCAGCTCCCTTCCCCAGCTGACACCCTGAAGGGTGTTTGGGTGCTTGCTCCCCCACCCTCCAAGAGCAGATGGAAGAGAGGCTGGAAAGGAGTGAAGAGCCTGGGGGAAGGAGTTTTAGCCCCATTGGGGGTGGTCCTGCTCCCAGGACAGAGGGCAAGGAGAGGGGGACACACGGTGCAGGGGTTAGAATCAAGACGGGGTTCGTGGTGACCTGTTGTTTGTCCCGCAGACATCATCATGCCCTCCTCCAGAATGCGCATGAGGCCCTGGCTGGAAATGCAGATCAATTCCAATCAAATCCCTGGGCTGAGCTGGATTAACAAGGTGAGGGGCAGTCACTGCTGCTATGATCGTTACTCACCTGGTTATTACTCCCGTGGCTCTAACATCCTCATTCTCAGATAACACCACGCTCAAGATCACAAAGGACGCAAAGGTTTAGGGTCACAGACTGCTTGGGGCTGGAAGAGCCTCTGTCATTGAATCCCAGACCATTAGGGATTGGGAAGATCACCTATTCCAATCCCGCTGCCACAGCTGCATCACCTGGACTGAGTCTCATGCAGCCCCCTTGCCGTGAGCAGGGACATCCTTGAGCCTGAGCGTTAGGTTGACTTGCAGCTGGTTGGTGCAGAACATGCTGACCCCCTTTATTTTTCCCTTCCTGGGAAAAAAACAAAGAATTAAAACGAAAACAATGTGAGAGTGGGAAAGAACCAAGACAGCCCCCCCAGACCTTTTCACTCCTGCTGCCTGCGGGGAGCCAAGTCGCCTCCTGTCCCGGCTGAGTGGCTCCTGTTGCTCTCCCAGTGTCCAGAACTGGCATGAAAGCAGCGCTGTGCTCTGTGGCCTGGAAAGCAGAGGTCACCGTGTCCATCCCAAGGGGATGGTTCAGCTGGGAGAGTGTTTTCACAGGATCACAGAACTTCAGGGATTGGAAGGGACCTCATTTTCCCTGGGATTTTATGGGCAGCTTTAGAGAGGGATTCTCTGCCCAAGCAGAGACCCGAGAAACTCTGCAGTGGTTGGATCAGATGCAAATGATTCAGGAAAGAACTGACAGCCTCACCTGCCTTTGCTGTCTGCTGGGGTGTTTCCTGCTCTCAGGAATCATCAACAGTCTTAAATGCTTTGGGAAAAATAAAGCCAGGGCTCTGGCACCCTCACTGGGAACAAGGTCCTTCTCACACTGATGTGGAACCTCCTCTGCTCCAGCTCACACCCGCTGCCCCTTGTCCCGTCACTGGGTGCCCCTGAGCAGAGCCTGGCTCCATCCTTGTGTTAAACCCATTGGATCAGACTGTTGTGCGACGCTGCTTCATGAGGATCTCTGTTGGTTTGACTGCAGGAGATGATGATATTTCAAATCCCGTGGAAGCACGCGGCCAAGCACGGCTGGGACATGGAGAAGGACGCCTGCCTTTTCCGGAACTGGGCCATTCATACAGGTTTGTGTGGGATTCCCACTGCCATCAGTCTCTCAATGTCCCAAACAGGGCACCTCTTAGCTTGACTGACACCTGCTAGCACCTACACCAGAGGAAATGCTGAGTTAAGGGGGTTTCTGGTGGGGAATCACAGAATCACCTTGAGAGATCATCCAGTCCCATCCCTCTGCTACAGCAGGATCCCCTAGATCCTGTCACACAGGAGCATCTCCAGGCAGGTTTTAAGTGTCTCCAGAGAAAGAGACTCCACTAACACCAAGCAGTCTAAACCCTCACCCCATCCTTTCTTTACAGGAAGATATAAAGTAGGTGAGAAGGACCCCGATCCCAAAACCTGGAAGGCGAATTTCCGCTGCGCGATGAACTCCCTGCCCGACATCGAGGAGGTGAAGGACAAGAGCATCAACAAAGGCTCCAGCGCCGTCAGGGTTTACAGGATGCTGCCGCCCCTGACAAAGGACCAGAAGAAAGGTGAGGGGGTCATGCAGCTCCTACGTGGAACCCCAGAGCGTTAGGGGTTGGAAGGGACCTCAAAAGACCATCCAATCCCCCTGCCAGAGCAGGATCCCCTGGATCCAGTCATAGAATCCCAGACCATTAGGGATTGGAAGGGACCTGGAAAGATCATCCAGCCCCATCCCCCTGCCACAGCAGGATCCCTTAGATCCAGTCATTAGGGGTTGGAAGAGACCTTGAAAGACCATCCAATCCAACCCCCCCACGAGAGCAGGATCCCCTGGATCCAGTCACACAAGAACATACCCAGGCAGGTAAAGCACCTCTGCTCTGTGTTGGAGGGCAGTGCCAGAGCCCTCGGTGGCACTGGTGCTGCTGGGCTTGGTGAGAGGTTGTTGCCCCCAAGCACAAGCAGCTGCCTTAACCTCAGACTCCTTCTGATGCTCGAAGAGGCAGCCAGGACTGGCCAAGCCAGCAGCTGAGCAGGGCTCCACGCTGCAAGAGCTCCCTCTCAGCCCCTTCTCACGCCGCTCTCCTTTGTGTTTTGCAGAGAGGAAGTCAAAGTCTCCACGAGAGGCCCGAAGCAGGAGCAAGAGAAAGGTACCGTGTGGGTGCGCAGAGCAGCTGCAGCTGCAGGAGGGGGTGGTTTGGGTGGTTTCGTGCTGCTTTCAGATGGGAACCTGCCCTCAGCCAGGGCTCCTCACGTGCCGCCCGTGTCTCCGCAGCCGTGCGAGGACGTGAGGACGGAGGAGCCGGCGGAGAGCCTGACCAGCACCCCGCTGCCGGACGACCACAGCGGCTACACCATTCACGACTACCCGGGGCAGGAGGCAGAGGTGGAGAGCTCAACCGTGACCTTAGGTGAGCGGCGCCCTGCGGCTGCTGGCGCTGAACCAGGCTGCGGCGTCGGGCTGGCAGCGGGGAAGTGCGGGTGCTTGTGTCCCCCCTGCGCGCTCCATCTCCTCTTGGCTCGTCCCACAGACCTCTCGTCGTGCGAGATGAGCGGCTCCCTGGCCGACTGGCGGCCGCAGATGGAGGTCACCATGGCTGCTGACAGCACCAACGACCTCTACCAGCTCCAGGTGTCTCCTCCGGCTTCGTCCTCGGAAGGAGGTGGGTGTTTCGTCCTCCCCTGGGCTTCTGTTTGTCTGCTGGAGGCAGTGGGGTGAAGGGGTGCCTGGGGTGTTAGGATCACAGAGAGCATTAGGGACTGGAAGGGACCTCGAAAGATCGTCCAGTGCCATCCCCCTGCCCCAGCAGGATCCCCTAGATCCAGTCACTAGGGTTGGAGGGGACCCCAGTGCCATCCCCCTGCCCCAGCAGGATCCCCTAGATCCAGTCACACAGGGACATGCCCAGGAGGGTTTGAAACATCTCAAGTTGCCCTGTAGAAAACCAGCCACTCGCCACCCGATGGCCTTGGGTTACTGGAGCCACTGGACTAGCTCGGGGTACAGGGGCATCGGTGCCACCGGCAGAAAGAGCTGCTCGGGGCGAGAGGCTCCAGAATGCCACTGACATTGCTCATGTGGGCAGAGGGCCAGGCTCACCTCGTGGGCTCCACACAATGAAGTGGACAGGTCTGCCCTGAAGAGAGATTCCTGAGCTGGGAGGGTGGCCCTGGGGCTTCCCGAGGTGATGGGTGAGGCAGGGCAGAGCTGGGGGGGCACCAGTGACCTCCAGCAGTGGAGGTAACTGCTCCCCAGCAGGGAAGCAGTTAGTGATGACTTGGATCTGTCAGAGCTGCTTCACTCGAGGTGCAGATCCCAGGTGGGCTCTGCTTTGGGAGCAGCTGAGAGGGGGCTGGAGCTGCTGCTGGGCCTCTTCACCTCAAATCAACGAGCCCTTCCCACAGGAGGGGTCTTGGGGGGGAAGGAAGAGGTGCTGGTGCGTGACAGAAGGTGGTGAAGGGATTGTGTGAAGAAGCAGAAGTGCAGGTCCTAACAAGCAAGAAGCTGACAGCTGCCTCTGTGCTCTTCTCTTTTCCCCATGTGCCCACAAACAGTCACGGATGAGGATGAAGAGGAAATGAATTCGGAGTTTTTTAAGGTAAAAGCAGCTCTTCTGCTTGGAATAAAATTGGGGAGAGTGGCTGTTTGCACCAAGAAGGGACAGGGAAGCAGCACCCTCACCCCGTCCTCCGTGGGGCACTCAGGGAGAGCTCCTGGGTGCAACCAGAGGCAGAGGCTGCTGCACTGAAGCTGCTCTGGATTTGGATTTGTCCTTCACAGGATCATAGAATGTTAGAGATTGGAAGGGACCTTGAAAGATCACCCAGTCCCATCCCCCTGCCACAGCAGGATCCCCTAGATCCAGTCATTAGGGATTGGAAGGGACCTCAAAAGATCATCCAGTCCCATCCCCCTGCCACAGCAGGATCCCCTAGATCCAGTCGCACAGGAACAGTCCAGGAGGGTTTGAAATGTCTCCAGAGAAGGAGACTCCACAACCCCCTGGGCAGCCCCTGCCAGGGCTCTGGCACCCTCCCTGGGAACAAGGTCCTTCTCACACTGATGGGGAACCTCCTCTGCTCCAGCTCACACCCACTGCCCCTGAGCAGAGCCTGGCTCCATCCTCCTGACACCCACCCTTCACACATTGATCAACATCCCTGGGGTCACCCCTCAGGCTCCTTTTTCCCAGCTCCCCCAGCCCTTCCTCAGCAGGGAGATGCTCCCCTCCCTCCACCATCCCTGTGGCTCTGTGCTGGGTTCTCTCCAGCAGCTCTGTGTCCTTCTGGAACGGAGGGGCCCACAGCTGGACATCAGATCCCAGCTGTGTTCTCCCCAGGGCAGAGTAGAGGGTGAGGAGAACATCTCTCGATCTACTAACCACCCCCTTCTGACCCACCCCAGGATGTTGTTGACCTTCTTGGCCCCGAGAGCCCTTTGCTGGCTCCTGGCCAGCCCAGTTGGGGTTAATCTCTGTGTCCAGATGGTCCTGCTCACCCCACTGATAAGATGGGGCTTTCATGGCTGGAGCTTCTCCAGCTCTCCCTGGTTGGCTTTAATGTTCACACCTCTGGGAGCCCCACAAGCCTTACATAACCCAGCCTGAGGAACACATGCTCTGCCAGCTTTTCCTCACCTGCTTGCTCCTGAAGGGGCAGAAGGAGCCATCCTGAGCCACCTCCTTGCTCTCTTGCAGCTGTTAGAGCCCGCCCAGGACTGGCACACCAGCAGCGTGGAGGGCAAGGGCTTCCTCATCAACGAGCCGGGCACGCTGGCCACGCTGGCCACGGGCGCCACCTTCACCTACCAGGAGCAGGACGGGAAGATCGACACGACCTTAGGTACCAGCTCCTTGGATCCCTGTGGCCAAGGGCTTCTGTCCTCAGCCCTGCTTGGAGCAGACAGAGCAGCCCACAGAGGTCCCCCAGCACAGCAGCCTCCAGGTCCTGTGGGAGGGCTGTGGGGAGTTTGTTCCTGTAGAGGAGAGGAGAGAAACGCCTCCAGGAAGAGAATTAACTCTGAGTGCTTAGGGTCTTGGGTCTGTGTTAGCTAGTAAACCAGGTACCTCTGCATGACCTGTCTCTGGGGTTGTGCACAGCTCACAGGCTCTCCTCAGGCAGGACCTCCTCCCAAGGCAGCTCAAGAGTCACCTGTTAGCAGCAGTTTGGAGGGGACAGGGCTTAGAGTGTTCAGCTGCAACAGCAGCACCAGAGAGCTCTCTTTCTGCTAGATCTGAGACAGAAATCCCTCCCTGTGAGGGAGGAACAGGCTGCTCCATCTCTGGCAGTGCCCAGGGGCAGGTTGGATGGAGCTCTGGGCAGCCTGGTCCAGTGAGAGGTGTCGCTGCCCCATGGCAGGGGTTGGCCCTGGGTGAGCTCTGAGCTCCCTTCCAACCCAAACGGGTCTGTGAGTGAATCACAGAACATTAGGGATTGGAAGGGACCTCAGAAGATCATCCAGTCCCATCCCCCTGTTACAGCAGGGTCCCCCAGATCCAGTCACACAGGAACAGCCCAGGGGGGTTTGAAACTGCTCCAGAGAAGGAGACTCCACAACCCCCCTCCTGGGGGGCAGCCCCTGCCAGGGCTCTGGCACCCTCCCTGGGAGTAAGGTCCTTCTCACACTGATGTGGAACCTCCTCTGCTCCAGCTCACACCCGCTGCCCCTTGTCCTGTCACTGGGTGCCCCTGAGCAGAGCCTGGCTCCATCCTCCTCACACCCACCCTTCACATCTTGATCAATATTCATGGGGTCACCCCTCAGGCTCCTTTTCTCCCAGTTTCAAAGCCCCAGCTCCCTCAGCTTCTCCTCATCAGGGAGATGCTGAGGGGGTCACCTCTCAGTCTCCCATTTTGCTCTTGCTGCAAGTGACTCACTACTGATTTTTGTCTCCTCTTCCTCTAGGAGACCTGGAATTCAGGTTACTGGACCCAAAAAGCAGCCTGGAGTTCTCCTGGTTGGAGACAGTGAAACCCACCATGCAAGTCATTCCCTGCAGCTTCTAACGCCCTGGATTCCTGTGGCCACAGACTGCCCTGAGCTCGACCCTTGGACGAGCCTGGAGAGAATGGAAGAACCTGTTTGTTCCTGGCTGGACACCGAGAGAGTGGCTTTCTGTTCCGTTGGGACTTGTTAGCCCTCCTTCCCAGGAGAGAACCCTCCACTAGCAGCACAGGCGAGGACTCCCCTCCCCTCCTGCCACCAGGACTGAGGACGTTTGGCTGCAGCAGGCGCTGGGGCTCTTCGGCCGCGGGGTCTGACCTGGTGGCTTCCACTGAGCAGCACCGAGGAGGACCTGCTCCTCCTCCTCCTCGAGATGCAACGAGCACTTTACCCCAGGTGCCTGGGAGAGCCGCCGCCACCGAGCCCCGTCCCCCCTACCCATGCGACACTGGTGACGCTGAGCTTCACGCCTCTCCTCACCCGTAGAGAAACAATTGCACTAACTGCCCCCTTCCCCTCCATCACCCAAGGTCACCTTCCAGCCACGTTCGTAGTTCAGCCCAGCACAACTGTGAACACCCAGCGCAGGCTTCTGCTCCCCCCACCCAGTCACCGGCCCCGCTGCGGGACGTGACCCGCTCGCAGGCTCCGCGGCCCCCATGGCCAGTTCCAGAGTTGGAAGAGCTGCTGAGTGACAATTCTTTGCACTGAGAGGGGCAGAGCTCTCTGCCAGAGCCTTCCTTTGCCAAGAGACCTCTGCCAGGACCAAGCCCTGTCACCCCCTCAGATCCCCCCTTCCCTGGGCCAGTGGTGGTGGCAGGATGGTGCTGGGGTAAGTGGAGGGGGGTGTGGGAGAGGTTCTACTTTGTGTGGAGGAGGTAGGAATCGAATCACTATGATGTAAGAGACTTCTTCATGTATGTTTTATTTTTGTATAGAGGGTGGTGTATATTTGTTGGAATAAATCTGTTTTATACTGACTTCTCCTCCCCTCCTGGGAGGGCCAGCAGCGCCTTCCACATCCCTTGAAAACACCCAAACAGAGGGACTTGTTGACAGAGGTGGTGGGAGGGGGTTTCCTTTTCATGACTCACAAAAGCAGAGGGAACTTGGCACTGCTTTTGCTCCCGTTTTCTGCCTCATCCTCGTGGAATCTGTCCTGGGGAGGGAGATGCAGGTGCTGCACTGGTGTAGGGCTTTGTCCCTGCCATCACCTGCAGGTCAGAACCCCCCCAGAGCAGGCTACAGGCTCTGCTGGTGAAAAAAGAACCCCAAGCACCTAGTCCCTACCCGTGGGTGTCCTCATCCACAACACTGCCAGCTCCTAAGATAAGAGCAGAGCTCCCAAGATACAGGAGCTCTCCTGTAGACACAACTGAGGGCCACCTAAACATCATCCAAACCACATCGGGGTGAGCAAGCTGCTTCCCCCTCACCAACCCCATAAGGGGCTTGCTGCCCTGTTTGCAGGCTGGAAAGGTCAGGCATGTTGCTGCATGGACTGGGATGGGGACAAGCCCGATGTCAGCAGTCTCCAGCTGCAGCTGCAGCATCTGACAGAGGCTGGAAAGCCCCTGAGCTGAGCGACATCCCCCTGGGGAACAGCTTCCTTTGCAGAGTGGGAGGGAGGGTGGACCCAGCTGAGCATGGGGCTGCAGCAGGGGAAGACCCAACCCAGAGGGCTGGAACAAAGGGGATGTTTCCTACTGCCTTTGGCACAGCCCCTGCTGCGACTGCCCTGGGGAGAACACAGCTGGGATCTGGTGTCCAGGAGGACACAGAGCTGCTGGAGAGAGCCCAGTGCAGAGCCACAGGGATGATGGAGGGAGGGGAGCATCTCCCTGCTGAGGAGAGGCTGAGGGAGCTGGGGCTCTGGAGCTGGGAAAAAGGAGCCTGAGGGGTGACCCCATGGATGCTGATCAAGATGTGAAGGGTGGGTGTGAGGAGGATGGAGCCAGGCTCTGCTCAGGGGCACCCAGTGACAGGACAAGGGGCAGTGGGTGTGAGCTGGAGCAGAGGAGGTTCCACATCAGTGTGAGAAGAACCTTCCTGGGGAGGGTGCCAGAGCCCTGGCAGGGGCTACCCAGGGGGCTTGTGGAGTCTCCTTCTCTGGAGACATTTCAAACCCCCCTGGGCTGATCCTATGTGACTGGATCTAGGGGACCCTGCTGTGGCAGGGGGATGGGACTGGATGGTCTTTTGAGGTCCCTTCCAACCCCTAATGTCCTGTGAATAACAACCCCACAGCCTGGACCAGGAACCCTACAGTGCCTTGGGCAGAGATTCTGCTGCAGCAGCAGTAGCATCCTGCACAGAGGTGGCAGGAGGACCTTGCATCACACCAGTAGAGATTATCCTGCTGGGTCCCAGCATAACCACACCTTTTTCTAGTGGAAACCTTTGGCCTTGAGAGAGCCAGTTGCTGCTTTCCCCCTGATCTTTGTCTCACAGGGCTGCTCTGATGCCCTGCTGTGATACAAGGGGAAGGCAGTTTCCAACCCCATGGCCCCCTCAGCACATTGCTCCTCATTTAGTTGCTCATTATAGAACCATTCAGGGTGGAAGGGACCTCCAAAGGTCATCCAGTCCAGCCCCCCTACACCCAGCAGGGCCAGCACTCACCAGACAGGTTGCCCACAGCCCCAGCCAGCCTGACCTTGGATGGCTCCAGGGTTGGAGCCTCCAACCTCCCTCTGGGTGGCATGTTCCAGGGATCCCCCACCCTCAGATTCCAGACCTTTTGCCTCCTGTCCAGCTTCAAACCATCACCCCTCATCCTGTCATTCCCTGTGCTTGGGAACAGCCTTTCCCAGGGGCTGGATCACAGAATCATTAAGGCTGGAAGAGGCTTCCTAGATCATCCAGCCCAACCATCAACCTAAACACACTCTGCCCACCCAACCCTATTCCCCAGAGCCACATCTACATGGTTTTTAAGCCCCTCCAGGGATGGCAACTCCCCACCTCCTGGGCAGCCTGTTCCAACTCCTGACCACTCTGCCAGGGAAGAGATGTTCATAGGATCCCAGAACATCAGGGACTGGAAGGGGCCTCAAAAGATCATCCAGTCCAATCCGCCTGCCAGAGCAGGCTCACAGAATCATTGAGGTTGGAAGAGAGCCACAAGATCATCCAGTCCAACTGCCAACCCAACCCCACCCTGCCCACTGAACCCTGTCCTCCTGTCCAGCCTAAAGCTACCCTAGTGCAGCTTGAGGCGGTTTCCTCTTGTCCTACTGCTCATGACTTGGGACCAACACCCACCCCTCTACACTCTCCTTTCGAGTAATTGTAGACAGCAATAAGGTCTCCCCTCAGCCTCCTCTTCTCCAGACTCAAGGACCCCAACTCCCTCAGCCTCCTCTTGTCCAGACTCAAGGACCCCAACTCCCTCAGCCTCCTCTTGTCCAGACTCAAGGACCCCAACTCCCTCAGCCTCCTCTTGTCCAGACTCAAGGACCCCAACTCCCTCAGCCTCCTCTTGTCCAGACTCAAGGACCCCAACTCCCTCAGCCTCCTCTTGTCCAGACTCAAGGACCCCAACTCCCTCAGCCTCCTCTTGTCCAGACTCAAGGACCCCAACTCCCTCAGCCTCCTCTTGTCCAGACTCAAGGACCCCAACTCCCTCAGCCTCCTCTTGTCCAGACTCAAGGACCCCAACTCCCTCAGCCTCCTCTTGTCCAGACTCAAGGACCCCAACTCCCTCAGCCTCCTCTTGTCCAGACTCAAGGACCCCAACTCCCTCAGCCTCCTCTTGTCCAGACTCAAGGACCCCAACTCCCTCAGCCTCCTCTTGTCCAGACTCAAGGACCCCAACTCCCTCAGCCTCCTCTTGTCCAGACTCAAGGACCCCAACTCCCTCAGCCTCCTCTTGTCCAGACTCAAGGACCCCAACTCCCTCAGCCTCCTCTTGTCCAGACTCAAGGACCCCAACTCCCTCAGCCTCCTCTTGTCCAGACTCAAGGACCCCAACTCCCTCAGCCTCCTCTTGTCCAGACTCAAGGACCCCAACTCCCTCAGCCTCCTCTTGTCCAGACTCAAGGACCCCAACTCCCTCAGCCTCCTCTTGTCCAGACTCAAGGACCCCAACTCCCTCAGCCTCCTCTTGTCCAGACTCAAGGACCCCAACTCCCTCAGCCTCCTCTTGTCCAGACTCAAGGACCCCAACTCCCTCAGCCTCCTCTTGTCCAGACTCAAGGACCCCAACTCCCTCAGCCTCCTCTTGTCCAGACTCAAGGACCCCAACTCCCTCAGCCTCCTCTTGTCCAGACTCAAGGACCCCAACTCCCTCAGCCTCCTCTTGTCCAGACTCAAGGACCCCAACTCCCTCAGCCTCCTCTTGTCCAGACTCAAGGACCCCAACTCCCTCAGCCTCCTCTTGTCCAGACTCAAGGACCCCAACTCCCTCAGCCTCCTCTTGTCCAGACTCAAGGACCCCAACTCCCTCAGCCTCCTCTTGTCCAGACTCAAGGACCCCAACTCCCTCAGCCTCCTCTTGTCCAGACTCAAGGACCCCAACTCCCTCAGCCTCCTCTTGTCCAGACTCAAGGACCCCAACTCCCTCAGCCTCCTCTTGTCCAGACTCAAGGACCCCAACTCCCTCAGCCTCCTCTTGTCCAGACTCAAGGACCCCAACTCCCTCAGCCTCCTCTTGTCCAGACTCAAGGACCCCAACTCCCTCAGCCTCCTCTTGTCCAGACTCAAGGACCCCAGCTCCCTCAGCCTCTCCACATCCTCCCTCCAAGATCCGTGAACAACACAAGTGCAGCCCCTGGCTCTCGGTTGCCCAGAGCGGCGGCACCTGGCGTGAGCTTTGCCCGCCGGGGCAATCGCAGCGTCACTATTTGCCCGGCGATGGGATCCCGATAAGCGGCCCCGCTTCCCGGCAGCCACCCCAGCTCGGTGTCACGGCGGGGACGGGACCAAAGGTGGGGCTTTATAGCCGCGGCACCGGGCTCGCTAGTGGTGCAAAGGCGAGCGGCGGCCCCAGCGCGACCGAGCACCCTGCTCGCCACAAGGCATCGCCCCGCGGGGCAGGAGATGCTCCTCACCGCCGCTGCCCCAGCGGGACCCTCCTCCCCGCAGCACAAGGCTCCGCGGGGCACACACCTCTCCCGGAGGGCCGGGTGTAGGTGACTTCTCTGCAGAAAAGTCACATTTACGGCCCAGACGGAGGAGAAGCTTCCCGAGAAAGGGAGGAAAGTCGCATTTTCACGGACAAACTGCACCCAGGTTGGTTTCTCCCGCACTGGGCGCGTCACTGGACCTGCTTCCACCACAGCGACCCTTCTCCTCCCGCGTTATCTGTCCCCTTCAGCACGTCCCCGGCTGTTCAGCTCTCCCCACCGCACCGGGGCGAGGAGAGGAGCGAGTGCAGCTCAGGGCACATGCACGCCCTGTCCTTCCCTCCCGACCTTTGGTCCTGCCTGCTGTGATGCTCCCAGGATGCTGGTCGAGCTGCTGCGGTGCCCTGCCCTGCCCGGCTGCAGCTGCCAGCCCTCTGATTGGCAGGAGGCTGAATCTGAGCCAGCAGGGTGCCCAGGTGGCCAAGAAGGCCAGGGGCATCCTGGCCTGGATCAGACACTGGGTGTCTGGCAGGAGCAGGGAGGGGATTGTCTCCCTGGACTCAGCACTGGGGTGGCTGCACCTTGAGTGCTGGGTCCAGTTTGGGCACCTCAATGCAAAGAAGACATCAAGGGGCTGCAACCAGGGCAGAGAAGGGTAACAGAGCTGGGGAAGGGCTGCAGAATCAGTCTGATGGGAGGAAATTGAAGGAGTTGTGGCTGGTTAGTTTGAAGAAGAGGAGGAGGCTGAGGGGAGACCTCATCGCTCTCTGCAGCTCTCTGGAAGGACCCTGCAGAGATGCTAGTGCTGGGCTCTGCTCACAGGTCAGTAGTGACAGGGGCAGAGGGAAGGGCTTCCAGCTCCAACAGGGGAGGGTCAGACTGGCCATCAGGAAGAGACTCTTCCTGGAGAGAGCGGTCAGGGACTGGGATGGGCTCTGGAGCTGGGAAAAAGGAGGAAGAGACTCTTTCAAGGTCCCTTCCAACCCCTCATGCTCTGGGATTCCTCACGGGGAGCCTTGCAGGAAGCACAGGCTCAGCTCCTGACACTCATCCCAGCTAACGGGTTCAGCAGGAGGAAGAGCCCAGCGCCTGCCTCCCCAGTTCCCCCTCCCAGAGCTCAAAGCCACAGAGACCACTTCAGGAACCGGAGGCTCTCCGCGGGCACAGGGGCACCTCGCGGACCGTTGCCCAGGGCGACTGCAGCCGCTCCGGTGGCAGTTTCACCATGAACTGGTTGTGGTTCAGCAAACCCCAGGCACCGCGTCTCAGGAACAGGAACCTCAGCGGCCGACGCCTGCAGGATGCCAGCCCGGCCCCGCAGGAAAACGGCACCAAAAGCCTCACGAACCCCTCCAGGGGTTGGCTCGTGGGACCCATCCCCTGCCGGGAGCGGTCCCGCACCTCCGTGCCCGGTGCAGAGCCTCCAGCTCCGGGCAGAGCAAACGCAGCCACCTGCGGACCCAGCCCTGATGCTGCAGGCTCGGGCGGTACCCGGCAGCAACCGGCTGCCCCCGCACCTCTGCCGCGCAAACCGCCGCTTCCTGAGGGGAGGCGCCAGCCCTGACATATTTCACTCGCCGGGGCAACCGTCCCCCCATCCCAGTGACAAACGGAACCGGAGCCCTTCCTGCTGCGCGGCTCCCGGCCGGGCTGCAGCTCGGAGCTCCCCGGCTCGCGTGGGGAGGTGGCAAGGAAAGACCTGCAGCTGGGGGAGGCTGGCAGGGAATCCCTCTCGGAGGGCTTCTGCCACCGCAGCTGGAGCCCCCGGGCGTCAGGCGAGGCCAGACCTCAGCAACCAAGAGCCCCCACCCTTGGGCACCCTCTGTCTCCTAGAGCTAACGTGGGCTTATCCTTCCCTTCCACTCCACGTGCCCCCAGCTGGGTGGGAAGTGACCCAGCACATGGCCCCACAGGTCCGATCACGGCATGAGGATCTCACGTCCACCCTTCTCCCCACAGGCACTCATTGGTCATCCCACCACGGCCACATCATCCACACCCTCACCGAGCGGTCATCCCACCACATCCATGCCCACGCTGGTTGGTTACCCAACCATGTCCACATCCTCAACTGATCATCCCACCATATCCTCATTGATCATCTCACCATGTCCACACCTTCACTGACTGTCCCACCATGTCCTTATCCTCATTGATCATCTCACCATGTCCACACCTTCACTGACTGTCCCACCATGTCCTCATCCTCATTGACCATCCCACCACATCCACACCCTCACTGATCACCCACCCAAGTCCATGTCCACCAAGTGCCCAGCAGACAGCATCGCCAAGAAGACCAACCTCTGTGCTTCAAGAGTGTTGGCTTCACACGACAACCCCCTACCCAGAGGGGCTCTGGGGAGGGCCCCTGATCAGGAGCCACATGAGGTGGCAGGACCACTGCCAACGGGACCACCGCCAACACCTGCAAGAAGCACAGAGGGAAGGCTGATGGCTGGTGCCAGTCACCAGCACAGGAGGGTCTGTGCTGAGCAGCACCAGGGCAGCTTCAGCCCAACCTGCTGCAGCCATGAGAAAGCTGAACTCCGTGGTTCCTGCCCCAGTTCAGCACTTCCTCTGCTCTCCTTCTTCACCTCAAAGCACCAGGTCACCAGCAACAAGCCCAACCAGCCTGAGGCCACCAGCAGAGCCTGGGTGCAGAGCTCTTGCTTTAAGAGCAGTGGGTCAGGGGCTGCTTCTGCTGCAAGAGAGACTCTGGGGGGTTCCAACACTGGGCAACTAGGTCTGACCGTATGGCTGACCCTCCTTAAGTGAGAGGTTGGCTTAGAGCCCTCCCCGAGGTCCCTTCCATGTGAGGTACCCTGCAAGGCTACTCTGCTCTGTCCTTGCAGGGGGGCAGTTCACAAGCAGCTCTGCTTCCCCCTGCTGAGGGCTCTGATTTACCATCAGGGCAGGGGGATGGGACTGGATGATCTCTCGAGGTCCCTTCCAATACCTGATGACTGGATCTAGGGGATCCTGCTGTGGCAGGGGGATTGGACTGGATGGTCTTTCGAGGTCCCTTCCAATCCCTAATGCTCTGAGATGGGAAGTCTCCTGCTCTTTCACAGCCACAGGAACTGCTGTGGGTGGCTGCTCCCTCACACCTTGCATGAGGCTTCTCTGCTGCAGCAGCAGGAAGTGTCAGCAGAAACCACCTCAATCAGCTTCAAGAGCAGAGATGAAGCCTGAGCAGACTTTCTGTGACACCACTACCAACGCCCTCCCCAGCAGCTAAGGCAACCTGGGCACTGCCCTTTGCTCAAGCCAACTCCAACATAAGGTCTCTAGACCTCACATCCCAGGAAAGCTGGATCATCAGGAGCAGGAAACACCCCCAAACCAAGAGACACCAGACCCAAAGCGTCGCTGAATGGGGTGAGGAGGGTGAAAACCTCCACAGGCTGCTGCTGGGAGCTGCAGAGGCCATCAGCTCGCAGCTTTGTCTGCAGGAGGGCACCAAGGAGAGCCCAGCCAGCAGTGCTGCTGAGCCCAGAGAAGCCTCTTCCACCCTGGGGCCTGGCTCTCTCACAGCTCTGTGCCCTCCCCTGCTTTTCACCCCTCAGGGAGCCTCTCAGGCAAAGGAACCTAGATGCAGCGAGCTAAAGCACAAGAGATCCCTCAGCCTCAGGTCATCCCTAGAACAACCCACAGCTGACCAATCCCAGTTTCTTACTGGGAGGGGTTAGGAGGAGGCACTGGGTTCCCAGGAAGCTCATCCCCCACTCTGTTCCCATTAACAGAGGGGAGATGCTGCTCGGCCCCATCCAGAGCATCACAGGAGAGGAGAAGCAGCTGCAGGAGGAGGGTCCTCTGCAGGGACCACAAAGCAAAGACACAGATGCAATGGAAGAAAGGGAGGAGACACCAGAACTACTGAGGGAACAAGCAATAAAAACCACAGGAGGGGTCACAGTACCTGGTTCCTGAGGAGCTGACAGGACACAACCTGGATCTGCTGCAGGGCACCTCACTCAGCCCACAGCCAGGGCTCAGCAGAGCTGGTGCCACTGCCCCAGCTCCAACTAAATGGGTCTCCCGGCCCCTTCCCACCCCCTGGGCTCAATCACACCCCTAAGGAGCTCCAGCTGGCAGCAGGGTGCAGCTACTGGTGTGGCCCTGGATAGGCTGCCCCAGGGAAAGCCCGGAGCTTGATGGGCTGAAGAGCAGCAGCTGCTGCCCACCGCGTCCAAACGGGACCAGCAAAGCCTTGCAAGGTAGCCAGCAGCACATCAGGGCTGGCCAGAACCCAGCATCCTACAAAAACGGGCTACAGCAGCTCTGCTTCCTATTTCCTTTTCCTTGCGGCTCTGAAAATACTCCTCACAGAGGTCAGAGGGCTTTGGGGCAGCTGCTGAGGGTGTTGCTGCTGCTGCTGCTGTGGGGCCAGCTGAGCACACTGAGGGGCCATTAACCAAAGCTCCAGCGCGACCTCTCCTATTGATTTCCCACCAGGGCCCCCAGGTCCCTTTCTCCTCTGCTGCTCTCCAACAGGTCAGTCCCCACCCTAGAGTGGTCCCTGGGGCTGCCCTTGCCCAGATGCCAGACCCTGCACTGCCCTGGTTCTAGTTCATTCAGTGTCTCCCCTCCCAGCTCTCCAGCCTGTCCAGGTCTTGCTGGATCCTTGGATCAAGATCCATTTAAATCCTTGGCCAGCAGCTGGTGCAAAGGGCCTGGAGCCGGTGAAGGAGGCAGCGTGAGGAAATGGGAACTGAAGCAACCTCTGTTGATGGGAAAGAAGAAGTAGCTGGGATCTGTCTCAGCTGGTTTCACATCCAGGAACCTCCTTTCACACACAGTCCCTCCTGCTGTACCAGGAGAGGAAAGCAGGAGGTCCAAGCCAGGCTCTGGGTTGCCAAGGGGATGCAGGTGCCGATGGAAATACAGCCATGGTGGGGACTTGTCCTATTGTTGGGTGCCCCTGAGCAGAGCCTGGCTCCATCCTCCTGACACCCACCCTTCACATCTTGATCAGCATCCATGGGGTCACCCCTCAGGCTCCTTTTCCCCAAGCTGAAGACACTCAGCAGCCTCAGCCTCTCCTCAGCAGGGAGCTGCTCCCCTCGAAGAAGGGTGATGCAGAGTCAAGAGTGCTGCGGGTCCTGCTGACACACCTGATGCCCAGAGGCAGATGGATGTCAGGAAGAATCAACNGATCTGTCTCAGCTGGTTTCACATCCAGGAACCTCCTTTCACACACAGTCCCTCCTGCTGTACCAGGAGAGGAAAGCAGGAGGTCCAAGCCAGGCTCTGGGTTGCCAAGGGGATGCAGGTGCCAATGGAAATACAGCCATGGTGGGGACTTGTCCTATTGTTGGGTGCCCCTGAGCAGATCCTGGCCGCATCCTCCTGACACCCACCCTTCACATCTTGATCAGCATCCATGGGGTCACCCCTCAGGCTCCTTTTCCCCAAGCTGAAGACACTCAGCAGCCTCAGCCTCTCCTCAGCAGGGAGCTGCTCCCCTCGAAGAAGGGTGATGCAGAGTCAAGAGTGCTGCGGGTCCTGCTGACACACCTGATGCCCAGAGGCAGATGGATGTCAGGAAGAATCAACAAGGTTGGAAAAGACCTACAAGATCATCCAGCCCAACCACCAGCCCAACGCAGCCCTGCCCAGCCGCTCTCTCAGGAACCAACTCCTAACTAAGATCCAGTCGAAGCCTCCCCTGACGCAGCTCGAGGTCTTCTAGGTCTCATGGAAGAGACCCACAAGGTCATCCAGCCCAACCATGACCCCACCCTGCCCACCAAAGCCTGTTCCCCAGGGCCACATCTGCTCGGTGGTTGAACCCCTCCAGGGACGGCGACTCCCTGAGCAGCCTGTTCCAGCCCCTGAACAGGGAAGAGATGGCTCCTGATGGCCAACCTCAGCCTCCCCTGCAGTCCCCAGAGGGCTGGAGCACGTGAGCACCCCAGGCTGTGGTTACACCTCAAGCTCCAGGAGCTGCTCCAGCACAGGCTGGGGAGCAGAAAGGTCCCTGTTTCCGAAGGGGTTAAGGAGCGATTGCACAGCCCAGGGCAGAGGTGATGAGAGGGCAAAGGGCTACCTGAGGGTTCCTTGGTTCAGACTGGCCTCACCCCACCAGTGGCTGATGGAGCACCCGGGGGTCTTCCACCCACAGCAGTTCCCTTCCAACCCTATGATTCTATGGGACCTCCAAAGGGCAGCCAGCCCAACCCCCCTGCACCCAGCAGGACCAGCACCCCCCAGCCCAGGTTGCCCACAGCCCCAGCCAGCCAGACCTTGAATGGCTCCAGGGATGGGACCCCCACCCTCTCCCAGGGATCCCCCAGCCTCAGATTCAACAACTTTTTCCTCCTGTCTGACCTAAATCTGCCCTTTTCCAGTTTCTAACCAGGACCCCTCGTCCTGTCGTTCCCTGCCCTTGGGAGCAGCCTTCCCCAGCCTCCCGACAGCCCCTGGGATGGTTGGAGGGAGCCTCCAGAACCTTCTCCTCTCCAGCTGAGCAACCCCAGCTCCCTGAGCCTGTCCCCAGAGCAGAGGGGCTCCAGCCCTCCAGCATGTCCATGGGCTCCTCTGGAGCTGCTCCAGCATCCCCACATCCCTGTGGCGCTTGGAGCTCCAGAGCTGGTGGCAGGGCTCCGGGTGAGGTCCCACCAGGGCAGGGCAGAGCAGCCTGCTGGCTGCAGGAGCATCACCAGCACCCCAGCTCCTGGGGGAAGCAGCACTGGGGCTCTGCACCCACCGTGGGGACGGAGGGTGAGGGCAGGGGAAGGCCAGGGGTGACCCCCTCTCCACACACGAACCGGGTGGGTGACAGCTCCCCCGGGGCCACAGCCTGGTGCCAGTCATTTAGAAACACGCGGGCAGAGGCTGGTGGGCGCCGCGAGGGCTGACCTCCCCCTGACCTCCCAGCAGCCTGGGAAACTCAACCACAGGCTCGAAGTGAAGAGACTCGAAGCCACAGAGGTCTGGCTCGTGTTTTTTGTAGCTCATCAGCCACAGGGCTCTGTCGAGGCGCCGGAACCACTGCGGGAAGGGAGAAGTGAGAACCCTGGGGGGGGGGGTTATGTTCTAAGAATCAGAGAATCACCCTGGCTGGAGAGGACCTCCAGGAGCATCCAGCCCAGCCCTCAGCCCAACAGCTCCCTAACCCCCAGACCATGACCTCAAGGGCTCCAGCTACTTGGGTTTTAAACCCCTCCAGGGATGGGGACTCCAGCACCTCCCTGGGCAGCCTGGTCCAGAGCCCAGCCACTCTCTCAGCAAAGAGCTTCTTCCCAAGATCCAACCCAAACCTCCCCTGATGCAACTTGAGGCCATTTTCCCTCATCTTATCATCAGGACTTTGGGAGAAGAGACCAGCAGCAGCCTGGCTACAGTCTCCTGTGAGGGAGCCAGAGAGAGCAAGGAGGTCTCCTCTCAGCCTCCTCTTCTCCAGACTCAGCAAGCCCAGTTCCCTCAGCTGCTCTCCACAGGGTCTGTTCTCCAGCTCTGTTGCCCTCCTCTAGCCCCACTCCAGCCCCTCAATGTCCTCCTGACTCTGTGGCCCCCAACACTGGTCCCAGCACTCCAGGTGGGGTCTCACAAGTTCAGAGCACGGGGGCACCATCACCTCCCTCCTCCTGCTGGTGACCAAATTCCTGATGCNCCAACAGCTCCCTAACCCCCAGACCATGACCTCAAGGGCTCCAGCTACTTGGGTTTTAAACCCCTCCAGGGATGGGGACTCCAGCACCTCCCTGGGCAGCCTGGTCCAGAGCCCAGCCACTCTCTCAGCAAGGAGCTTCTTCCCAAGATCCAACCCAAACCTCCCCTGATGCAACTTGAGGCCATTTTCCCTCATCATCAGGACTTTGGGAGAAGAGACCAGCAGCAGCCTGGCTACAGTCTCCTGTGAGGGAGCCAGAGAGAGCAAGGAGGTCTCCTCTCAGCCTCCTCTTCTCCAGACTCAGCAAGCCCAGTTCCCTCAGCTGCTCTCCACAGGGTCTGTTCTCCAGCTCTGTTGCCCTCCTCTAGCCCCACTCCAGCCCCTCAATGTCCTCCTGACTCTGTGGCCCCCAACACTGGTCCCAGCACTCCAGGTGGGGTCTCACAAGTGCAGAGCACGGGGGCACCATCACCTCCCTCCTCCTGCTGGTGACCAAATTCCTGATGCAGTCAAGGATGCTGTTGGCCTCCTTTGGCCACCTGAGCACCCTGCTGGCTCCTGTTAATCTGGCTGTCACCCACCACCCCCAGGTCCTTCTCCATCAGGCAGCTCTGCAGCCCCTTTGCCCCGATCCTGGAGCTGCTGGGGGCTGTTGTTGCCGAAGTGCAGGAGCCAGCACTGGGCTCTGTTAACCCTCATCCCGGTGGCCTCAGCCCCTCGCCCCAGCCTGTTCGAGCTACAGGGTCTCCTCCAGGTCAGTGTCATCAGTGGGGTTCTGCCGGGTGCCAGCAGGACCCCCGTCTTGCGAGGAGCTCGCCGGCGCCCGCGGGTGAGCAGTGAGCAGGGATGTTCCACATCAAAGCAGAAACGAAACCTTTGGGGAAGGTCTTTGAGGAAATTTACATTCAAAACCCGAACCAAAACTGGTGTCTTCAAAGAACTGGTGGGTTTTGCCCCCCCAAACCCAGTTTTCCTCAAGCTCCTCTTTCACACCCTGTGTTTAACTCCCTCAAGGGAGGCTGCAGTCAGGTGGGGGTCAGGCTCTTCTCCCAGACACCAGGACCAGAGGGCAGAGCCTGAAGCTGCTCCAGGGGAGGGTTAGGCTGGATGTCAGGAAGCCCTTCCTCACAGGAGTGTGCTCAGAGCCTGGACTGGACTGCCCAGGGCAGTGGGGGAGTCTCCACCCCTGGAGGTGCTGAAGGACAGCCTGGCTTTGGCCCCTAGTGCCCTGCTCTGGCCACTGTGGTGATGCTAGGGCTGGCTGAGCTCAGGGGGCTTCTCCAGCCTCAGTCCTTCTGGGATTCCATAGCTTCCAGTGCAGCAGAAGCTACTCACCAGACACTATCAACGTAAAGACTTCACCCTGAGAAGTCTACGTGGGCTGGTGGAGCAGCTGAGGAACCCACCCAGGGCCAGAGAGAAGTGGTCCCATTTCAAACCTCCTTCCAAAGCCCTGACAACCCCAGAGCACTTGATGCTGAAGCTGCAAAAGTCACCTTGATTCTGCCACAGCCCCACATCCCCACGTTCCCAGTCCAAAGCCCAGCTTCTAATGAACCAGGTTCTTCTGGGAAGCAGGAGACCTCCCGACGCGATGACGTGGCCCAGGCTCTCCCACAGGGCAGGCACAGGGGGGTTCTGGCTGCAGAATTCAGGCCCAGGACCAGCTCAGCCACCTCTCTTCCCCGTTTCCTTGTGGTGTCCCCTTGCAACAGCAGCCACCAGATGATGAGAGCTCTCCCATGGCCATCACCAGCCACCAGCCACCAGCCAGAGCTGCGGGCTCTGCAGACCATCAGCTGCTGCTCCCTGAGCTCTGCACCCCTGCTTCCAGCCTTGGCTCCAGCCCTCGCCTCTTCGGGCTACAAACCACGTGTGAAGAAGGAAAGGGAGGCAGGAGCAGCTGCAGTGGGACTGGACTTCCACATCCACGGGTGCAAAGGTCTCCTCTGCTGGAGCACGTCCATGCCTTCCCATGCTGGTGTCCACTCTCCCTCCACGAGCTGTGCAGGAACACACAGTTTACTACACGGGCATCAAGAGAGCTGACAGTGTGTCATCCCTTCCCCTCTCCATCCCTTCTCCTCTCCATCACTTCCCCTCTCCATCCCTTCCCCTCTCCAGCCCCTCACCTCTCCATCCCTCCACCTCTCCATCCCTTCTCCTCTCCATCCCTTCCCCTCTCCATCCCTTCCCCTCTCCAGCCCCTCACCTCTCCAGCCCTCCACCTCTCCATCCCTTCTCCTCTCCATCACTTCCCCTCTCCATCCCTTCCCCTCTGCACCTCCTCTGTAGAGCTCCTCACGTGAGGTGGAGAGCAGGCTCTGCCCTGCAGAAGGCCCCATTAGAACCCCATTAAAAATGACCCTGAAGTCATCTCCAAGGGGGAAAACTCTCCTTGCAGCCCAGCTGGAAGGTGAAAACTCAGGTCAGGGAGTCTAAAGTCTCTGTAGCCCTCCAGCACCAGCTGTGAGAGACCCTGGTGGCCTCTGCTTCCCCCAGCTTGACCCACTCCAGCCTAGCCAGCTCACCCTGAGGAACAGGTCTCCCCTTTGCTCACCTCCTGCTCTGCCTTAGTGGTCTGAGAGCTGCTTTCCCCATGACCCAAGGCCACGCTGAGGTGCTTGGACAGGACACACCTCACCCACCGTCCAGCTTGTAACAGGAACCAGTTGGAAGGTGCCTGCCCGTGCTGGGACTCGCAGGCGTCCCGCTCCCTCATCCACGCAACGGCTTGGAGGGTCACCAAGGGGCTGGTGCAGGGCTGGCTGCTGGCTGCAGCTGGAGCAGGCAGGGATTTCAGGTGGTTTGTTTGATGGAAGAGAAGCCCAGTTGCACACCTGTACCCTCCCCTGCACATGGGGCTGTCGATGGGTGGGGTAGATGGACCTGATCCTCACAGGCAGACTGTTCAGGACGGTCCTTGTGGCCACATGGTCATCTCCCAGAACGCACTGACTGGAGTCCAACACCTGGAACCGAAGTCCTGGGGACCAGGAAGGCTTTGGGAACCGGTCTGGGCTTCGTCTGCAGCTCCCACCTGGGGCTGATGTCCTTTCATCTGGCATCCAAGCTGCAAGGCTGCTGCAGAACAGCTCCTGTTCCTTCTTGCTGGCATCTGCAGCCTCTGGAGAAGGGGAGCAAAGACAACAAGCAGCAAGTCATCACTGAATAGTCAGGGTTGGGAGGGACCTTAAAGGTCACCCAGCTCCAACCCCCCTGCACAGGCAGGGGCACCTTCACCACAACAGGCTGCTCAGGGCTCCAGCCAACCTGCCCTTCAACACTGCCAGGGATGGGGCAGCCACAACTGCCTGGGGCAGCCTGTTCCAGCATCTCCCCACCCTCACAGCAAAGAGTTGGTTCCTCATGGCCAACCTCAATCTCCCCTCTTCAAGTCATGAGCCCTTTCCCCTTGTCCTCTCGCTACCACCCCTGTCAAAAGCCTTCCCCAGCTCTCTTGCAGCCCCCTTCCTTCAGAGACTGGAAAGATGCTTGAAGGTCACCTGGGAGCCTCCTCTTCTCCAGGCTGAACAACCCCACCTTGCTCAGCCTGTCCTCACAGGGAAGCTGCTCCAGCCCTCAGAGGAGCATTGGAGTCACTCTCCTTTGGACCTGTTCCAGGAGCTCTGTGTCCTCCTGATGTTGGGGACTCCAGAACTGGACCCAGTACTGCAGGTGGGGTCTCACCAGTGCAAAGCAGAGGGGGAGACTCCCCTCCCTCGACCGACTGTCCCTGCTGCTCTTGCTGCAGCCTAGGGCACGCCAGGTCGCTGTGCTCCTCCCCAGACTTGGCGCTGGGTGTGGGACTGGACTGGAGGATCTTTGCAGGTCCCTTCCAATCCCTGATGTTCTCTGCTAAACAGAAGGTTGGGAAGGGCTGCTGCAGCTCCCTGTGCAGCCCCTGCAGCAGTCTGATCTCTGCCGTTCACACGGGGCCAGGACCGACTCACCCATCACCCTGGGAGCAGCTGCGCTGGTGACTTGTATTTGTAGAGCTTCCAGGCAGGGCCAGGCTCAGCTGCCCAGGACAACAGCGGTGGCTGCTGCCACTCCTGCCTGTCTGTACCCGGGGGGAGCCACAGCGGCCGGCATCGCACTCGCGGCGGCCGTCGGCTGCTCCTTGGACCCGGCCAGCACCAGCCGCTGGCAGCGAAAGACGCAGAGGGGCCGGTCACATCACGAAACCAGACGCAGCCCAACACTTCCAGGAGCTCAGCAGCGTCTGCCTGCGGGGACAGGGGCTCAAGCCCGAGGTACCTGGGGCTCTCTCAGCAGCGCAGCCCCACGCTGGGAGCACGAGTCAGGCTGCAGGGGATCTTCCCACAGTGGGCTGTGGCTGCACTCGTCCTGCGTGGGTGTGAAACACGAGCGAGCCCTTTCGGCTGTGCCCACCTCAGCCACCAGCAAGCCACCAGCAAGCCACCAGGTTGCACACAATCCCAGAGCATCAGGGGCTGGAAGGGACCTTGAGAGATCACTCAGTCCCGTCCCCCTGCCCCAGCAGGATCCCCTAGATCCAGCCATAGAATCCCAGAACATTAGGAATTGGAAGGGACCTCAAAAGATCATCCAGTCCCATCCACCTGACACAGCAGGATCCCCTGGATCCAGACATTAGGGATTGGAAGGGACCTCAAAAGACCATCCAGTCCCATTGCCCTGCCCCAGCAGGGTCCCCTAGACCCAGTCAATCACTCGAAGGTCCTCAGAGGCACCGCTCTGCATCAACAGGAAGCCCAGTGCTCCGAGCAGGCGATTAGGATCAGGAAACCTGCTGCTGTTTGCTCTTCCTCTCGGTTCTGCCCTCTCCCCACCTCCAACCCACCCCGAGCCACACTGCCAGGCCAGCACACAGCCCAGCACAGGGTTCACTCCCCTGGTTAATGGTTACTGGGCAGCTGGAGAGCTTCAGATGAAAAGGTTTCGTCCCGGGGGATGAACCCAGGGAGGCTGCAGCGCCCAGCGCGGGCTGCGGGATTCCTCTGCAGGGAACGCCGGGGTCAAGGTGGGGGTGAGATCAGCGCCGAGCCGGGGCGGGAGGAGCTCTGGAACCAGATGAGGGAACCAGGCAGAAAGCTGCGGATAAGCACCTTGGAAAGGGTCCCGACAGAAAACTGCCCTCTGGACGGAATCCACCGTGTTGCAGGGCTGCTTGGGGTCTGTAAGGGCAAACCTCAGCTTTCCCCTCCCTGCCTCGGAGCCAGACGTAGCTGGGGCATTCCTTCCTGTCTGGGGCAGGGAGAGATGCTCCATAAAGCAGCTGGAACCACAGAATGAAGGAACACTGGGACCTCCAAAGATCATCCAGTCCCATCCCCCTGCCACAGCAGGATCCCCCAGATCCAGTCACACAGGAACATGGCCAGGAGGGTTTGAAATGTCTCCAGAGAAGGAGACTCCACAACCCCCCTGGGCAGCCCCTGCCAGGGCTCTGGCACCCTCACTGGGAAGAATCCAGGGTTAAAATATTAACACTACAACAATAGAACACTCTACATAGAGAATCATAGAATCATCCTGGCTGGAAAGAACCTCCAGCATCATCCAGCCCACCCCTCATCCCAACAGCTCCCTGAGTCCCAGACCATGACCTCAAGTGCTCCAGCTACTCAGTTTTTAAACCCCTCCAGGGATGGGGATTCCAGCACCTCCCTGGGCAGCCTGTTCCAGTGCCCAACCACATTCTCAGCAAAGAGCTTCTTCTGAAGATCCAGTCTGACCCTCCCCTGGCACAGCCTGAGCCCATCTCCTCCGCTCCTATCTCTGGTCCCTAGGGGGAAGAGGCCAACCCCCACCTCACTGCAACCTCCCTTCAGGGATCTGTAGAGAGCAGTGAGGTCTCCCCTCAGCCTCCTCTCCTCCAGGCTGAACAGCCCCAGCTCCCTCAGCCTCTCCCCACCAGCCCTGCAGCACAGCCACCACGAGCATCTCCACCCCCCTGCGCCCACCGGGCTGCTCCTCACTCACTCCTTTCCACGTTTCTGCCTCTTCCAGGCCACCCTGGAACTACACGGGGTCGGCTAAGACCGTGTGAGCCACAAGAGGGGTGACGAGGGGTCACGGCAGCAGCAGCCGTGACCCAGCAGCGATAGCCCCGGTCCGTGCCCTCTCCTCCCTCCCCCGAGCTGCCGCCCGCGTTTCCGCGGCGGACCTGCCGGTCACCTCCGGACCAGCACAGGACCGGCTCCATCCCTCTGGTTGTCGGTTTCCCCGCTCGCATTTCCGTCGGCAGGATGTTTTGTCCCGACCCCACCGGGCAGCAGGGGACCGGCTGCTGCGGACACGGACCCGGGGCTGCGCCGCAGAGGCAGCGGAGCCGGGAGGAAGCCAGACGGGCTGGCGAACGGGGCTCGGCGGCCAATGCGGCGACGTCACGAGCCGCCACAAACAGCAGCGACTCGCTTGGAAGCCGCAGTCCTTCCTGCTCAAGGCCGTGACATGCTCGTGCTCCTGGGCTCACCTTCCTGGGCTCAAAATAGCCCCAAAAGCCCCGGCTGGACGTGGCCAACCCCAGCGCCCAGCCTGCACCAGCCCAGCTCCCGTGGTGGGACCGTGGTGAAAGCAAATAACTCATCCTGGGGGCTGTGTGGGGTGAGAAATGCGACTGGGAGGGCTCCAGCAGCCTTCAAGCAAAGGGTTTGACCTGCCTGGCTCTGCTTCTCCTGCTGCCTCTGCTCTGATGGAGGCCTGGATGCTCCAGTCACAGAAAGCACAGAACATTAGGGGTGGGAAGGGACCCAGAAAGATCACCCAGTCCAATCTCCCTGACACAGCAGGATCCCCTAGATCCAGTCATTAGGGGTGGGAAGGGACCCAGAAAGATCACCCAGTCCAATCTCCCTGACACAGCAGGATCCCCTAGATCCAGTCATTAGGGGTGGGAAGGGTCCCAGAAAGATCACCCAGTCCAATCTCCCTGACACAGCAGGATCCCCTAGATCCAGTCATTAGGGATTGGAA
Organism: Rhinopomastus cyanomelas; assembly: GCA_013400115.1. NCBI lineage: Eukaryota > Metazoa > Chordata > Aves > Bucerotiformes > Rhinopomastidae > Rhinopomastus > Rhinopomastus cyanomelas. Next base: position 515,961 of record VXBP01000029.1, on the reverse strand, counting down.
GGGACCCAGAAAGATCACCCAGTCCAATCCCTGCCAGAGCAGGATCCCCTAGATCCAGTCACACAGGAACAGTCCAGGAGGGTTTGAAACATCTCCAGAGAAGGAGACTAGTCCGAATGGAAAGGAGGGAGCAGAGGGAGAGGGCAACGGTGAACAGTGATTCCTGGGCATGGAGGAAGGATGATCTGGAGCAGAGGAGGTTCCCCATCAGTGTGAGAAGGACCTTGTTCCCAGGGAGGGTGCCAGAGCCCTGGCAGGGGCTGCCCAGGGTGGTTGTGGAGTCTCCTTCTCTGGAGACATTTCAAACCCTCCTGGGCTGTTCGTGTGTGACTGGATCTAGGGGATCCTGCTGTGGCAGGGGGATGGGACTGGGTGATATTTCGAGGTCCCTTCCAATCCCTCACCCTCTGGGATTCCAGCTGCACTCCCTCAGTACAAAAGCAGCCTTGGCCACCAAGGAGAAGTTGCCTTTTTCCCCTCTTGTTGTTTCCAAATAGAGAAAAGCTGTTATCAAGCCACAATAGAAAAAACCCCACGTTCTTGAGCACCAGCCTCTGTCTGTTTTGTGCTCCTGGCTCTGAACAAAGAGCACAGACAAAACAAATGAGGGGAAGATGTTCTTGAGGAGAGGGATCTGCTCCTTTCTTCTTTTCTCCTTAAATCCATATCCACTGTGTTTATCCTGGCTGGGAGGCAGCACCCTCCATCCTTCTCCACGTCCCCAAACAAACCCCAGCCAGTGACGCAATTCCCCTCCATCAAGGTCTCAGCCCCAGTGTCGCTGCACCCGGAGCGGAACTGGGACCTTCAGTTCCAGTGGGCTGAGAGTCAAAATATGACAGCAATTTGCTTACCAGGAGGAAAAGCTCTGGGGAAGGCTTCTGGCTCTCTCTCTCTTGATCTTTCTCCCTCTCTCTCTATCTCTCTCTCTCCCAGAAGCTCAGCTCATGGGTCCTGCTCATCCCTGGCTGGGTTCAAAGTCATAGAGATCTGGAGCTTAGGGACAGGGTTTAGTGGTTGGATGGGGCAGCTGGGTTGATCGTTGGGCCTGAAGGTCTTTTCCAACCTGGAGAGTCTATTCACCTGGGACACGTCACCCCCTGAAAACAGCAGCTCCCAGCGCCCGCTGCAGCCAGGAGGTCTCAGAGCGACGCCCTGGCAGCTCCTCTGCAGACCAGGAACCCAGCGCAGAGCGAGGGCTCCCAGGTGGGGGTTGTTGACCCGAGAAAAGCCACTCGATCTCATTACTTTGCTCGACACGGGAGAGAACAAACAGGGCTTGCAGGGAGCAGCTGCCGTGATAAGGCTGAGCAGCCCGGCCGGAGCAGCCCCGGGTGTGGATGGAGGGGAGGTCCGGGGCTCAGGGGCCGCACTGAGGCAAGGCAGAGCCCTCCCCTCCCCTCCTGCCAGCTGCAGAGGGATGCCCGGGGCTGGCAGGAGCTCTGGGAGAGGAGAAGAGGGGGATGGCCCCCGCCGGGGTGATTCCACCGCCAAGTGTTTGTGAAACGCTCGTTTCCCCCGCACTTGGCACCGGGCGGAGGCGGCGGGTTCGGCTGGGGGTGAGTTCGCGTGAATCACACAAGGAAGTGCAGCCACCGAGAGCGCTGGAGCCCCGCAGCTCTGCCCGGCGAGCGTCCGCTCCGCGTGTCGGGGAGCAGCAGGACGCCCCGTCCCGAGCAGCCCTGCAGGAGCCCAGGAGGCACTGGGATCCTCGGGGTGCTGAGGGTGCTGCTGCTGGCTCTGCTCAGGGCAAAGGTGGGGTCACTTGCTCTGCCCACCCCAGCAGCCCTTAGTCATGAGGAATAACGAGGGGAAGGAGATGCTTTGAGTCAGAGTCACGGACCGTTAGGGATTGGAAGGGACCTCGAGAGATCATCCAGTCCAGTCCCCCTGACACAGCAGGATCACCCAGATCCAGTCATCAGGGACTGGAAGGGACCTCAGGAGATCATTCAGTCCCATCACCCTGACACAGCAGGATCCCCTAGGTCCAGTCACAGGAACATGATCAGGTGGGTTTGAAATGTCTTCAGTCAAGGAGCCTTCACAACCCCCTGGGTGGCCCCTGCCAGGGCTCTGGCACCCTCCCCAGGAAGAAGGTCCTTCTCCCACTGATGCTGAACCTCCTCTGCTCCAGCTCACACCCGCTGCCCCTTGTCCTGTCACTGGGTGCCCCCGAGCAGAGCCTGGCTCCATCCTCCTCACACCCACCCTTCACATCTTGATCAACACCCATGGGGTCACCCCTCAGGCTCCTTGTTTCCCAGCTCCAGAGCCCCAGCTCCCTCAGCCTCTCCTCAGCAGGGAGATGCTCCCCTCCCTCCATCACCCCTGTGGCTCTGAGCTGGGCTCTCTCCAGCAGCTCCGTGTCCCTCACCACCCCGCACGATGCTGTCGGCAGGAAGGCGATGCCAGGGCTGCATGGGCAGCCGCAGCTGCTCCGTACAACCCTGCCTGTTGTTTCAGAAAAGGGTCTTTCGGCAGGGAACGGCCCCTGCTGCGTTTGCCGACCCCCTCGGGGTGGCTCCTGGCTCTGCCTTTCCTTTCCTGAACGGGAGACGACGGCTACCAGGACACAGAAACCAGCCCACGTCAGTGACGAGGCTCCGGCGAGCGGCACCGGCCCTGACCCGCTGTCCTCCTCCTCCGCTGCGGCTCTGCCTCCTCCCAGGGGCTGAAATCCAAGGGTTGAGCAGATAAGACCCTCCTCCTCCTCTATCTAATCTCTCTGTGCGGCTCTGTCTCCGCACAGGCGCTCGCTGGGCTCTCCCCAGCCCGGCTCAGCCCTCCCACGGCGCAAACAGAGCCGGGGGAGCTGCTCCATCGCCCGCTGCAGCCGGGGTGGCCTTGATCTCCCCAGGGACTCAGAACCGTTTGGGCTGGAAAAGACCCTTCATGGTCGGACTCGATGGCCTCAGGCTGCTCTAGCCCGACCCTGGGCTCCGGATCCGCACGACTTCCACGGAGCCGCCGACGCAGGGGGCTTTGATCCCCGCGGAACGACAACGCCTGCGGCCACCTCACTCTGAGGAGGGACACGAGACCAGCGCAGCTTCGCCAGCCCCAGCCGTCGCCAGCCCCGCTAGCCCGCGGGAGGTGCTGCATCACTCAGCGAGGTGTCACCGGCAGCATCTGCAGAGCCCGACTTGGGAGAGGGCGCTGAGAGCGGGGGAGCCGCACACAAACCGGCCCCGGGGAGCAATAATCAGAAATAATAACAACACTAAGAATAATGAGATAAGAATAATAATAATGAGATAATAATGAGGTGATAACAACAACGAGGTGATAATAATAATAAACCAAGAGGAACTGTTCCCCTCCCTGCACACAGGCACCCCCTTGGAGTGAGCGGGGAGCAGTGGTCCCAGTAACGGAGCTGGTGGGCAGGCTGCTGCTGCTGCTGTGGGGATGCTCAATAGTCAGTGATGTAACACCCCCCCCACCACTGCCTGACCAGTCTGGGAACCAGTATCTTGTACTGGCCCTCTGGGAATCATTAACTCCACGTCCAACAGCCAGGGCAGAGACAGGGGCTGATAAAAGGTGACTTTCTCCAGAACCCAGGTTTCAGACCCAGAGCCTCCTGTCCCTCTCGTGAGGGAGCTTGAGCTTCACCCAGCAGATGCTCAGCAGCTCCTACCACATGCAGAAGGAGCCCAAGCAGCACGAGAAACCCAGCTGCAGGATGTGGGTGCCCGGGGACACCAGTTCCTACAGCATCTCACTGGGATTTGGCTCAGAGACACAACGGTGGCTGGAGAGGAATCTGTCAGGGCCTGTGGACATCACATCAGAGCCAGGTCCAGAGCTTCCCACCAGTGGGCATCACTGCCCCTGGCACCACACGAAGGGGATCGGTGGCTGGCCAAGCCCTCAACCCATAGGAACTGTGGGACCAGCCAGCCTGTGCCCCCAGGGCCAGCCGGGGCAGCGCCCAGCACCTTCTCCCTCCCTGAACGTCCCCATCCTGCACCTTCTCCCTCTCTGACTCCCCCCATCCTGCACCTTCTACCACCCAACGAGACAGAAGCTGCTTCAGCCGCAGAGCCAAGAGCAGAAGAAGCTGCTGAGACACCTCGAGCTGTCCAGGGCTGCCCGTGAGATGCTGCCTGGGGAGACTCTCCCCTTTAAGACCATCCCTTTCCAGTCAGAGCCCGGCAGAACTGGTTTTGCAGCCCTTCAGTCCAGCTAATCTGCTGATGGATGGATTAGCTGGGGGGGGGGGGTGTTGTAAGGGAGAGGAAGTGAGTTTGTTCAGCTCCATCAGGGGGGTCGTTACTGGTAGAGGGACAGGAGGAGGAGCTGCTCTCCACCAGCATCACCAGTAAGGCCAGCAAAGCCAAAGGAGGGGTTTCTCCACAGACCCAGTCTCAGCTGGGAGGGACTTGTTTGAGCTCTACAACTTCAACCCGCAGGAGGAGGGGTTGGGGATGTATTTTTCTAAGATCACAGAACCACTCAGGTTGGAAAAGACCAGAGAAGGAGACTCCACAGCCCCCCTGGGCAGCCCCTGCCAGGGCTCTGGCACCCTCCCCAGGAAGAAGGTCCTTCTCACACTGATGTGGAACCTCCTCTGCTCCAGCTCACACCCACTGCCCCTTGTCCCATCACTGGGTGCCCCTGAGCAGAGCCTGGCTCCATCCTCCTCACACCCACCCTTCACATCTTGATCAACATCCGTGGGGTCACCCCTCAGGCTCCTTTTTTCCCAGCTCCCTCAGCCTTTCCTCAGCAGGGAGATGCTCCCCTCCCTCCACCATCCCTGTAGCCCTGCTGGTCTCTCTCCAGCAGCCCTGTCTCCTCTGCCCACGTCCAGCGTGCAGCCCTCTCCCCGCAGCAGCCCCCGCGCCACTGAAAACCCCTCTCCCTTTGCTTCCGGAGCTCTGGCCGCTGAGGCGGCTCCGGCCGGGGCGGTGCTGGCAGGGGGCCGCGGCTGCGGAGCAGCGATAGGGTGGCTGCTCTCGCCTTCCCCCGCAGCCACTCGAGATGAGACAGGAAAGGGTGGGATGGGTGTCAGCCCCAGAGCGAGCTCTGACAAACAAGAGGCAGGAGGCTGCATCTCCTGGTGTGCCCGAGATGCCACGAAGGCAACTGCAGAGCCCCTGGACCCCCAGGGAAAGGAACTGCCCCCACCCCGTTATGGGTCAGACCCAAAGGCACTTGTGTGCAGAATCGAGGCTGGTTTGGGCTGTAAGGAGCTCAGGGCTCACCCAGTGCCACCTCCCTGCCATGGGGCAGTGACACCTCTCACCAGACCCGGCTGCCCACAGCCCCATCCAGCCTGCCCTTGGACACTCCCAGGGATGGAGCAGCCACAGCCCCCGCTGGGCAGCCTGTTCCACGGCCCCAGCACCCTCCCAGGGAGGGGTTTCTGCCTCAGATCTCATCTTTTTCCCTTTAAAACCATCTCCCCACCTCCTGTCACTAGACAACCTTCCCAAACACCCCTCTCCAGCCACACTGCAAGTCTGTCCTGTCACACCAGTGGGCTCTGTGCAGTGGCCCCAGGACAACCCAGCCGCAGCTGGGAGTTGACTTTGGCTTCTGGAGCTCAAACCCCACTGGGCAGAAACCACCCCCAGCCTTTGTGAGCTGGGGGCTGGCAGCTGGAGGGTGTGATCACAGCCGAGCTCAGTGCACCCCATCCTTCCTGACAGCTCAGCTGGGACCAGCAGGTCTCCCTGCCCAACCCAGGAAGCTCTTCCAGGGCTCCACTGAGCTGCTGCTTTTCTCCCAGGACTCCTCAGAACCTAGAAGCCCTTCACAGAGCCCAAACTCCCCACAAGCAGCAAGGACTGGGGTCCCTGGCTGCTTCTGAGCCCTGGGAGAGGCTTCCCTGGCATCTCAGGTGGTGGCAGGTGTCTCCAAGGCCTGAGACCACATGGACCAGAGAAGGGTAAGTGGTTGGGGGCTGTAGGGTGGGTAGTTGGACCGGATGGTCTTGAAGATCTTTTCTAACCTTGATGTTTCTGTGGCTGAAGGGCTGTTGGGGGCTCCCTGGCTGCACTTGGAGCATTCTCCAGTCTCTGCACCTCATCCTAGAAACCTCCACATGTTCCTGTTCCACATCCTCACACCCTGCCCTGGCAGAAGGTACCTGCTGCCCTGCCTGGTCCTTTCTGCTTGAGCTACCATCACGTGCAAAGAGCCTGAAGGGCTGCCAGACACCTCCTCTCGGGTGAGGGAAGCTGGAGCAGGGCAACACAGGCTCCCCATGGGCTCTGCAACCCTGGAAACGCCTTCCAGTTGGAGCTGGCTCCAGTAACCGCAGTGGGAGGTGGAGAGAGAAGACAGGAGGGATGAACAAGTGACTGTCTCCTTTCATAGAATCATTCAGGTTGGAAAAGACCCCTGGGATCATCGAGTCCAACCATCAACCCTACTCTACAAGGTCACCCCTAAGCCAGACCACCCAGCACCATATCTCAGCAACTTTTAAACTCATCCAGGGGTGGGGACTCAATCCCCACCCTGGGCAGCCCAGCCCAGGGCCTGACCACTCTCTCCAGGAAGAATCTCTTCCTGATGGCCAGTCTGACCCTCCCCTGTTGGAGCTGGAAGCCCTTCCCTCTGCTCCTGTCACTACTGACCTGTGAGCAGAGCCCAGCACCAACATCTCTGCAGGGTCCTTCCAGAGAGCTGTGGAGAGTGATGAGGTCTCCCCTCAGCCTCCTCTTCCTCAGACTAACCAGCCCCAACTCTCTGCACCAGACTGATTCTCCAGGCCCTTCCTCAACTCTATTTTCCTCCTCTGCCCTCGCTCCAGCCCCTCGATGTCTCCCTCGGGCTGAGGTGCCCCAAACTGGACCCAGGAGTCGAGGGGTGCAGCCCCCCAGGGCTCCCACCCAGCCTGGCAGGAGCTGCTGTGGAGCTCGGGCCAGCACCCAGGGCCACCCGCCCTTCTCGCGGGTGCCAGTGCCCTCTGCAGTCCCCGGAGGAACCCGCAGCCAGGAGCCCTGCCTGTCCCTGCAGCCCCACCTCACACGGGCTTCCCTACTGAGGGATCCGCTCAAGGAAACGCCTTCACCCACACTGGGAGCACCGGCAACAGGCGCTGGGCACCAGCTGCCTCTGGCCCCACCACTGCCCCAGCTGGGGCCTCTCCCCCCGGCTGCAGCCCCTGCAGAAGCTGCTGAGGAGCAGCTGGAAGCCCAAGCAGAGAGGTGCCATCATGCCACAGTCATGCCTTCAGCTCAGGACCCTTCCCCTCAGAGCCAGCACCGAGGAGGCAGCTCAGTGCACATCCAAGAGCGGAGCCATGGCCACCTAGGCTGGGATCAGCGGGTCCGGAGGAGCAACGAGGCTGGGGAAGGGGCTGGAGGGAAGGTCTGATGTGGAGAGGCTGAGGGAGATGGGGGTGTTGAGCCTGGAGGAGAGGAGGCTCAGGGGGGACCTTCTCCCTCAGCACCAGCAGCAGGACGTCTCTATGTGTGTCAGTGCTAGCACCAAGTTTTGTGGCAGCGGGTTAGTGGCGAGAGCAGTCTGTCTGTGGCCGGTAAATGGCCAGCAGAAGATAAACAGGGCTTCTGTGCCAAGGGCTTGGCACCCGGCTGCTTTCAACACCACTCAGACCGAGACTAGCACCACCCACAGCTCCCACCGACATCCTCCTGCGGCTCCTGCCCCGGCCTCACGGCCCCAGTGCCTTCTGCAAGCCCGCTCTGGGCGAGACGGGCACCTTCCTGGGGATGAAGGAGGCTCCCTGGCAGGGCCAGGAGCCGCAGGACCACTTAGGTTGGAGGAGACCTTCGAGCCCAGCCACTGCCCCAGCTGTGCCAGGGCCAGCGCTCAGCCCGTTCCCAGCGCTGTCCTGCCGGTGACAGAGCCCCGGGAGAAACAACAGGGCTGAGGGTCACTCTGGGCACCAGCATCCCCCAGCTCCCACGGTGACCGGACACCTGCCTGCACCGTCGCCAGCAGCCAGGGCTGCCTCCAGCCCAGCTCCTGGCCACGACGCACAGCCCTGGCACGGGCATGTCAGAGCCACCTTCGCTCAGCCCCTGCCCCGAGCGAGACGCTGACCCCTCAGCCTGGCTCTGGTCCCTGGAGACAGGCACGAGCCAGGGCCAGCAAGAGCAGTTGGCTTACAAGCAAGCAGATGGGAGTGGGCTAGTGCTTGGTGACAGCTGAGCCCACGGCGAGGAGCTGGGCTGGACACGGCACCGGTGTCAACGGGACCCTGGTGGGGAGGCAGGAGGGTGCCATTTGCTCTTCGCTGACCTCCAGCTGGGCTGGGGGAGACGCAAATCCCGAGAGCTCTGCTCTCCAGGGGTCACTGGGCTGCGAAGGGGCGGTGGCTAGTGGAGCAAAGTCAACTTCACCTGCCAAAGGGGAGGGTAAAGCCTGGGGCGCCCGGCTCCTACCCGCGAGGGGGTGCTGACCCCACCCCTCTCCATCCCCAGCAGCTCTTAGTCTGCCCCCAGGTTCATTTCTCCCCTATTTCAGGTCCCAGTCGGCCCCAGCAGGGTGTCAGCAGAGCTGCAGTTAGTGCCGGACCCGGCAGAGAATAGAAGGAAATGCAGAGGGGAGGCGCCCAGAGAAGGTCCCAGAGCTCCGGCCCCCTGAGATACAAGGGTCAGCCCTTGACTCCTTCTTGGCTGGGTCACAGTAACTCCAACTGGGGTGAAAGCCAGGCCAGGGCAGGCAGCCAGGCCGGAACATGTTCAGCTCCAAGAGCTAAAGCTGGCAGAGTTAAAGCAGCTGGAAGCTCAAGAGCAGGAACTGGCAGCGGGATAAACTGCAGAGCCTGAGCCGTGGGCAGCAGCAGGGCCCTGGCCCAGCAGCAGCTCCTGGACACCCCTTACCCTCACTCGAGAGAAGAATGGGCAAAGGAGAACTGAAAGGTCAGATCTTCCCAGTGCAGCTTCACTGGGAGCCCCCAGTGCTTCCAAACCCAGGTCCTTGGGGTGCAGGGAGCCTGCAGCATCCTCGGACAGAGGCAGAGGGAAAGGGGGAGACAGAGGAGACTTCACCACCAACGGGACCTACTGCAGCCAGCCAGGGCTCAGGAGGGGAGAACCGAGGAGATAAGAAGGGAACCAGAGCGGGTCCCCTCTGCCCTCCCTGCTGCAGGCAGGGACGGATGGCGCCACCCCCTACAGGGAGCCACGGGAGCTGCCTCCCGTCGGGCTGGGTACCCGCAGCACATCCCCGGAGCATCCTGACTCTCCCTCAGCCCCAGATCCCCTTCCTGGAGCACCTCGACATCCCGCTCCCCAGCCCAGAGCCCACGGGGGCTGCCCACGGACCGGCGCCACTCACCTCTGTGTCCGAGGAAGGGGAAGTACGGGGGGGAGATGCTCCGGGAGAGGGATGCTCCAAGGTGAGGGGGTTGCTCCGAGGCGGGGCGGAGATGCTCCGAGGAGCGGGGATGCGCCTAGAGGGCTGCTCCGGTCGCAGCCGAGCTCCCACCGCCCCCAGCCCCGCTCCGCAGTGGCACCGCTTCGCTTTCGCTTTCCCTTTCCCTACTCAGAAGGGGCGGCCCCGGCTGCCGGCCGCCCTCCGGGGAAGGGGGACACAGCCGGGGGTGCGGGGGGCTGCCCTGGAGCTGGGGGCTCAGAGCAGCTCCTGCTCGATGCCCAGTTCACACGCGTTGTCTCCCACGATCGCAGGAAAGAGGAACCTCAGCTCTTCCCCCAGGAGCCCTGAGCCCCCGGAGACCTTCCAGAGCTGATCCCCTACCAGGTGATTCAGCTTCTGGGAACCTGAAGTGGTGACCTCGACCCCTTGGGATGGAGGGGGTCGCCTCCACCTGGGTGGGGAAGCAGCTGTGCTCAGAGGGCTCCTTCTGACCGACCCCTCTCTGCACCTGCAAGCGGGAGCTCCGGGGGCTTGGGAAAAACTCTGGGAGCCCTAAGACTCCTGGCAGCTAATAAATAATCGACAGGACAACCACTTGGCTCAGCCCAAGGTCCAGCAGCCCTCCAGATGCTGACCCTTGAGATGCCTCCAGAAGTCAGGGAGCCAACGAAGAGCTTCCCCACAGCCAGGGAGAGACGAGCTGGGGCTTTCACCAGCAATTAGGAGGGACAAGGAGCTTCCCTCTTCCTCCTCCTCTGCTCTGCTTCAGTCCTGCTACAGCCAGCACAGAGCTAATGATTATTATCACTGTTAATGGCTAATAATGATACTAATTGATATTAATGAGTTCCTGGAGTTGTTATCTTCAGGAATTTTCCTCAGTTCCCCAGCTCTTGGATTTTATTCCTTATTGCTGGAACGGTCCTAGTAATAACAACATTAGTAATTATTAGTAATAATTAGTCTGTATTATTAGTAGGAATAATCACAGGATCCCAGAACATCAGGGGTTGGAAGTGACCTCAAAAGACCATCCAATCCAGTCCCCTNTCTCCTCATCACATTGATTCTCCAGCCCTTCCCCAGCTCCATTGCCCTCCTCTGCCCTCGCTCCAGCCCCTCGGTGTCTCCCTTGGACTGAGGTGCCCAACACTGGCCCCAGGACTCAAATGCACCCTCCTCACTCCCCTGTGGGTGGCTGCTAAATCACTCTGGGTGAAAGAAGACGGATCACGGGGCAGGAAGGACAGTGGTAACAGCTGCCCTGGCACTGTGTTGTGCAAAGAACAATCACAAAGTCATTAGGGATTGGAAGGGACCTCGAAAGACCATCTAGTCCCACCATGAGAAGAAGACAGCCCACTCCACTTCCAAGGTAATGCCAGCGATGATTTTATTCTGAATTTTACAAATAAGAAGCATTTATCTACAAACCCCTCCCCACCCAGGGTGAGAATCAGTCGGGTTACAGCTGGGAGTATTTACAGTCTCAGAAGCACTGTGTGTGTCTCTTTCCATCCCAGGCTGTGGCCATCCCTGGTTTAAGGTGGCCCCACCACAGGCACCTGTAAGGCACCGCAGCGCACGAGTCCCAGGCTCTGCGGAGACCAGTGACAGCTGCCAGGATCAGGGTCCTCTTGTAGGGACACTGGAGCAGTGCAGTTGGCAGAAGGGCAATTAAACGTTCAGACCCCCCCATCTTGGGCTGGACTTGCTGCAGCCCGACCCCTGGGCAAGTCATGGCCCTCCATGGTAGCACTGAGACAGGGAGGTGCTCCCAGCTCTGGAACTGGGTGAGAACCACCCCACGGAACCACAGAGCATCCTGAGCCAGCTGCTTCTGAACAACGAAAGGGTAACTGCTCACAGCATCATCCTGGCTGGGAAGGACCTCCAGGAGCATCAAGCCCAGCCCTCAGCCCCAGAGGGAGCAGGACAGGCCACCCAGCAGCACAGCAGGAGCTGGGGGATCACCGCATCGTTCCGTTAGTCAACCTGCCAGCCAGGCACTGCCGGGTCCTCGTGACCCCGGCCCTCACCCCACATCTCCACGGCCTTGCAACCCCTCCAGACACAGGGACATCCCGGGGCCCAGTGCAGCCTGTTCCACTGTCGGGGAGCCCGTTGAGCGCAGGAGGATCAGGATCCTCCTGTTCTCCAGTCTGAACTTCCCCTGGCACAGCCTGAGGCCGTTTCCTCGTGTCCTGTCACTCGCCCCTCGGGACAAGAGACCGACTCACTCCCACCTCATTCACAGAATCATTAGGGGTTGGAAGGGACCTTGAAAGATCATCCAGTCCAATCCCCCAACACAGCAGGATCCCCCAGATCCACAGAATCACAGAACTTTAAGGATTACAATCACAGAATCACAGGATCATAGAATCATGAGGGATTGGAGGGGACCTTGAAAGATCATCCAGTCCAATCCCCCAACACAGCAGGATCCTCTAGATCCAGTCATTAGGGATTGGAAAGGACTTCGAAAGATCATCCAGTTCAATCCCTCTGCCAGAGCAGGATCCTCTAGATCCACACAATCACAGAACATTACAGATGGGAAGGGATCTTGAAAGATCATCTGGTCCAATCCCCCTGGCACAGCAGGACCACCTAGACCAAATCGCACAGGAACATGTCCAGGAGGTTTTTAAATGTCCCCAGAGAAGGAGACTCCACAACCCCCTGGGCAGCCCCTGCCAGGGCTCTGGCACCCTCCCTGGGAACAAGGTCCTTCTGATATTTATATGGAGCCTCCTCTGCTCCAGCTCACACCTGCTGCCCCTTGTCCTGTCACTGGGTGCCCCTGAGCAGAGCCTGGCTCCATCCTTCTCACACCTACCCCTCACATATTTATCAACATTAATGAGGTCCCCCCTCAGTCTCCTCGTCTCCAGGCTCAAGAGCCCCAGCTCCCTCAGCCTCTCCTCACAAGGGAGGTGCTCCCCTCCCTTCACCATCCTCAGGCTCCTCAACCACCCACCACCACAACAACCCCCCAACAGCACAAACACCCCCCGACAAAACACTCCCATAGACACCAGAAGGTTTAAATGTTGGCGAGCAAAAGCCTCCCGGCCCAGGCACAGACCTGGGTGGGCCAAGGGAGGGAAACCACAGCTCCACCACGAGATCCCTGTGGAGCAGTTCACAGGAAGGGGCTGAAAGGACGGGGCTGTCTTCGCTGGCAGATCCACCTCAGGGAAGCTGCAGCTCCGTGCTTGGCCTCAGGCTCCTGCGGTTATCAGCTAATCCCTCCCCAAGACACACAAGAGGAGCTTCTTCTGAACACCCGGGTTCCTAGAAGGGAGGTTTCACAAAGACAAATCTCTGCCCCAAGCGTTAGAACACGCTCTTGGGTTTGCAGAGAGCACTTCAAAGGAGTCCTCCAGCCCGACAAACCCTCAGGGGCCTCCTGGCCACCAGGAACTGGCTCCTCCATGCCCCGTCCTGACTCACGGCAAGGGTATTGTCGCCAGGCTTGAGGAACCCCGGGCTCTCAGCCTCTGCACCCCTGCTGACAGGAGGTGGAACAGGACAGACACGGACCGAGCCCACACGTTTCTCTCGGCACAAGGGCTGGCAGCGGGACAGAGCCGCGGCTGGGGGTCGCTCTCTTGACCCGGCGACGTCGGCCGCAGAGCCTGCTGCACCCGGGAAGTAAGAGACTGGGTGGGTAGGTGAGGAGACAGGGGAGGGTTGGGCTGGACGTCAGGAAGCCCTTCCTCACAGAAAGGCTGCTCAGAGGCTGCACTGGGCTGCCCAGGGCAGTGGAGGAGTCCCCATCCCTGGGGGTGTTGAAGGGCAGCCTGGCTGTGGCCCTGAGTGCCCTGCTCTGGCTGATGAGGTGACGTTAGGTCCTGAGCTGAGCTGGATGAGCTCACAGGGCTTCTCCAGCCTCAGTCACTCTGTGTGAAAGAGGAACAAACCCTAAAGCTCCTATCATCAGCAATTTGGGAGAAGAGACCAGCAGCAGCCTCGCTCCAACCTCCTTAGAGGGAGCTGGAGAGAGCAAGAAGGTCCCTCTCAGCCTCCTCTTCTCCAGACTCAACAACCCCAGTTCTGACTGCACTTAGAGAAACACAGGGAAGTGACTTGGAGGCTGCTTCCATGACCCCAGGAACAACTTCTTGGCAGATGGTCAACAAGATGTGTTGGCCTGTGCGTTGTTTTTGGTGGTTTAAAATAGAGTCACTGATTATGTGAGCTAATTGAACCCACAGCCCTTGGTGTGGCCACACGACTGGCTCCTGGGAATGGAGGGGCAGTGGTCACAGGCAGCTGGGGAGCTCTGCCCTCAGTGCACCCCACCACGAGGTCAAGACGGGGCTGCAGGTGAGCACCCACATCCATCCCTCAGTAAGTGGATTGTGTGAGAAGCACAGAAACAATCTCTGAAGGAAGGGGACTACAAGAAAGCTGGGGAGGGCTTTTGACAGGGGTGGTAGTGAGAGGGGGGTTTGGACTTAGATGATCTTTCGAGGTCCCTTCTGACCTCTAACATTCTGTGATTCTGTGACAAGGGGAAAGGGCCCCAGACTTGAGGAGGGGAGATCGAGGTTGGCCATGAGGAACCAGCTCTTTGCTGTGAGGGTGGGGAGAGGCTGGAACAGGCTGCCCCAGGCAGTTGTGGCTGCCCCATCGCTGGCAGTGTTGAAGGGCAGGTTGGCTGGTGCCCTGAGCAACCTGCTCTGGTGAAGGGGTCGCTGCCTTTGCAGGGGGGTTGGAGCTGGGTGACCTTTAAGGTCTCTTCCAACCCCGGCTGTTCTATGATTCTATGAGCAGAGACAGCAGAACAGCCACTCAAACAACTCAGACACAAAACTTTACAGAGGGAAAACTCTCCAGCTGCTCACCACTCCCTCCACACATCCTTTAAACCGACCTCACAGCCAGGGTGAGACGTCAGCAGCGTCGCCACACGGGTGCCAGCTGAGAACCAGCAAGGGCAAGCAAGTGCATGTTGCGAGCAAAACTTCAGTGCTACCAAGGCCCTGCGTGGGACAACCCTTCCCAGCTGCAGAGTGAACAGCCAGCACGTGAGAGCTCACTCCCCAAAGCCTTTCCTTCCACCTTTGCTGAAGCTCCTTCTGAGCTTCCCTGTAATAGATCCCCTTCCTGCCTGGAGACAGAAGTCGAGGAATCAAAAGCCATTAGCAGCTTTTCCAGGCTATTTTTACCTCTTGAAGCACGTTCCCACTCAGGAGAAGGTTCACTGAGGAACCCAGGTACCCTGCCAGCCCCTTGAACTCGATCCCAAGTCTCCTGCAGCCGAGCTAGAGAGTTAAGAGTAACAAAGGATCGATCAGATGCTGCTCCGTGCTGCTGCTGCACAGATGCTGCTGCACAGATGCTGCTGCACAGATGCTGCTGCACAGATGCTGCTCCGTGCTGCTGCTGCAGCCAAACACCTCTGGCTGGAACAGCAGAACCTCCTGGAAGGCTACACGGTATTTTCTGTTCGTATAAAAAGAGAAGGTAGGGAACACAGTGTTTAAATTAATAAATAAGGTTAAAATTACGGGAAACAAAGGTGTTGCCACTAGCCCTTTCTAGAGAGACTATGAGAAGGGAAGTCCATTGAACTTTCAGTCCATGGGAAGGACTCAGGAGATCCATCAAAAGGCTGTGCTCTTTAGAATCTCTGGGCTTTCCTCTTCCTCCTTGGAGTCCTTCTTGCTGTTCGATGCAGGTCTGTATTCGAACCTGGGGAGGAGAAGAACTTGGATAACTTAAACTACCTTTTTTTTGGTCAAAACAACGCCCTGCAGCGCTGCAGGGTGGGGCAGGGGGCTGCAGAGCAGTGTGGCACAGAGGGACGTGAGGGTTCTCATTGACAGGAGGCTGAATCTGAGCCAGCAGGGTGCCCAGGTGGCCAAGAAGGCCAGTGGCATCCCGCCTGGATCAGAAACTGGGTGTCCAGCAGGACTAGGGAGGTGGTTGTCCCCCTGGACTCAGCACTGGGGAGGCTGCACCTGGAGCACAAGGTCCAGGTTTGGGCACCTCAATACAAGGGAGACATTGAGGGGCTGGAGCAAGGGCAGAGGAGGGCAACAGAGCTGGGGAAGGGCCTGGAGAATCAATCTGATGGGGAGAGATGGAGAGAGTTGGGGCTGGTTAGTGTGAGGAAGAGGAGGCTGAGGGAAGCCCTCATCGCTCTCCACAGCTCTCTGGAAGGACCCTGCAGAGATGCTGGTGCTGGGCTCTGCTCACAGGTCAGTAGTGACAGGAGCAGAGGGAAGGGCTTCCAGCTCCACCAGGGGAGGGTCAGACTGGCCATCAGGGATAGATTCTTCCTGGAGAGAGTGGTCAGGCCCTGGGCTGGGCTGCCCAGGGTGGTAGTTGAGTCCCCATCCCTGGATGAGTTTAAAAGATGCTGAGATGTGGTGCTGGGTGGTCTGGTTTAGGGGTGACCTTGTAGAGTGGGGTTGGTGGTTGGACTCGATGATCTCAGAGATCTTTTCCAACCTGAGTGATTCTCTGATTCAGCTATCCTGAGCCCTATCCTGTGTCATTTGATCCTGCTCTGTCAGGGGGATTGCACTAGATGATCTTTCGAGGTTCCTTACAATCACTGATGATTCTATGATCCTATGATTCAATCTGACATCACCCCCAACCACTCTCAGTGCTTTTTTAGGGCAGCTGAACTGAACTGGAAGAGTTCTACCCTTCACCAGCACCTGCATGACCTTCAGAGCCTGGAAACAGACCAAGAGGGACCAGGATTCCAGCCAAGCTTCAAGAGGGCTCCAACACCACCACAAAAGCAGCCCCTAGGCTACAGCCACTCCTCTCCTCAGGTGTGCTAAGGTGCCACTCACCCTTTCACCAGCAGCATCTGCTCTATTGTGTCAGGAAGGGGCATTCCATAGCTTTCTGGCAGGAACAAGGTCAGGATCCCCGACAGCACAGTCAGGCTCCCCATCAGGATGTAAGGCAGGAAGCGATCGTAGGCACCTAGCGGGGTGAAAGGCAAGCCAACCACTTTGTGAGCACTGAAAACACTCCCTGTGATCAAGAGAGCTGCAGGATGGTTTGGACTGGAAGGAACTTTAAAGCTCCTCCATCCTCCAGATGGATCAGGCACATCCCCACCCAGAGAAGGTTGCTCAGAGCCACAAGGTTTAACCTTATCTGGAATGGTTCCAGGGATGGGGCTTCTCCCACCCCTCTGAGCAACCTAAGCCAGGGTCTCAGCCCCCCTCACAGCAAAGAATTCAAGCCTTATCTCCAGCCTGAGTATCCCCTGTTGTGGTTTAAACCATCAGCCCCTGTCCTGCTACAGCAGCTGCTGCTGAAAAGTCCATCCCCCATCCTTCTTATCAGCCCCTTCAAGCAGTAGAAAGGCTGCACTGAGGTCTTCCCAGCTGAACCCCTGTGCTGTCCCACAGCAGAAGGTTCCCTGCTCAGAGCAGCATCTCTGGGGCCTCCTCTGGCCCTGCTCCACCAGCTCCAAGTCTCTGCTGGGCTCAGCAGGACCCAGCCCTGCAGGGAGGGGTCTCTGCAGGGCAGAGCAGAACGGGCACAAGCCACAGCTTCTCTGCGCTGTAACCACTCCCCAGAGGTGCTGAGACCCTGCTTTTTCCTGGTGGAACCTGGAAGCTGAGAACACAAGGAGGCCACAAGACCCACAGAGTCAGGACAAGGACAAGTCAGGACAAGCAGACAGTTCTGTGCACCCACCAGCACCTCCTGGCAGCCGCCCAGCCCCATGGACTCACCCAGGTAAACGAAGTAGGGCGAGAGGATGCTGCCCAGCCTGGAGGCCATGGAGCTGGCTCCGACGCCCATGTTCCTCACCACCGTGGCGTAGAGCTCGGCCGTGTAAACATAGACCATGGAGAAGGCAGACGTGATCCCAAACTTGCCCAGCATCACCAGCAGGATAGAGAGCCAGCGAAGGTCTGAAATCAAAGGGCAGTGAGGACCTGAAGAGAGCTCTGACAATCCATGGTGTCTCCCAACCCCACTGTGTGTCGTAACTCTGGCCCAATTAACTCCAGCCCCAGTGTCCCTCTGCTCTCTGCAAAGGTCTAAAAGCTCAGGAAGCATTTTTCTTGTAGTTACTTCCTCTTGAATGTGGGGCTTCAGGCCAGGCAAAACATGAGAGCAGAGCAAGAACTGCAGGGTCCCCTCAGGTGTCAGCAGCCAGGCTGCAAACAGTGTCACCCGTCCCTCCTGAGCGCAGGGGACCAACAGCTGCAGCGAGTTCTCCTGGGTTCCCTGCTCTGGCTTCTCGTTAACATTCCCAGCTGACAACCCAGGGATTTAATTACAGGAAGCTGGGTTGCCTGGGCCTGTGAGATTGGAAAACTCAAACCAGATCCTAGCAGTGGCCAGTCGACTCGAAGGACAGGAGAACAAAACTAAGAGGCTGCAGCCCGGGGTGAACAAGCAAGGTCCTGCACATTCCCCTCTGGTTTGGGATTGTAAACAGGGGCCAAGCAACACCCCCCCACTGTGCTCATCAGTGCTCCCAGTAAAGAGCCCACAACTGGCCTCCAGACAGAGACGGGTTGATCTCTAACAACTGCTGGTGGGTCCCCCTTTAGAGCTGCCAGGGATGTGTGTTTGAACAGGACTGTAGTGCTGATCCCAAGAGACCACAAAGCCAATGACCCACCTTCCAAACCCCCTCTGAACTGATGTGTTGTGGGAACTCCTTGTGCAGCAGCACTGAGCATCACAGAAGAGGGGCAATNTCTCTCCAGCAGCTCTGTGTCCTTCTGGAGCTGAGGGGCCCACAGCTGGACACCAGATCCCAGCTGTGGTCTCAGCAGGGCAGAGCAGAGGGGCAAGAGAACCTCTCTTGATCTGCTAACCCCTCCATTTCTGATCCACCCCAGGATGCTGTTGGCTTTCCTGGCTGGAAATCAATGTGCATTGAAACCCTTTGGGACCCTTCTCCTCCACATCTGGCCAGAGCAGGGAACCGCGCGTCACCCAGGTACAAACGTGACATCAACTAACGATTCCATACGTGAAGGCACCAGCTGTATGAAGAGAAGGACACAGCCTCCCAAGAACAGCGCCGCGGCCATCGAGTACCGTCGAGGGAAGTTTCGGAGCAGCAGCCAGGAGATCACGTAGGCTGGAACCTCGATCACTGCCGAGAGGAAGCAGTTCAGGTAGACGTCTCCGTGCAGGTTTGGGGTGTCCAGAGAAAGCCCAAAGTACCCAACAGAGATTGTCATCCTGAAAGAAACAGAGGAACAGGATCAGACAAAGGTACATGCAGTGGGGTTGGGTTGATGGTTGGACCTGATGATCACAGAATCACAGAGCATTAGGGACTGGGAGGGACCTCAAAAGATCATCCAGTCCAATCCCCCTGCTACAGCAGGATCCCCTAGATCCAGTCGCACAGGAACAGTCCAGGAGGGTTTGGAACGTCTCCAGACAAGGTTACTCTACAAGGTCACCCCTAAAACAGATCCCCCAACTCTACATCTAAGTGACTTTTAAACTCATCCAGAGATGGGGACTCAACCCCAACCCTGCGCAGCCCAGTCCAGGGCCTGACCAGTCTCTCTGTGAAGCCTTTGCAGCTGTAGCTCTGGGTGGGGAACGCTGGTCCTGTGTCAGGCTTTGTGTACAAAGTCAGCAAGGAGGAGTGCAGCATCCCAGCAGACCCAGACAATGCCCCGAGCTGGCTGGGCAGCAGCCAAGACACGTTTGCAGGGCTCAGTGCCTGGCTTGGACAGCGCAGGAGGAGGGAGCCTGGGGGCCAGGAACACTGCGAGCTGGAGTGGGCCACTGCCAGGTGGGAGCTGGATGCCTTGTGATCAAGGGAAACGTGGGGACAAAGCCTGCTGTGCTTGGCAAGAGAACGTTGTGCTCCGCCACCGAGTGACACGCTGGAGACAATGGAGAGGCTGAGGGAGCTGGGGCTCTGGAGCTGGGAAAAAGGAGCCTGAGGGGTGACCCCATGGGTGTTGATCAAGATGGGAAGGGGGGTGTCAGGAGGATGGAGCCAGGCTCTGCTCAGGGGCACCCAGTGACAGGACAAGGGGCAGCGGGTGGGAGCTGGAGCAGAGGAGGTTCCACATCAGGGTGAGAAGGACCTTCTTCCTGGGAGGGTGCCAGAGCCCTGGCAGGGGCTGCCCAGGGGGGCTGTGGAGTCTCCTTCTCTGGAGACATTTCAAACCCACCTGGACTGTTCCTGTGCAACTGGATCTGTAGGATCCTGCTCTGTCAGGGGGATTGGACTGGATGGTCTTTCAAGGTCCCTTCCAACCCCCAATGACTGGATCTAGGGGTTCCTGCTGTGGCAGGGGGATTGGACTGGGTGATCTTTCGAGGTCCCTTCCAACCCCTGATGTTCTGTCAATCTGTGAAATGAAGATGTGCCCAGGTGCAGCAGCGAGGCACAGACCCCCCAGCCCTCCATGTCCTGCACCAGCCACACTGTGACCGAGCCTGGAGCAAAGTCACAGCACAGCACTGGCACACTGACTCCTTCTCCTCCTCACTTCAAGAGCCTTCACTGCTTCAAATAAGTTGCCCCCTCTACCTGGGAAAGCATGAAGCCATCTAGGTGGGGTAACACCCTTGCTGCTGTGGGGGCCCTGCCACCCAAAGCCCTACCTCTTTAGCTACGTGGTGTTTCCCACGACACGGTGCCCTACGCCCAGCCCTGTGCCCCAGGAGGCATTTTTACATCCCATAAGCTCCTCTCCTTGCTAGGACTCACGCTGAGTAGCTGTTTCCCTCAGCTTTACCACACGGGCAAACCTTCCCACAGTTGTACATCTTCTAGGAAAGCTTGAGAGGTATTTACACATCCCAGGGCGAGGAGCAGCCAAACTTCCTTCTCCCTGACGCGAACCCAGCAAGAGGGATTAGTTTAAAGACCAGTGCCTTACTCAAGATTAACACTCAGCACCACGTGAAGGTGCTAACACCCCTGTCTGCAGCCAGCCTGCCACACAGAGCTGCTTTTCATAGAACCATCACAGCCCAAAAGGACCTCAGGACCTCCAGGAGCATCCAGCCCAGCCCTCAGCCCAACAGCTCCCTAACCCCCAGACCATGGCCCCAAGGGCCCCAGCTACTCTGTTTTTAAACCCCTCCAGGGATGGGGACTCCAGCACCTCCCTGGGCAGCCTGGTCCAGTGCCCAACCACTCTCTCAGCAAAGAGCTTCTTCCCAAGATCCAGTCTAAACCTCCTCTGGCACAACTTGAGGCCATTTTCCCTCATCCTATCATCAGCAGTTTGGGAGAAGAGACCAGCACCAGCCTCACTCCTTTCAGGCAGCTACAGGGGGGTTGTGGAGTCTCCTTCACTGGAGATGTTTAGGACCCACCTGGATGTGTTCCTGTGTGACTTGGTCTAGGTCATCCTGCTGCTGCAGGGGGATTGGACTGGATGATCTTTTGGGGTCCCTTCCAATCCCTAATGATTCAAGCCCCCTTTTGGGTGGCTACAACCCCCTGATGGGGGGCTACAACCCCCTTTTGGGTTGCCACAACCCCCTGTTGGGTAGTCAGTGATGAGATCTTGCAGGTCATAAGGTAGAACAGGCCACAGCTACACTAAGGGTTAGGAAACGCTGCTGTGTGTCAGCACAAGACGCCCCGTGGGGGATGGAAACTGTGCTGACAGCTCTGCAAAGAGCCAACATCTCTCTTTTTAAAGCTGTTTTCAGCTCAAGTTCCTTTCTCAGAGTGTTTGCAGCACTGTGTCTGCTGACGGGCGCGGGAAGCTGTCCTAAATATTAGCCAAGTCATCCTCTGACCCACAAAGCCTCGTGAGCATGTAGCCACTGGCAGCTCGGTGAACTGAATCCAGGGCTCCACTTCCCTACAGCACAAGAATGTGGTTTGAAAAGGCAGCACATAGGCTGGGTTGGCACTTGAGGGACCTCCTTGGCCAGGGCTCTGCCGGAACGAGCGCTAAATGAAACCACTTCTGTCGCCACTGGCAGGCTGCAGGTCACCTTCCTCCACCTTCTCCCTTCTGAGCAATTACGAGGGAAAAGGCAACTGTTTAATCCCATTGACCCCAACTTATGGCTTCGGCTGGAGCCAAACCAACTGCACACGGCAGGGCTCAGGGGAGCCTCGGGAACCCTCTGCCTAGAGCTTCAAAGGCAGCTTTACCCCTTTAAGAGAGGAGCACAAGACATGGAAAGATCCTCCTCTGGTCGAGCACTCCTGTGCCCAGGCCCTGAGCTGTGTTCTCCTGACTGGGAGAGCAAGCTGGCCTCACTCTTGAAGCCTTTGTAACAGTCAGATGAGGGCTCCCCAAGGGCCAGCATTAGGCAGGATTCCCACACAGTGCTGCCAGCTGATCTGATTCTGGCTCAGTTCAGGACAAGCCTGATAGTTTCACAGATCCACAGAACATTAGGGATTGGAAGGGACCTCCAAAGACCATCCAGTCCCATCCCCCAACACAGCAGGATCCCCTAGAGCCAGTCACACAGGAACAGCCCAGGAGGGTTGTCTCCAGAGAAGGAGACTCCACAGCCCCCCTGGGCAGCCCCTGCCAGGGCTCTGGCACCCTCACCGGGAACAAGGTCCTTCTCACACTGATGTGGAACCTCCTCTGCTCCAGCTCACACCTGCTGCCCCTTGTCCTGTCACTGGGTGCCCCTGAGCAGAACCTGGCTCCACCCTCCTGACACCCACCCTTCACATCTTGATCAACACCCATGGGGTCACCCCTCAGGCTCCTTTTTCCCAGCTCCAGAGCCCCAGCTCCCTCAGCCTTTCCCCAGCAGGGAGATGCTCCCCTCCCTCCATCAACCCTGTGGCTCTGCGCTGGGCTCTCTCCAGCAGCTCTGTGCCCTTCTGGAGCTGAGGGGCCCACAGCTGGACACAACATTCCAGCTGTGGTCTCACCAGGACAGAGTAGAGGGGCAGGAGAACCTCTCTCAATCTACTACAACAACCCAGATGTGTTTCTAGACTCTTACTGAAACAAAGAGCCTACATAACAACATCTCTGTTGCTTCAGCCAGCAGGTCATCGAGTTCTGGGCTGGATCTGTCTGTGCCCAGGGGGTTTGTGGAGTCTCCTCCTCTGGAGACGTTTCAAACCCACCTGGATATGTTCTTGTGCGACCGGATCTAGGGGATCCTGCTGTGGCAGGGGGATGGGACTGAATGATCTCTCGAGGTCCCTTCCAATCCTCGTTGTTCTGTGACTCTGCAACCTCTTCAGAATCCCGTCAGGCTCCACGAGCAGCTCTGAACCGTTTTGCTGCTGCTGTGTTTACTGATTGCCCAAGCACATCTGCTTACCAAAGCATCACTGACATAATGGTGATAGTTAGGATATTCCGGGTTCTCATCAGGTCCAAGATGGTGTAAGTCTGCTGCTTCTGGGAATCCACATCTTGCAGCTGGAAACGAGCAAAGAAAAAACCATGGGAACATTAACTTCCCTCAAGCAGAACTGTTGTGAAAGCTAAGCCCCTCTCCAACTAACACATCGGTATTTTGCTATGAAAATTGCAAGAGGAGCCTCGTGCGAGCTGGAAGAGCCAACTATCTGTGGGTGATCCTGCTGTGGCAGGGGGATTGGACTGGATGATCTTTCAAGGTCCCTTCCAATCCCTAATGTTCTGTGACTCTGTGATGCAGCTGCTTCTCCTGAATTCAGAGTCACTTAACGCTTAGGCTGAACGTGGTAATTGTTTTCCCTGCCTCAGGATTCACACAGCAGCTGCTCATTGATGAAGTTGTACCTGAAGTCTAAAGCAACAGCATGAATTCCTGGTTTATATCCACTACTGGCAGAGTTCGGGTCCATTTTTGAGCAGTGCAGGTTGAGGATCACAATGGCCAACTGCCTCCAGACAAGAGGGCCATAAGGAGGATGAGAAATGTCTGTAAAAGTAGAGGGTTTATTTAGCCTGAGAGCCAGAAGACTGATGGAGTCTTTAAAGACCAAAACCAGCCTTCAAAGAACAACAAACCCAGTGATAAATGGTCACAGAATCACAGAACATTAGGGATTGGAAGGGACCTTGAAACATCATGTAGTCCAGTGCTGCTAGAGCAGGACCACCTAGACCAAGTAGCACAGGAACATGCCCAGGTGGGTTTTAAATGTCTCCAGAGAAGAAGACTCCACAGCCCCCTGGGCAGCCTGTTCCAACAGAACATTAGGGATTGGAAGGGACCTGGAGAAAACATCCAGTCCAATCCTGCCAGAGCAGGACCACCTAAACCAAGTAGCACAGGAACACATCCAGGTGGGTTTTAAATGTCTCCCAAGAAGGAGACTCCACCACTCCCCTGGTCCTCTGCAGACAAGGCAAGAAATGACAACCTGCAGCAGGACAGACGCAGGAACTGCCTCTTCACACAGGACCCACCAGCACTGCATTTGAACTGAGACAAACAGGCTAATGGGTCCCCGTAGCCACCCAGCCTGGATCTGAGATCCTCTTCTAGAAATAGAAGCAAAGAGATGACAAACCCTAACTCCTTGCCCCATGAAACCCTCCAGCTCCTCCAAATAAAACCACTTCCTTGTAAACACTGCAAAGCTGTTCATCGCTGAAGCACGCAGGCAAGTTCTGCCCTCGAGAAGACCATGAAGGGTGGGATTTAAGGGATGTTTTTATGAGTTTAGGACTTCAATCCAGACCCTGACCAAGGGGTAACAAGGCAGAGATTTTTCCAAGCACATCCCACTGATCAGAGCTCCTATCAGCTCTGATAAAGCAACACCAGATGGTTGAGGAACTGCCCTGCTCTAGGCACGTCCTGCTTCTGTAACAGTAGATGAGGTCTTCAGGGGCTATCACAAGCTACTTCTCAATGTGATGGTCATTTCTAACAGTTTTAGAGTATAAACAGCCACGAGATGTTGATCTTATGGTCTTCTACAGTGATTGTTGAGATGAGGGCTGGACTTGGTGATCCTGCAGGTCCTTTCCAGCCAGGATGATTTTATGATTCCACAATTCTTTTGCCCCTGCTTTGGCCATTTAATAGCTACTGAATCCATGACTCTTGTCAGTCTAAACAAGCACCCACCTGAGCAGCTCAAAAATTACCACCTGAAACCAAGAAATAGTGAAGTATTTCCCATGTGGATACTTCATGAATTTGTGATTACTAGGGACGTTCTTCTCCCCCTGGACTGGGCACTGGGGAGGCCTCCCCTCAAGTACTGGGGGCAGTGCTGGGCCCCTCACTTCAAGAAAGAGATGGAGGGGCTGGAGAGGGTCCAGAGGAGCAATGAGGCTGGGGAAGGGACAGAAGAGAAAGGCTGATGAGGAGAGGCTGAGGGAGCTGCGGGTGTTCAGCCTGGAGAAGAGGAGACTCAGGGGAGACTTTCTTCCTCTCTCTAGCTCCCTGAAGGGAGGTTGCAGTCAGATGGGGGTCAGGCTCTTCTCCCAGGCAGCCAGCGCCAGGTCAAGAGGGCAGAGCCTGAAGCTGCCAGGGGAGGGTTAGGTTGGATGTCAGGAAGCCCTTCCTCACGGAAAGGGTGATCAGAGCCTGGACTGGACTGTCCAGGGCAGTGGAGGAGTCTCCATCCCTGGAGGTGTTGCCCAAGTGCCCTGGTGTGGCCGCTGGGGTGATGTTAAGTCCCTGAGCTGGGCTGACTGAGCTCAGAGGGCTTTTCCAGCCTCAGTCCTTCTGGGATTCTGTGTAAGCTGCCAAAGCACCTCACAAAGGCTTCTTCTTCCACAACCAGATGAATTACTCTTGTCTGACTTACCTCTATTATGTGTCAGCACAATAAACTGCACACAAAGATCATTTGTCCTGCCTTGAATTCGTAAGTCGGCGTGACCCAAGGACATGAAGTACAGTTTAATATGTCTAAAGCCTGAGTGCCTCTGGTTGGCACTCCCACCCCCTCACGGGCTGTGCAAATGGTTACCAATAAAACTCTGACTGCAGCTTCCAAACAGAGCAGCTGCTAGCTGCTTCAGACTTCCCTGAACTCCTTCAGCCTGGTCCAACAGTCCACCCTCTGCTCCGTTTTACTGATTGCCCACAACATCAGGCTGACCCAGTGAAGAAGCTGGATGTATTGCAGGTCGTGACCCAGCCATGAAGGGACAACAACAACCATCTCTGGAGACATCTCAAGCCCGCCTGGCCATGATCCTGTGCGACTGGATCTAGGGGATCCTGCTGTGCACAGAACCACAGAACATTAGGGATTGGAAGGGACCTCCAAAAATCATCCAGTCCAATCCCCCTGCCAGAGCAGGACCACCTAGACCAAGTCACACAGGAACACATCCAGGTGGGTTCTAAATGCCTCCAGAGAAGGAGCAGGGGGATTGGACTGGACGATCTTTCGAGGTCCCTTCCAATCCCTAATGCTCTGTGATCAGTTTAACTTCATCCCTCATCGACCTCTTCTCCACATTCAGTGATGTTTCTGTTGGCAGGATACTTGCTTGGCACAGATTTGGGGCTCTTAAGTCTCGCTCCTCAGCTCGAGATGGGTCCTGTAAACTCTGTGCTAATGGGAACTCAAGCTAATGGAAGCCCTGCAGGCAAGGTGCTAGTTCTTTCAGGGATACTTTGATCTGTAGGATGAAGCAACCATCTGATGCTCCTGCAGTCTTCTGTGCAGTTGCTTTCAGAACCAAAGGCAAGGAGCTCTTCCCATCTGACCGCTTCCACGGCTCCTGGAGCGCAGGCTGCAGTCAGCTCTGCAGCTCGCAGCCCTTTCTCATAAATCACATGATCTCCCCTAAGTTCTGCCCCTATTTGTTGCCAAGAAACCACCAAACAGGAAACATGAAAAAAAGGGAGAAAACCCAAACACCCAGGAGGCAAATCCAGGAACAGGACCACTCACAGAGGCAGAGGACCCTGCTTTTGAGGAGCTGGATGAGCAGCCAAAGTGATCCTCAAGAGGACAGGCTGGAACAAGAAGCTAGGAGAGGGCAAAACACTGATTTGAAACTAAACCTACCAGCCAAACACTTGTGTCCCCTTCAGAAGGGGTAGTTCAACCCCTATTAGTGCTCCACAGCTTGTTTGTCACTTGTCACCTGCTGGCTCCTACCTGGGGCTGAAAATCTCTGGAGCTGCAGACCCTGTGGGTGCTGTTCTCTCGCTGCACGGGTTCGGGGGGACGCTCCAAGCAGGAGCGTGGGTTGCTTCTCCAGCCAGAAGTCACGTTCCAGATGCACGAGGGCTCAGGGCCAGCTGGATTTCTGAGAACCTCTCCCAAGTGTAAACACATTTCCTATACTCTCAAGAGGCCGCGAGCCTTTGCTCTCCGGAAAGCAGCCGCGACAACGGCATGAGCAGAGCTCTGAGAAGGAGAAGTCCTACAGATTTTGCAGTCACAGCATTGCTTTTACTTTAGAAAGGAGAAAGATGAGTAGGAGTTTTGCCATCAGACAGCTCCTGCCCATGGAGCTTGTTTTGCTTCCAATGGCAGAAGGTTTGTCTGTGCTTCTGAAGGCTGACGTGCGGTGACTTATCTGTGAACAAGCAGCAGCCAGCATTTCCCCTTGTGCAGGGTTCCTGGAGCGACGTCCCCACTCCTAGCCCTGGCCTTCTGCTGCTTCAGAATTCAGCCCTTCAGAGGAGGCAAAAAGAGCAGCACTTCTTTCTAAGAAAGGGAGGATCTGAGGGACAGTGATCTTAAGCAGATGCTGGAGCCAGAGCTTCATTTTCCATTGTGCTGCTGCAGCGCTGGCAACGGGAGTTTTCGTGCCTCCAGCACGAGGAGGAGGGAGGACAGAAGAAAGGGGAAAAGCAGGCAGCATGTTCTGATGACAATCCAGGGAAAAGGCTACCGTGAAGGACTGGGTTCTCCTGGCACTCTTGCTCCGCTCCACTAAGACCAGGATGTCTGTCCTACTGCCTACAAGCAACCCTGCACAAACAGCTTTGTTTGTGCCTCCGGCTGACTTGAACCCCAGTGAAGCTGTGTGAATCTCAACAGCAAACACACAAGTTTGGCAACCAAGCACCTTCCTCGGTCTGGTACAGAGGTCCTGGACAGTGAGCGAGTGCACGAGGGTCTGTCACATCGGTGACAGCAGAACGTCAAGCATCAGCCAGAACGCAGCTGGGAACGCGCCCAGGCTCTGCAGATCTGCCCAGACCTGCCCACCCGGCTGGATGATGCAAACAGCCTGACTGCTGGAGGTCAGGAGCGTGAGACTGCTCCACCTGAAAGGCCACCAAAGAGCTCAGGCAGAGGGGAGATGCCATGGGGAAACAAGACCACGTCAGAAGAAATAGCTGGGGAAGATACTGGTAGCTGCTCCATCCAAAAAAAGACTCAAGCTTTGTTTTCTCTAATGTGGAGCAGAAACTGGAGTTGAATATAACTAGAGTGACATTCTTTGCAGAGCCACTGGCCAGCATTAGCCCCGTGTCAGGCTTTTACAGAACTGTATTAGCCTGCATGAGCTTAACATCTGTTCAGCACAATGACTGAGAGAGTCCAGTGCAGAGCCACTGAGGTGATGAAGGGAGTAGGACACCTCCCTGCTGAGTAGAGGCTGAGGGAGCTGGGGCTCTGGAGCTGGGAAAAAAGGAGCCTGAGGGGTGACCCCATGGATGTTGATCAAGATGTGAAGGGTGGGTGTCAGGAGGATGGAGCCAGGCTCTGCTCAGGGGCACCCAGTGACAGGACAAGGGGCAGCGGGTGTGAGCTGGAACAGAGGAGGTTCCACACCAGTGTGAGAAGGACCTTGTTGGCAGTGAGGGTGCCAGAGCCCTGGCAGGGGCTGCCCAGGGGGGTTGTGGAGTCTCCTTCTCTGGAGACATTTCAAACCCTCCTGGCCATGTTCCTGTGCAACTGGTCTAGGGGATTGAACTGGATGGTCTTTCGAGGTCCCTTCTAATCCCTAATGTTCTGTGATTTGGATCACAAAGCAATAGGGACCTCAAATTCAAAAGACTGGATGTCTTTGCCCTGGTCTGGCTGCTGGGGTGATGTTGGGTCCTGGTCTGGGCTGCATCAGCTCAGAGGGCTTTTCCAGCCTCAACCATTCTGTGATTACCTTCTCCCAAAACCAAGAGTTTAGAAGGAAAAAGGGGTCTGTAAACTGGATCAGAAAGATGTCCCCATGGGAATGGGACAGCAAGGCCTTTGCATGGGGACAAGAAGCAGGGTAAGGGTTACTGTGCTTCCCAGGAAAGGGGGGACCTTCCACCAGTGCGAGAAGGGGGCCAGAACTCGATGCCTACACCTGGAAACAGTGGTTACCAGCCCCAGCAAAAGCCCCGATGCTGAAGGAGCCTCACTCACCTCACTGGGGTCGAGTATCACATCGGGGGCTGTGATGCCGTTAGCTTTCGCAGCCTTTCGGATGATGTCTTCTGCCTCTTGAAATCTTCCCTGCGAGATCAGCCAGCGGGGGGACTCTGGGATGATCCTGCAGAAGAGGTTGGGAATAAACAGCCTGCAAGCCCACAGCAAGCACCGCTGCAGGCACCAGAACGCATTGTTCTGGGCTTGGAGAGCTCGAAACTTGCCACATCTTGCAGAAATTAGAGCAGTGACAACAGAAGGCAGATTTACAAGAGCTGCCTGGCATCTGGAACAGGAAGGGGAGCAGATCACACTGAGAAATGAGCAGTGAGTCAGGGAAAGGGGACCAAAACCCCAGAGGGAACTGGATAGACTGGAGAGGTGGGCCCTGGTGAACCTCATGGGGATCAACGAGGCCAACTGCAGAGTCCTGCACCTGGGCTGGGGTAACAGGTACCGGCTGGGAGAGGATCTGCTGGAGAGCAGCCCCGTGGAGAGGGACTTGGGGGTGCTGCTGGGTGACAAACTGGCCGTGAGCCACCAGTGTGCAGCCGCAGCCCAGCAGGCTGATCACAGTCTGGGCAGCATGAAAAGAGCTGTGGGCAGCAGGTCAAGAGGGGATTCTGCCCTCTGCTCCGTGCTGGTGAGACCTCACCTGGAGTGTTGTGGCCAGTTGTGGAGCCCCCAGCACAAGGAGGATGCAGACAGACTGGAGCGTGTTCAGCGGAGGGGGCTGCTACAATGATCAGGGGGATGGAGCATCTCTCATACAAGGACGGGCTGAGATAGTTGGGGCTGTTCAACCTGGAGAAGAGAAGGCTCCAGGGGGACCTTCTTTTGACCTTCCACTACCTGAGGGGAGCCTCCATGAAGGCAGGGGGAGATCTGATTCTATNTGTGGGCAGCAGGTCAAGAGGGGATTCTGCCCTCTGCTCCGTGCTGGTGAGACCTCACCTGGAGTGTTGTGGCCAGTTGTGGAGCCCCCAGCACAAGGAGGATGCAGACAGACTGGAGCGTGTTCAGCGGAGGGGGCTGCTACAATGATCAGGGGGATGGAGCATCTCTCATACAAGGACGGGCTGAGATAGTTGGGGCTGTTCAACCTGGAGAAGAGAAGGCTCCAGGGGGACCTTCTTTTGACCTTCCACTACCTGAGGGGAGCCTCCATGAAGGCAGGGGGAGATCTGATTCTATGATTTGTATGGACAGGACAAGGAGCAGTGGGTTCAAGCTGGGAAAGGGCAGATTTAGATTGGATATTAGAAAGAAGCTCTTCAGTGTGAGGGTGGCTGATAGCTGGAAGGGGCTGCCCGGGGAAGTGCTGGGGTCCCCATCCCTGGAGTCAGGCTGGAGGAGGCTCTGAGCAGCCTGACCTAGGCAGAGTTGTCCCTGTGTAGGGAGGTTGGACTGGATGACCTCTCAAGGTCCCTTCCAGCCCAGAACAGGCTATGATTCTATGCAAGCAGTTCAGTTACAGCAGCTCAGAAACGCGACTACAGTCGTTACGGGAACAACACCTACAGAAGTAGTAACTGTAAATACAGTCGCATAAAGCCGAGTCAGCAGAATCCACCAGGGTCACTGGACTTCACTGCAAACCAAATGGAATCCTGAAGACAAATCATGGTCTCAGTGGAGAAACACCACCACCATGTGGAGTGTTGGAACCCTACAGGTACTTTATCAACTGTGGAAGGACTCGGGGAAGTCTCCAACACGTGCAAGTACTGCTTTGGAGCTCATCATATCTACGCCTGGATGCCTTTAGATGTCAGGGAGACCTGGAGCTCGGGGACAAGGCTTATTGGTGGCCTTGGGACAGCTGGGTTAATGGTTGGACTTGATGAGCTTAATCATCCAGGCTGGAGAAGACCTTTCACGTCACTCCAGTGCTGCCCAGCTTCCTAACTAGCTTCTCATTCTGCTCGTAGGTCAGGCCTGCTTTTAGAAGATTCTGGACTTCTGTTGGTGCAGAAGGATGGGTTTTAACTGACCTTTTTACATCTGCTTAGTTTTGTAGGAGCCTACAGACTCAGCTCAACCACAGAGTTCTGGACGTGCAGGCTAAACAACCAGAAACATCACAACATCCATCCTTCACTTNTTCCAATCCCTAATGATTCTATGATTCTATAACTTGCAGCCTGGGTCTCAAAACTCTGCAGCCAGGCCCTTCTGAGAGGGCAAGTGTTTTTATCACACTCACCACCAGAGCGGGATGAAGAGCAGTCCAGGCAAGGTGAGTGCCAGCAGCAGCATTCGCCAGTCTCGGATGAAGTAGGCAAACAGGGGCAGCAGCATGTAGCCAAAGGCATAAAAGATGCAAACGCCCAGAGTGCTGAACACCACGCGCATCGACTTGCCGAGGATTTCCGTGCCTGCTCAGGACAACACAGGGAGGATGAGTGTTTTAACTTGCTGGCAACCACCGTGTGCAGAGCACCTCCAGGAACTAGTTCTGAAAGATGCTACACGGGGCAGTTACAACATCTGCTCTCAGAGGCATCTCCACAAGTGATCCTGCATCAAGCCAGGCAGTTAGAGCTAGAAAAGGAAGATAATCAGGCCCTGCAGTACTTCTGTAGCTGGGAGTAGCTAACACCTCTAATTCTATCTTCTTGGAATCTCATACCTCGCTCAAGGAGCTAAAGCCACCGGGACACACTACAAAACACAACAGCCAACCTCAGCTTGATCTCTCTTGGGTCTTCTCTGGCTTAGAGAGAGGGACCAGCTTCTCTAAAGGGTGGTTCAGTGAAGCCTCTGTTAGGTTCCTGACCTGGGCCACCTTCTAAAAGCCTATGTCACTGTTAGCCAAACACTTTGCACCCTGTGGGTGCTTCTCCCTTTGAAATGCTTTGGGTGCTGCAAATCAAGAGGCACAGGAAGAAATATAATCCTTCTTGTTTATATAGAAACTACAGAAGGTGCAGCAGGACGTCAGCAGAGAGGGGAGCTCAACGCTGCTTTCACAGCTGCACAGGACTGCTTTGGCCCTAAAAGGCAAGAGGGCAGGGCTGAAGCTGCCAGGGGAGGGTTAGGTGGGATGTTAGGAAGCCCTTCCTCATGGAAAGGGTTATGAGACCCTGGAATGGACTGCCCAGGGTAGAGGTGGAATCCCCATCCCTGGAGGTGTTTAAAAACCCAGGAGCTAGGACACTTGAGGCTGTGGTCTAGGGGTTAGGGAGCTGTTGGGCTGAGGGCTGGACTTGATGCTCCTGGAGGCCCCTTCCAGCCAGGATGATTCTACAATTTCTGGGGTTTTTCCTTTTTGTGATGACAAGACACAGAATCAGTTCAGGCTGCACCTCTATCAACTGGAAACTTCCAAGAAGAGGATCAGTGGTGCCTGCAGGGTGAGGACACACTCTTGGCAAAACCAGTCAACCCTAAGCCAGTACTGAAAAGGTGCAGGAAAAGCAGGAGACAGAAGAACACAGCTGGTGCCAGGCAGGACTTTCTTACCAAGAACAAACGCTGCCACGTAGTTAGAGATCTGTCCCATGCCCACCAGCACGAACAACACTGAGAACATCTCCCAGCTGGTGGAGAAGACCTGGAAGAAGCTGAAGACAGTCTGCATCGCCAGAGTCACAAACAGTACATTCTTCCTGCCAAACCTTCCGTGGACAGATTAGAGAAGAAAAGAAAGAAGAGATGATTATACAACAGCAAGAATGAAGCCTCCACAAACAGCACAATGAGGTTACTCCCACGAGAACGCTGAGAGACACAAAACATGTGCAAAAAGCAGAGGTTCAGGCAACATGACACAGGCACAACTATTCAAAACACATTAAACAAATCCACTGGCTGAAGGAATTAACAGTCCAAGAGCTGCTGTTCCTTCCTCACTGATAAGATGAGCAGGGAGACAAACCCTGAGGAGCAATTATTTAAACCACAAGCTGATTAGATGCTCCCACTCCTTAAGGGAGCGCAGAGTTCACAGCACCAACCAGCACGTCAGGAGAGTGAACAAAAGGGAGGGAAGACTCTGCAAGAGAGGTGAACTGGTGTTTGTAGGACACAGCTCTAAGGGAAGGGATCCCATGCAGCAACCTTCATTCCACTTGGTAAAAAAAATGACCCAGTTTAAGGGGCTCCAGGAGTTCTCAGCTGTCAGCCAAGAAGGCAAACAGTACCCTGGGCTTGTGTTGGCAGTGGTGTGGCCAGCAGCACTGGGCAGGGATAAGCCTGCCTTTAAGCACATCCTTGGATGTGTTTAAAGATTGTCTGGATGAGGTGTTGAGGGATGTGGTTTAGGGGTGAGCTTGTAAGGTAGATGGTTGGACTCGATAAGGCTCTGGCCAGCCTTAGGGTGGGGTGTCCCTGCCCATGGTAGGGGAGTTGGAACTGGAGGATGCTGTGGTCCCTTCTAACCCAGACTGACTGTATGACTTGGTCTGGGTGATCGTGCTGTGGCAGGGGGGTTGGACTGGATGATCTTAGAGGTCCCTTCTAATCCCTGATGATTCTATGATCCCAGGGGGCTTTTCCAACCAGAGCGATTCTGTGATTCTCCTAGTGAGGTGGCTCCTTGAGTCACTGGCTCAGTTTTGGGCTCCTCACTGCCAGAAGTGCAAAAATGAGCAAAGAGAGGTAACAGCCACTAACAGTGTCTGCAACGCTGTGTTCTGGGTCAGAACATCTCTACACACGGTGTACACTCAGGTCAGACACAGGTCAGGTGCAGGCCACACATGGGCCAGCAGTTGGGCAAAGAGACTTAGAGAGAACTTCACACACAAGAAGGCTGCTCCCGAAAGGGCAGCAAACAAAGGGCCTGTGGTGGAGATACTTTACTTGTCTGACAGCTGTCCTGACACGAAGGATCCGAGCAGGACGCCCACAAAGAACAGGGAGGTGCTCATGGGTCCCTTCCAGTCGCTGTCACACACGAGATCCCACTGCAGGGAAGAGAGAACAAGAAAATCTTTTCATACTCCTGCCTGACCTCAGATGAAAATGTACCCTTTGGACAGAAAAATTCCACAAGAGACATTAATAACTAACCTGCGGCGTGGATGTGGCTCTGTGAAAAGAGAAGGAAGGGACGTGGAGCAGCAGGGGACAAAGGCCACCCGGCATCAGCCACCCCAGGAGCCACCCAGCTCCCCGCACGTGGCACAAGGTGCCGTTAAGAACTCCCGTTTCTAGGAGCCTCCCCAGTCTGGTGTTTCTGAACCAACACTCCTGTTGTTTTTGTACCCATCTCAGCAGCTCTTACTGAAAGTCTTGGACTCCTCGTGGCGTGGAAAGACTAGAAGCCCAGCAGGGAGAGCTCGCCCCTCCCTGCCTGCCACGCTGTGACTGGAGAAGTGCCCAGAGCCCAGCCCTGGCAGAGGGCAGGAGGTGCTGCAGCCCCACGGGACAGGAATTTGGAGGCAACCAAGCTTTCTGATGTGAGGCCAAACCCTCCTGAGCCTGGTTATCTAAACAGCTCCCGTAGGGCCCTGTTGGTTTAGGGATGGAAAGTTTTTGGGTTTAATCTGCATTAGAAGGTTGGAATGAAAAGCAAGTACTCACCCTGACCCAAATAATTAATCCCCCTTGCTACCCGAGGACAGATAACTAAGGACAGTGTGTTTTCCTCACCTCTGCACTGGAACGCCCTGCAAGACCTGCTCCTGCAGCTGCTGTGCTGCCCAGCTCTGCCAACCCTCTCGCCCATGGCCCCGCATGTTTGACAGCAGCACTGGGCTTTGTCTCCCTCAGCACTAAGCCTCTGACACCCAGATTCTCACAGCCCTTGGTCTGATGACAGTTCAGGCTACACATATAGCCTGGTGCATGTTTGTAAGGCTGGAGGAGCACCAAGACCCGCTCACTGACCAAACGTCACCAGCCAAGGTTCTCTGCTCCAACAGGCACCCTGGGGTGGATCAGAAGGGAGCTGGTCAGCAGATCTAGAAGTTGTTCTTCAGCAAGAGGGGGTTTGAACACTGGGACAGGCTGCACACAGAGCAAGTTGAGGCCCCATCCCTGGAGATATTCAAGGGCAGGCTGCGCAACCCTGATCAAGTTGAGGATGCTCCTGGCTCAGTGTAGTGGGGTTGGACTGGATGCCCTTTGGAGGTCCCTTCCAGCCCAGGCCATGAACTCAGCATTACTGTATTTTTAAGGCCAGAGGAGCAACCAAGAGGCATCTCCTGCAGCCAGTGCTCCAGCAAATCCAACCAAAGCCATCAATTACCCATCACAGCAGAAGCTCCTTCCAGAACTGTGGCTTGCTGAAGCACCAACAACAGTTCACCACCACAGAAGGGCTGCATGGCCACCAACCACCACTGGGATTAAGAGCTGTAATTAAGACTTATAATGAAATCTGCCTTCATGCAGGAAGAGCTGCGCTTGGCCACAGAACGTCTGAGCAGGTCCATGGTGACCACAGAGGCCGAACCAGCCAAGAAGCTTCAGCTGAAAGCATCTGGCAACTTGCAAACAGGCAGCAAACGACCATTCTGTATTGAGGGCAAAGGTTTTGGTGGGTACCACCCGCCTTGGTGTGATGACAATGAGCAGGAAAACAAACACCCCAAACACGAACCCTGCCTCGCACAGCCTCGCAGAGAATCCTCTCTGCAGCCGCCGCCGGAGCCGGACAGCTCCAGTAACAGAAGGAAAATCTAACTGGGCCAGCATCAGCTCAGTGACTTATCGACCGCTGGCACTGGAGAGGTCGTTATTTCCCTGCTGACCAGCCTGTGCTTAGCTGTCTCCTTTCATCCACAGAGTCATTTAGGATGGAAAATACCTTCAAGTTCATCGAGTCCAACCCTGAAGCCAGCTGTCCCAACCCACCGCTAAACCCTGCCCTGAGCTCCAGATCTCCACAACTGTGAAACACATCCAGGGGTGGCCATTCAACCCCCTCCCTGGGCAGCGTCTTCCAAGGGCTGAGGGCCCTTCCCAGGAAGAAGATTCTCCTCAGGGCCAACCTCAACCTCCCCTGGGGCAGCCTGAGGCCATTTCCTTCTGGTCCTGCCGCTTGTTCCTTGTGAGCAGCCTGTCTCTGCCCAGTAACACACATGTTCTTCACCCACTCAAGTAGAGACCTTGCCTGGAAAAGCTGATGGTGTTTATTTGTCTGCACTGTTCTGCCAGAAGCTTCTTGAGCTGGCAGGTGGAAACACACCAGTGGCCGTGGCTGCCAGCTTGGTTCTGCCTCTGCTCTGCACTGGCAGGAGCTTCTATGCTGGTGATCACTTGAACCAGGCACCAAAGTGAACTTCACTACCAAGTTTTCAAGGGAAAACCACCTTGGTTGTGCAACGCAGGCTATTTACAACCTCCCTCACAATCAGAACAAAGGGATTTTCAGGTCTGTTACCCTTTGCCCCAGAAAAGAAGTGCTGAAGTCTTCAATTTTTTCATGACTTCCCAAGGTTTATTATCATGGGATCACAGAACGTTAGGGATTGGAAAGATCATCCAGTCCAAGCCCCCTGCCAAGAGCAGTTCCAGTTACACAGGAAGTCTCCAGAGAAGGAGACTCCACAACCCCCCTGGGCAGCCCCTGACAGGGCTCTGGCACCCTCCCTGGGAACAAGGTCCTTCTCACACTGATGTGGAACCTCCTCTGCTCCAGCTCACACCCGCTGCCCCTTGTCCTATCACTAGATGCCACTGAGAAGAGCCCAGCTCCATACCCTGCCTGTTAACCGTGGCGACATCAGAGCCAGACCCTTCCCTCAGCTGCTGGTTGCCCCAGAAGTCCCTGAAGCATTGCTGCTGGAAGCCCAGCCATGCCAGGAGCTGTTAGTGACCTGTTAGGTTAGTGACCTAACAGCTGTTAGGGCCCTGCTGCTGCTGGCAGTGCTGCTGGGACACAGGCTACCGTGACCCAGTGCTTTAAAATCATGTGCTGTTTTCACTTCTCAGTATCCTTTGAGTTGGCCGGCTAGCTGCGACGGCCTTTGCCCCAGTGAACGAGAAAAGGTTAACCTCAGTGAGGGATCAGGGCTGCCAACCTGAGAAAAACATTTCAGCTTCGTTTCCAGCAGCATCTGCTGATGTTGCAGAGCGCTGAGCTCCTGACGCTGGCACCCAATGCTCAAGAGCACTCTTGCTCAGTTTTAATGGAACTTTAGAAGACACCCTGCTGTTGGAGTTTAAGCTCCTCTTCTTAGATCACNGTTCCTGTGTGACTGGATCAAGGGGATCCTGCTGTGGCAGAGGGATGGGACTGGATGATCTTTGAGGTCCCTTCCAATGCCTAATGACTGGATCTAGGGGATGCCTTCAGCCGCAGCCTCACACAGCAACTGTCACACATCAGAAGTGAGACGTGTGGGGAGAGATTCCAGAAGAGATGCTAGCTGGTATCAGCTGCTGGTGAGGACAGGTGGGAAGAGGGCACAGGGAAAGAGGACAGGCTATGGAGACAGCCAGAACGCCTGGGGGAGAAGCAGCAGCACAACTCTAAGAGAGGTGTCGAGGTAGAGTATCACAGAATCACAGGCTGGTTTGGGTTGGAAGGGGCCTTGGACATCATCCAGTCCCAAACCCCTGTTATGAGCAGCGACATCTCTCACCAGATCAAGTTACCCAGAGCCCCATCCAACCTGGCCTGGAGCACTTCAGGGATGGGGCAGCCACAACCTCCCTGGGCAGTTCATTTCAGCGCCTCAGCACCCCCACAGGGAGGGATTTCTGCCTCACACTCACCTCAGTCTCCCCTCTTTTAGTTTGAAGTATGAAGCAGCCTTAACTATTCAGAGCCATCACCCACACATCTCTTTAGGAGGCCACCTTCCAAGTTCTGCTTCACCTCACACACCAAGTCAGCTTCTGGGAGCCCCATCTCCAAATCCCTTCCTCTAAGCTCCAAAACTGAGAGCACAGAACCTGAAGAGCTCCCTCAGGTCTCCTCCCTCTCCAAGCCCCATTTTATGGTCTCCCAGCCTCTCACCACCACACCCCCCGAGCAAGAATGGCTGCAGGTTGGAATCACACTGCACAGCACGTGGAGAGAAGCGTGCCAGCCTCGCCGGACTGGTATTTCCCGTAGTCTCTCTTGTACCCTTCCGACACTGAACTGAGAGCGTTAAGGTGCCACCTCTACCCAGTCAGAAACCCACCCCACGGCTTCCACACGAACCGCAAACACGATGGAGTTCAGACTCCGAGATGAAGTACTCACTGGTTTTGGGCTGTTGGAACAACCTCCAAAGCACAAACCAACTCCAGCTGCGGGGCAAGCTGAGGCAGAGACGATGCTGCGAGTCCAGCTGGAGAGAGCCTGTACCCTAAGTAAAAAGCCCCCTTCCCCCAGGTTCTGGAGGCACTTCACAACCTTAAGGGGCAAAGGCCAAATTCCCGCGCACGGGCTCTGCACCCACCTGCTCCGAGGGAGAGCTGGTGCTTCCTGAGTTGCTGACTAAATCCTGCAGTGGCTCCTGGCCAGACACTGACACACATCCCCTACCTTGCCCCACTCCCACTGCCCTTCTGCCACCCCACAACTGCACACAGCCCAAGTGGAGGTGCCTGCAGCGAGCTGCCTGCTCTGCTTGAGCACAGCCAGAGGGCTGCTCTTCAACATGCACTGCAATACAGAGTCACAGCAAACGGGACAGGCCGAGGGATTGCTCAGAGGAGGCTCCAAGAGGACCTACCAGTGCCTCAAGGGGCTATGGGACAGCCAGTGAGGCCAGTGGAGCAAGGGAGGGGATTCTCCCTGCTCTGCTCAGGTGAGACCCCACCTGAAGTCCTGAGGCCAGTCCCCTGCGTAGGAGAAGGAGCTGTTGCAGCAAGTCCAGAGGAGGCCCGGAGGATGATCACAGCCCCTCTGCTATGGGGACAGGCTGAGGGGGAGCTGGGGCAGTTTTCTCTGGAGAAGTCTCGGGGTGGGGGTGGTGCTTAGAGCAGCTTCCAGTACCTGAAGGGGCTCCAGGAAAGATGGATTTCATACGAGGGGCTCTGGTGATAGGACAAGGCGGATGGGTTCAAGCTGAAACAGGAGGGACAGAGGTGAGATCTCAGGCAGAAATCCCTCCCTGTGAGGGTGCTGAGGCACTGGAACAGGTTGCCCAGGGAGGTTGTGGCTGCTCCACCATCCCGGGCACCTAGATCAAGTCACACAGGAACAGTCCAGGTGGGTTTGAAACGTCCCCAGAGAAGGAGACTCCACAACCACCCTGGGCAGCCCCTGCCAGGGCTCTGGCACCCTCCCTGGGAAGAAGGTCCTTCTCACACTGATGTGGAACCTCCTCTGCTCCAGCTCACACCCATTGCCTCTTGTCCTATCACTAGATGACACCGAGAAGCAGAGATGTTCAAGGCCAAGCTGGATGAGGCTTTGAGCCAGTCAGGAGGCATTCGCTGGTTGCATTAGATGATCTCTGAGGTCCCTTCCAACCCGAGCCATTCTACGAGTCTATGATCAGTGGTAGATGCTGTTGTCCCCACTCCTTCATCACTGTTTTCCTAACCTGTTTTCGTCTCTGGCTGAGCACAAACCCCCTGCCTGGGAGAGGCAGCGGGCTGCTCCCATGTGCTAATATTTTCTTTTGAAAAATCAACATGTTAGCAAGAATTTTTGAGGGTCATCCAACACCCCATCCTCTCTCCCACCGCTTGCTTCTCTCTGCAAGCAAAGGCGGGTTCTTCGGCTGAGATCGTGGGACCTTTGAGTCAGAACAAGCCCTTGTTTATGCCCCTGTCCGCACACCCTGCTTACGTGAGAGCTGTGAGTGTTGTTAAACACCCTTTCCTCTGAAAACTACAGTTGCAGGATCCAAACATTTACAGCTTTCAGATGTTTCAGCAAAGATCACTATCTCAATGTAAACAGAGGGCTGTATCTGCAGAACACACCTTCTGCCCCACTTCTCCCCTCCTAGTAAAGCTTTCACTGGGGTGAAACTTGCCAGCAACAGGAAGGAAAACGCCAAACATTTTGTCATTCCAGTACAGAAACTTAACCCTTCCCCTCACCTCACATTTTGGGAGATGCCTGGAGAAAAAGGAAGCATGAGGGCATGGACACTGACACATTCCTCACACGGGGAACTTCTTCCCGGTGAGGGTGCCAGAGCCCTGGCAGGGGCTGCCCGGGGGGGGTTGTGGAGTCTCCTTCTCTGGAGAAGTTTCAAACCCACCTGGCCATGTTCCTGTGCAACTGGATCTCGGGGATCCTGCTGTGTCAGGGGGGTGGGACTGGCTGATCTCTCAAGGTCCCTTCCAATCTCTAATGTTGTGTGGTTCTGTGACATCAGACACCCAAGAAATAGGAGGAGCTGAGTTTTAATCAGCAGGATGGAGTACGGGGAACATTAGACCACCACTGATTGACCTCAGGATCTCTACAACAGCACTGTGTCCCTTTTTAATGGTATCAGCTGATCACAGAATCATTACGGTTGGAAGATACCTGCAAGATGATCCAGCCCAATGGTCAACCCAACCCCACCCTGCCCACTAAACCCTGCTTCCAAGTGCCACATCTACATGGCTTTTGAACCCCTCCAGGGACAGTGACCCCATCACCTCCCTGGGCACCCTGTTCCAACCCGTGACCACTCTGTCAGGGAAGAAATTGAGAGGAGAAGCAGAGAAGAGGAACATGATGTGCTTCTCCATCACTTCTTGAAAACCTTGGTGTCTTAGCAGCTCTTCTGTGCATGTGTCAGACTTGGTTAATTATTAAATGAAAATGAGAGGGTTTTTGCCTTCTTACAACAAGGCCATTAACACTAACATCTTGTACTATCTCCTGAAGGTCTTTCCCACAGCTTTATCAGCTCACAGACACACAGATCATTAGGGGTTGGAAGGGACATCCAGGGGTCATCAAATCCAATCCCCACTACTTCAGCAAAGCCACAGAACCCCAAGCAGGTCACACAGGAATGCATCCAGAGGGTCTTGGAAGGCTCCAGAGAAGGAGACTCCACAACATCCCCAGGATGGCCCCTGCCAGGGCTCTGGCACCCTCACCAGGAAGAAGGTCCTTCTCACATTGATGTGGAACCTCCTCTGTCCCAGCTCACACCCGCTGCCCCTTGTCCTGTCACTGGGTGCCCCTGAGCAGAGCCTGGCTCCATCCTCCTCACACCCACCCTTCCCATCTTGATCAACATCCATGGGGTCACCCCTCAGGCTCCTTTTTCCCAGCTCCAGAGCCCCAGCTGCCTCAGCCTTTCCTCAGCAGGGAGATGCTCCCCTCCATCCCTCATCCCTGTGGCTCTGCACTGGACAGTTTATGTTCAGTACTAAAGAATCACCCTAAATGGACTAAAACATTCTGGCTGCTGCATCATCTAACATCTCCCTGTATCATATCCCCAGCTCACTCCTGCTCTTGGTAACTCAATCCTATTCCCAGTCACTCAGCACAATCCCATGACAGCACCAGCAGAAGTTACCTCTCCCCCCTGAGTTTTGTTCCTTTTCTTTTCAGTTTTATTCCTTTCCCTGTCACCCATCAGCCCTCATTACTCCCACACTCTGCTCAGTGGGATTTATGGTGGAACAGCAATGTCACAGGCGGCTTCCTGAGCCAAAGCGAAGCTTTTCTTACCCCTGAGCTGCAGCATTTCAAAAAAGCAAAAGACAGAGGGGGATTTTGTTACAGGGAAGCCAGCTGGATCCCTCAGACGGGCTAATAACAACCTTCTGTTGTTCGTCTGTGTGAGGCAGGGAAGTTTCTCTCCAAATCAGAGGCAACTGCATGTTTTAGAGACTCCCCTGTGAAAAGCAGAGCCACAAACGAGGACTTTCTCTAGAGTCACCAGAGACTCAGCAGAAAAGACAATCCCCCCTCCTTCCCCCTCCCAGCCTTGGCCAGGGAAATGTGGGACAAAGGTTCCTCATGATTATTCAACGAGTGGAGATAGGCAACCCAACGCACCAGATTACTGGATCATAAAAGCGGCAGCACCCAGCCAAGAAACCAAACAAGTGTCAGCCCGAAAACCTGCAAGTGTGCCAAAGGCCACGGGCTCTTGCAAAACTCCATCCCCAGCACCAGCACGAGAGGTGAGAGAGGGAAAAAAGCGCTGCCTCAGTCCATGATGTCTGGGGCTGACAAACTTCACCTCCCACAGACACCGAGCATCTGCCAAACACAGGCACCGCAGGCCAGAGCTGCCAGGGGAGCCTGGGCAAAACCTTCACAGCTCCTGTTTCTCTTGGAGGTTCGGAGAGCCCTGGGCAGAGCTCCGACTGCTCGATATGTTTTCATTTACACCAAGCCAAAGCTCAGTGGAGAAGGTCCAGAGATGAAGCACTGGCCAAGGGCCAGGTCAGGCGTTATCACAAAGCACTCAGAACAAACCCCAGCGTTCACTCGTGAGCCCCAAGAAGCTGCCAGTTCCCTCAGGCTGCCCTCAGAGCAGCTCAGCCTTCCCCCAGAGTCTGGGCTTGCAGGGCAGTCTTCCTCTCAAGGAGAGCAGTTCTTTAGCCAGGTGAGGCAATGCCTTGTGCACAATTCACTCGAGCTCCTGTGCATGTTCAACACCCTAGCACCACCGTTTGCACAGCGCAGCCCCTCTCCCTGCCTCACCCCAGACCTCGGTGCTCAATGGCCATTCCGTGCTCACAGAATCATAGAATGTTCCAGGCTGGAAGGGACCTCTAGAGGTCCAACCTCCCTACACAGGGACAACTCTGCCTAGGTCAGGCTGCTCGGAGCCTCCTCAGGGCTGACCTTAAATGACTGCAGGGATGGGGCCCCCCAACACTTCCCCAGACAGCCCAGTCCAGCCATCAGCCACCCTTATACTGAAGAACTTGTTTCTGATATCCAGCCTCAATCTCTCCTTTCCCAGCTTGTTCCTTGTCCTGTCCATACAAATCCTCTTGAAAAGACCTTCCCCTGCCTTCATGGAGGCCCCCCTCAGGTAGTGGAAGGTCAAAAGAAGGTCCCCCCAGAGCCTTCTCTTCTCCAGGCTGAGCAGATCCAACTCTCTCAGCCTGTCCTCTCATGAGAGCTGCTCCATTCCCCTGATCATTTGAGTGTCCCTCCTCTGGACACGCTCCAGTCTGTCTGCATCCCCCTTGTGCTGGAGGCTCCACGACTGGACACAACGCCCCAGGTGAGGTCTCACCACCCCTGTCCAAACACCCGTCACAACTCATTTTGCAAAGCAAGGAATAAACACAAATGCAGCTCCAGCTCCACAGTCCACAGGCACAGACAGGTGATGGGACTGTACAAACGCTCCGTGAGCCTTCTGAGGAACCTCATCCACACAGGGCTGCTCCACACACAATCCTTTTCTTTGTATCTTAACTGGCTTCCACTTTGAACGAGGGACAACCAGCCAGCACAGCTTCAACCTAACCCAGGCTGCCCTCACCACTGACTTGACCCGAGGACTGTATCTGAGCAGACAGAACCTGACCTGTCCCAGCAGGCAAGTAGGGTAACCAATGCAGTGTTATGACCACCCCGGAGACATCGTGGACACACACACAGCAAAGTTCAGGGTCCTTTTGGCCACATCATCTAACCACGGCTCCCTGATGGCTGCATCTTGCACAACTCGGTGTGACTTCAACTGCCTTTTTATTTTTCAAAGAAAGAAAACAAACGCGTTTGATCTCCCGAGTCCAAATGCACGTGTCTGAACCAGCGAGCCAGCAGAATCCCTTGTCCTCACGCTGACCCTTGCTCACAGCCACTTGGCCAGGTCCTGGCTGAGCCCCATTACACCGTTACCAGAGACAGACTGCCCCAGCTCGACCTGCCCAGGGAGGCCGTGGCTGCTCCATCATCCCTGGAAGTGTTCATGGCCAGGTTGCATGGGGCTTGGAGCAAGCTGCTCTAGCAAGAGATGTCCCTGTCTATTGAAAGTGGGGTGGACATAGATGACCACAGAATCACAGACTAGTAGGGGTTGGAAGGCATC
Source organism: Rhinopomastus cyanomelas (assembly GCA_013400115.1). Lineage (NCBI taxonomy): Eukaryota > Metazoa > Chordata > Aves > Bucerotiformes > Rhinopomastidae > Rhinopomastus > Rhinopomastus cyanomelas. The sequence continues at coordinate 472,593 of VXBP01000029.1, read as the reverse complement.
TCTGGAGATCAGCTATTCCAACCTCCCCTGCTAGAACAGGGTCACCTACGGGACACTGTACAGGAACACGTCCAGGCAGGTTATTAATGTCTCCAGAGCAGGAGACTCCAGAGCCTCTCTGGGCAGCCTGTGCCAAGGCTTTCTCGCCTGCACAGTAAAGAAGTTGTTCCTCATATCTAAATTAAACTTCCTCTGTTCCAGCTCGTGCCTGTTGCCCCTTGTTCTGCCCCTGGGCACAACTGAAAACAGTCTGGCTCCATCCCTACATCCATACTTCAGATATTTACAGACAGGGATGTAAATGTAAAGGGACCGGCCCCACCTGGAGTCCTGGGGCCACTGCCCAGGGATGTAAAGAGACTCCTCCCAGTCTTCTGTTCCAGTCTAATAATTCCAGCTCTCTCAACCCTTTACGGAGTCCCAGAATGGCTCTCCCATTCTATGGGAGATGAACAATGGGAGAGGAGCAAGGGAAAGGTTTAGGGGCTGAGCATCATAGAATCATAGGCTGGTTTGGGTTGGAAGGGACCTCGGAGATCATCCAGTTCCAACCCCCTGCCATGGGCAGCAACACCTCGTACCAGATCAGTTTGCATAGAGCCCCATCCAACCTGGCCTTGAACACTGCCAGGGATGATGGAGCAGCCACAACCTCCCTGGGCAGCCCATTTCCTCATCCAAGAGATGCTGCAGGTCACCGATCACCTTTCACTGCCCTTGGCTGGACCTTCTCCAACCATCCCAACACAAAAGGGAAGACACCAAAACAAACCCAGCTCGCAGCAGGGTGATACCCAGGGCAGGGAACGCTGCCGGGGGAAGCTGTTCACGACACCCCCAGCACCCAGGCACCCCAGAACCCCTCCCGCTCCTCCCAACACCCCCTTCCCTCTCCCTGCAAACCCACGCACGTCGGTGACGATGGTGGAGTGGTAGACGTCGCGGCTGTACTCCCAGCCGTCCAGGCACGGCTCCTGCTCCAGCGAGCTCAGCTCCACGTCGGAGCCCGGCCGCAGCCCCAGCGCCGAGAAGTTTTCGAGCGCGGCCAGGCGGTAGCGGCGGCAGCGGCTGGGGACCGCCCGCCCGTCCCGCAGCTCCAGCGGGATGGACGCGTTGAGCCACTCGCTGCTCAGGTTGGCCCCGGCGGGCACCGCGCACCGGTGCTCGGGGGTGCCGGCCAGGAACACGATGGAGAGCCCGTTGAAGCCGTTGGGGATGATGCTGGCGCTGAGGAAGAAGAAGACGAGGCGCTGGAAGCGGCCCCACTCGCCCAAGAAGCTGCTCAGCTCGTCGTAGTCGCGCATGGCCGGCGCGGAGATGCGGCCGTTGCTACCTGCGGGCCCGTGTGGAGCCGGGCGGGGAGCGGCCGGGGCCTCGCCATGGGCCGGACCTGCCCAGGGGTGGGGTTTGACGGCGGCGGCGCCCGAGGTGGGGCCGGAACGAGCCCCCAGGAGCCGCCGCCACCGCTGCAGCCGCCGGCCAACGGCCCTGCTGCCTCCGCTCCGGCCGGTTCCCGGCGGCCCCTGCGCGGGGCGGGAGGCGCGGAGGGGGCTCGGCCTGGGCCCGGCCCGGCCCGCGGGGAGCTGCTGCGGAGCCGCTGCCCTTCCCCTTTGCTGTGGGGGCTCAGAGCAGCCCCATCTCTGACTGGCCCTGCACACCGGGTTCGAGTGAGGCCAGTGGGGCACGGGAGGGGATTCTCCCCCTCTGCTCCGGCCCAGGAGTCCTGGGGCCAGTCCCCAGTGCAGGAAGGGGATGGAGCCGTTGTAGCGAGTCCAGAGGAGGCCGCGGGGATGGTCAGAGACCCTCTGCTCTGGGGACAGGCTGAGGGAGCTGGGGCTGTTCCTCCAGTGGGACCTTAGGGCAGCTTCCAGTACACTGAGGGGCTCCAGAAAAGATGGGGAGACACTTTATACGAGGGATTCAAGTGATAGGACAAGGGGGGTGGGTTCAAGCTAAAAGAGGGGAGATAGAGATGAGATCTGAGGAGGAAATCCCTCCCAGTGAGGGCACTGAGGTCCTGGAACAGGCTGCCCAGGGAGGTTGTGTCTGCTCCATCCCGGGCAGTGTCCAAGGCCAGGCTGGATGAGGCTCTGGGCAACCTGCTCTGCTGAGAGGTGCCACTGCCCAGGGCAGGGGGTTGGCCCTGGCCAAGCTTGGAAGTCCTTGTCAACCTAAACCTTTCCATGATTCTATAAACTGAATCAGCTGCCTGCAACCTCCAGAGCTGCACTCAGGGGCATAGGTTAGCGATGGCCATGTTACAGTTGGGTTAACGGTTGGACTCAGTGAGCTTCTCCCACTTAAACGATTCCATGACTCCCATGCATGAGCCTTCACCAATTAATTTACTCATCCCATGACCAAATGAAGGCAGTTTTCTGCTAATCCAAGTGTTAAATGGCACCTCAGCTCCTTCCCAGCTGCAGCAGCACCTTCCCGCAACTGCCTTGTCCCTTCAGCAGGATCATTTGTGACCGTACAAAGGGTTTGCTGACTGTGACACTTATCTTCTGAGGGGATGTGCTCTGTGTGTTTCTGAAAGCCAGGAGACCTGCACTTACCCATAACAGTCCTCTCATGTGTAACAATTTACTTAGAATCACAGAAGAGAATCATAGAATCATCCTGGCTGGAAAGAGTCTCCAGGAGCATCACGTCCAGCCCTCAGCCCTTCACCAGCTGAAGCAATCTCTCTTTTTCATGTTTATCATGGTCAGACACCGAAAGGCCTTAGAACGACGTGGCAGTGAAAAGCTGGCTGGACGACAGGGCACAGAGAGTGGTAGAGAATGGTGCCCCGTCCAGATGGGGTCCAGTGACCAGTGGTGTCTCCCAGGGATCAGTGCTGAGCCCACTTCTATCCAGCATCCTTACTGATGACATGCACGAGGGGATCAAGTCCATCCTTAGTAAATTGACAGATGACACCGAGTTGGGGGCGAGGGTTGATCTGCTGGAGGGGAGGAAGATGCTGCAGAAAGATCTGGACAGGCTGGGTCAGTGGGATGAGGTTCAACAGGACCAAGGGCAGGGTCCTGCACTTTGGGCACAAGAAACCCCTGCAGCTGCAGACTGGGGGATGAGGGGCTGGAGAGCAGCTGGAGAGAGGGACCTGGCAGTGCTGGGTGACAACCTGCTGAACAGGAGCCAGCAGGGTGCCCAGGTACCCAAGAAGGCCAATGGCATCCCGGCTTGGATCAGCAGTAGTGTGGCCAGCAGGGCTGGGGACGTCCTTCTCCCCCTGTACTGGGCACTGGGGAGACCTCCCCTCCAGTACTGGGCCACTCAGTTCAGGAAAGAGATTGAGGGGCTGGAGCAGGTCAAGAGGAGCAATGAGGCTGGGGAAGGGGCGGGAGGGAAAGACTGATGGAGCTGGGGGTGTTTAGCCTGGACAGACTCTGGGGGACCTTCTCCCTCTCTCCAGCTCCCTGAAGGGAGGTTGCAGTCAGGTGGGAGTCAGGCTCTTCTCCCAGACAACCAGCACCAGGATGAGAGGGCAGAGCCTGAAGCTGCCAGGGGAGGGTTAGGTTGGATGTCAGGAAGCCCTTCCTCATGGAAAGGGTGATCAGAGCCTGGACTGGACTGCCCAGGGCAGTGGGGGAGTCTCCATCCCTGGAGGTGCTGAAGGGCAGCCTGGCTGTGGCCCCTAGTGCCCTGGTCTGGGCTGACTGAGTTCAGAGGGCTTCTCCAGCCTCAGGGATTCCATGACAGACCTCTCAGTCATTGATCTACTCTTGTGAAAGTTTATTATTCTCTCTTTTTTCAAAATCTGCCATTAAAAGGTGACACTGGCTTGAAATCAACAGTCCAAGTACTAAAAACAAGACTAATTACAACGAGGCATTAAGAAAACAAACCCAAACAACCCAACCACAACCCTTTTTCTTACTTAGAAAATGAAAACTACGGTTTTCAGCTGCTACAAAAGTTCAAGAGTACAAAAATATTTACCTTTTAGAAACACTCAAGCCTGCGATCCCATAAAATATCAACCTAAGATAAACCTCCTGGGAAGAAATCACAGCCACCTCTGTTGAAACAAGTCCTCCAACCTGTCCTGCGCCGATATAAAGGGTCTGTTGAGAAATCCCCTTGGGTCTAAACAGCTGTTCTGCAGATTAACTTTGCAATGGGTAAAACTAAGATTAAATGCTCCTGAGCTGGGAAACAAGGAGACTCAGGGGTGACCCCATGGATGTTGATCAATATGTGAAGGGTGGGTGTGAGGAGGATGGAACCAGGCTCTGCTCAGGGGCACCCAGTGACAGGACAAGGGGCAGCGGGTGTGAGCTGGAGCAGAGGAGGTTCCCCATCAGTGTGAGAAGGACCTTCTTCCTGGGAGGGTGCCAGAGCCCTGGCAGGGGCTGCCCAGGGGGGTTGTGGAGTCTCCTTCTCTGGAGACGTTTCAAACCCTCCTGGGCTGTTCCTGTGTGACTGGATCTAGGGGATCCTGCTGTGTCAGGGGGATGGGACTGGGTGATCTTTCAAGGTCCCTTCCCATCCCTACTGGCCTGTGACTCTACGACAATGGTAGCCCCACACCACACATGGTGAAAGCAGAACTGCAGCAGACTCTCGGGACAGGAAACAGTAGTTCTGCCCCCAAACAGCAGCCTGACTCAGCTGCACAAGGTCCTTGCATTTTAGTGTCAGGAAGCTTCACATTGGTGCTTGGGCTCTGCCAGCACAAGACAACTTGCCTCCAGTTCTCACATGAGAGGTGAGACTGTGCTTTTGCTGGTCCTTTCAGAAGGTGAACCTGCTGTGGTGGGGGGACTGGACTAGATGACTTTTTCGGGGCACCTTCCACTCCCTAACCTTCTTCTGTGTTCACTGGTCATTACAGAGGATCAGAATCATTACAACTCCAGTCTAGCAGGTCTGATGGACTCTGTGTGGCTGGGATCTGCAACGCACAGGCAACAAATAAAAGAAGAGGCTCTCTACCTTCTCCTGATCCAGCTCTGTAGTGTTGATGAGACAGCAGCAGCACAGATCTGAGCTCTCCATCAGTGATCTCCCCCACACTAGCTTTGCTGAGCTTTGATCAAAAATCACCTACTAAACCCAACTGCTGGCTTTGGTGGCTGTTTGGTTGGTCCCAGGCTGTGTGGTCCCAGGGGAGTCCTTTTGCATTTCCAGCAGCTGCAGGTGCACATCAGCTTTTCAAGAGCCTCAGACCTCTTTTACATCTGCAAACTGTTCTGCAGATGCTCTTGAAACGAGCAGCGAGCTCTCTCCAGAGGTGCAGAACAACAACGGGAAATGAAGTGCTTTGGAAAAAGAAAACCCCAGAAAATCTACAAACCCTCTTACACATCGTGGAGAACATGAAAGCTCAAAGTGCCCAGGGATTTCGGGTAGCTCAGGCTTCATGAAAAAGGCTTTTATAGGGACAGGTGGATCCCAGGTCCTGGCCAAAGCCAGCGACATCAAGAGATGCTCTGATGTCTTGTTCCACAGCCACGTTCTTACAGTGAAGTCTGTGTCTGCTCTGCTGCAGCTTGGTTCTGATCCCAACAGCTGATCGGGCTTTGGTCACAGGTTTCCAAGAGGCCTTCAGAGGCACAACTGACCCTTTCCAGGACAGACACCCAGCTCCCTGCACACAGTGAGAGTGAGAAAACCCACCAGCACTACATTTCCTACCTATTTTCTTTTCTTTAAGCAACTTGCAATGAGACCCTGACCAAGTGCTTGCTGCACCTAAGGCTCATTCCTAGCCTCATCCTCAAATCAGTCGTGTTCAGCGCAGGCAGGTCCCCATCTCTCAACAGGGACCGTGTCTGCAGACAAACCCCAGGTGTCAGGATGTCGCATTACAGACTAGGAGTCCTACAGGACTAGACAGCATCTGGTCAGAAAACAAAGTGCTTGGGTACCGTAGCATGAGGTGGGGAGGAATAACTATGGTGCAGGAGCATCGGCTTTGGGGTCTTGGTTGTTTTCCTCTGGCAGAAAATGCATCTTGAGAAGATCCTGCTCTTCTTCCAGGCCCCCTGGGAGCATGTGTCGTCCTTCACAAGGGCGTTACCAGAGTTTTAGGACCCTCCTTTGCGCTCCTGATGCCAGTGGGCTGTTGCTGGTCTCTGAAACTGAAAAGCAGAAAGATGCCTGAGAAACCAGAGAACATGTTACAGTGTCTTCAGACACTTCTCCTATCAGCACCACTAGAACAACTGTCTCTCCCCAACAACACAAACATCAGAGAGGCTGCAGTGTTCTGCAACATCTGCCCTCCTGGATGGCAGGAGCAGCCCTGCAAACACCTCTGGAACGTGGGCCTAATTCAGTGCCTGTAACTCAGTTATCTCAGTCCCTCTGTGCAAGAGACCAGCCAAAGGAGTCAGTTTGGCTCTAGGGTTTCCAGCTACAGCTCAAAAGCAAAGCTGAAAAGCCATAGGTGAGGCACAGGAGAATGCCCTGATGGTGCTAGGGAGCAGGGACCCTATTCATCGAATCATTAAGGTTGGAGAAGATTTTGGGAACATCCAGTCCAACCATCAACCCTACTCGACAAGGTCACCTCTAAACTTAATGACCTGCAGTGTAAGTCATCCTGCTAACTGAACAGTTCACATGAAGGGTTAAGGAGAACCAGCCATTTAAAAGGGTGGGAAGTGCTGGGAGATAGGAAGCAACAGCCACAAGGTGATGTGAAGACCAGCCTGGCTCTGCCAGGGCTCTTGGGTTCAGGAGAAACTGCACAGCATCAGTGTCTGCCAAGTTAACTACAAGAAAACCTAATCTCAAGGGTGCTTTGGAGGCTTTTGCTGTCGTGCAGTGGGTTTGATGGAACAGGGGGATGGATGGTGGCCAACTTACCACTTCACCTTCAGCATCTGCTCAAAGCTCTCAGGCAGGGGGTTGCCGTAGCTCTCGGGGAGGAACAGGGTGAGGATCCCAATCAGCACAGTCAGGCTCCCCATAAGGATATATGGTAGGAATCTGTCGTAGGCGCCTGGCAGGACACAGGACATGGCAGTGGTACTGAATCATAGAATTATCCTGGCTGGAAAGGACCTCCAGGAGCATCAAGTGCAGCCCTCACCCCAACAGCTCCCTAACCCCTAGACCATGGCATCAATTGCTCTATCTAGTTATTTTTAAAGCCCTCCAGGGATGGGGACTCCACCACCTCCCTGGGCAGCCTGGTCCAGTGCCCAACCACTCTTTCAGAGGAGAACTTCTTCTGAAGATCCAACCTAAACCTCCCCTGATGCAACTTGAGGCCATTTTCCCTTGTCCTATCATTAGGAATTTGGGAGAAGAGACCAGCAGCAGCCTCACTACAACCTCCTTTGAGGCAGCTGTAGACAGAAAGGAGGTCTCCTCTCAGCCTCCTCTTCTCCAGACTCAATAACCCCGGTTCCCTCAGCCACTCTCCATGGGCCCTGCTCTCCAGACCTCAACAGAATTTATGTTCCAGACATTGCTGTAATGCAGAATTATTTTGGAATAAGGAGCCTACATCTTCCTAAATATAAAATCACTGAATCACAGAACCAGTCAGGTTGGAACAGGCCTTTGGGATCATCAACCCTTCTCTACGAAGTTCACCTCTAAACCAGATCCCCCGACACCACCTCTAAACAACCTTTAAATGCGAATCCCAAACTGATTTATGTCTGTTACCTGCCAGGGATGTGATGTTTCAGTTTTAAGATCAGAGCACTGGATGGTCACCACCTACCATGGGATCCCTGACACCCCCCATCTTTGTGGGGTAGCTGTTAACAGGAGGTTTGGGGACATTTTTAGCTGTGACAGCCAACAACTTCGCAAGGCAACATCTCTGCTGGAGTCATCAACACTATAGACTCACAGAGCATTACGGGTTGGAAAGGACCTCAAGAGATCACCCAGTCCAGTCCCCCTGCCACGGCAGGATCCCCTAGATCCAGTCATTAGGGATTGGAAGGCACCTCGAAAGATCATCCAGTCCCATTCCCCTGTCACAGCAGGATCCCCCAGATCCAGTCATAGAACCCCAGAACATTAGGGATTGGAAGGGACCTCGGAAGATCATCCAGTCCCATTCCCCTGTCTAGTCACCCCCCTAGATCCAGTTGCACAGGAACATGGCCAGGAGGGTTTGAACCATCTCCAGAGAAGGAGACTCCACAGCTCCCATGGGCAGCCCCTGCCAGGACTCTGGCACTGTCACCATGAAGAAGTTCCTTCTCATATTTATTACCCTGTCATCAGGAACCAAATCCTCCCCTAAACAATTCAATCTGAGGGAATAAAGCTGCTCAACCAAGCACTTGTCAGCTGCCCGGGCTGGTCCATCCTGCTGGGCTTGAGCAAAGGAAGGGAAGATAGCCAAGGTAGCTAAACAGGCCATGAACGAGGGGACCCTTAAATACCTTCCCGGTCTGCGGCATCGGGCTCTGACCTTGCTCTGCTCCGAATATTTTGGGCTGGAAGGCAGCGGCCCCTGGCAGCAGCGCGAAGCAAGCGCACGACTGCCTGGGCAGGATGGGAGAGTCACAGCAGAGCAGAGCAGCCAGAAGGGTCTTTTCCATAACGGCATCAGCGAGGGGCTCACGGAGTTCAGGGAGAGAAAGTACCTCATAGGACATTGCAGCTGTCTCCCGTTTGCCTGGGATGGAGCAGGGCATTCCCAGTATGGAATAAACTGGGAGTAGAGGGAAGAGCCCTGGGGACTGCACACAGAGCCAGAGCTTGTGATTTGATCTGTGCTCATGAGCTGGATAACTGCGAGGCCCTAATTTAGCTGCAGCAAATACCAGCAGCGGGTGAGTTTCTCCTAAACCGCCCTAAAGTGTAGGAAACGACTCTGGTGAGTGGAACACAACACAGAATCATTAGGGATTGGAAGGGACCTCGAAAGATCATCCACAGAAGTCACAAAATCCCAGGACAATAGGGATTGGAAGGGACCTTGAAAGATCAGCAGTACCATGCCCCTGCCAGAGCAGGATCCCCTAGATCCAGTCATTAGGGGTTGGAAGGGACCTTGAAGGATCATCCAGTCCAATCCCCCTGCCACAGCAGGATCCCCCAGATCCAGTCATTAGGGATTGGAAGAGACCTCGAAAGTTCATCCAGTCCAATCCCCCTGCCTGAGCAGCTCTGATGAATGCGTTGGCCGCCCGCAGATCTCTCACCCAGGTACACGAAGTACGGCGCGATGGTGCTGCCCAGCCTGGAGGCGGTGGAGGTAGCCCCGACGGCCATGTTCCTCACCAGCGTTGGGTACAGCTCCGCGTTGTAGACATAGAGCATCGAAAACGCAGCGGTGACGCCGAATTTTCCCAGCATCACCAGTCCAACAGAAAGGGCGTTATAATCTGGGGACAGTTCAGAGAATCATTAGGGATTGGAAGGGACCCCAAAAGATCATCCAGTCCCATCCCCCTGCTACAGCAGGACCCCCTAGATCCAGTCATTAGGGATTGGAAGGGACCTCGAAGGATCACCCAGTCCAGTCCCCCTGCCAGAGCAGGATCCACTAGATCTAGTCATTAGGGATTGGAAGGGACCCCAAAAGATCATCCAGTCCAATTCTCCCACCACAGCAGGACCACCTAGACCAAGTCACACAGGAACACACCCAGGCGGGTCCTAAATGTCTCCAGTGAAGGAGACTACTCCAGTCCCACGTTGAGCCTCATACCTGCAGGAACCAGCTGAATGAAGAGGACCACCCCTCCTCCCAGGAACAAGGTTCCGGATAGGGAGTAGCGCCGAGGGAAGGAGCGGAGGAGCAGCCAGGCAATGACGTACGCCGGCACCTCAATAACAGCTGAGAGGAAGCAGTTGACGAAGGCATCGCCGTGCCAGCTGGGAGTGCTGAGGGACAGCCCAAAGTAACCGACCGACGTGAAGAACCTGCGGGAAGCAAGAAGCCCCAGTGATTCCAGAACCCCGGCTCTCCCAGCACCTCCAGGGTTGCCTCAGGTGTCACAGGAGGCTGCCGCAAAGCGTCGCCACAGACTCTGTGGGTTCTAAAAGCATCTCCGTGGCGACCCCATCTTTCTAACTCTGCCATCCCTTCCAGCGACCACATCCGCAGCGGCTTGAGGAGACCTCTGCTTTCTCAGCTACGCCAAGCAAAAGGCTCTGGGGGAAGATGTTCACAAAGGCTTTTCCCTGCAAAGGACTCATTAACGGCACAAGGCAGCGGCTCCCGAGACCTTCCCGTGGCAACTACGGAGCCAGCTCCAGTGGCAGCATCTCCCACCCTCAGCAGTTCGGTTACGCTTGGATTTAAGTCTTCACGAGAGCTGGACGTGTGGATTTCAAACCTCACGAGGGCCCTACTACGGCACAAGCAGAGCCAGTTCCTTTCTGCTGGGGGGAAACAGCTACAGACAAGGGTCCTGGGTTGTCTGTCTGGCAGAATCACAGGATCATTCAGGTTGGAAAAGACCCCTGGGATCAGCAAGTCCAACCACCAACCCTACTCTACAAGGTGACCCCCAAACCAGATCCCAACACCACATCTAAGCGACTTTTAAACTCATCCAGGGAAAATGGTACTGGGGGGTCTTCATTCCTTGTGGGTGTCCAGACAGGCAGCAGGACCTCACTGGGACCAGAACACCACCTCTGGCTGTGGGTCTGGTTCTCATTACACTGCCTCTTCTTCAAGAATCCCAGCACGTTAGGGATTGGAAGGGACCTTGACAGACCATCCAGTCCAATCCCCCTGCCCCAGGAGGATCCCCTAGATCCAGTCATTAGGGATTGGAAGGGACCTCGAAAGATCATCCAGTCCCATCCCCCAGACACAGCAGGATCCCCTGGATCCAGTCATTAGGGATCAGAAGGGACCTTGAAACAACATCCAGTCCCATTCCCCTGCCCCAGCAGGATCCCCTAGATCCAGTTGCACAGGAATATGGCCAGGAGAGTTTGAACCATCTCCAGAGAAGGAGACTCCACAACCCCCCTGGGCATCCCGCTCAAGAAGGCCATTTCTCTTCATAGACACATTATAGAGCTGGGGGCTTCTTAAAAGAAGCCAGCAACCAGAAGGCAACAGAATTTAAAAGCCACGAGTGTTCTAATTATCATCAGAGTCACAGAACCTAGGGATTGGAGGGGACCTCGAAAGATCATCTAGTCCAATCCCCCTGCCGGAGCAGGATCACCCAGACCAAGCTGAGTCAAGGTGACTGTGTCTGCACTCCTGTGGAGTGGACACTGAGGGCTACAGGGCGGCTGAGGACCATCTGCAGATGGGCTCCAAGGCCAGGCATGAAGAGCTAAGCTGTGGCAGGTGCCCTCCGCCGGCGCTGTCGCCCAGGTACTGTAGGAATACACATTTCCTTACCACAAAAGTAATGACATTATAGTAATAGCTGCAAGGTTTCGGGTTCGAAATAGGTCCAGAAGGATAGCCTTCTGCTGCTGCTGGGGCTTCGAATCCTGCATCTGAAGGAAAAAGGAGAACAAAACCAAAAAAATTCCCACACACCTCAGAGCAAAACAACCTCCGCACACCCACGGCTCTGGGCCGCTACCGGCTCCTGCCGGGACAGCCAGGCAGCCCCGCGTCTGCACCGGGGAGGGCGGTCCTGGCCGTGGAGCTTCTCTTTGTACCCATGCTGTGGGTGCCAGGCTTTTGGGAGCAACGGGGTTAATGCTGAGACCACCCTGCCAGGACCCTAATGGGACAGGCGCCTTAAGGTGTCCTCCAGGATCTAATGTGGTGCTTCCGGAGGCATCTCGTTAGCGGAGGCATCTCGTTGGCAGAGGCACTGCCCACTCAGCTCTCTTCTGTTCACAGAATCCCAGAACATTAGGGGTTGGAAGGGACCAAGGGAGATCATCCAGTCCCATCCGCCTGCCCCGGCAGGATCCCCTAGATCCAGTCATTAGGGATTGGAAGGGAACTTGGAAGATCATCCTGTCCAATCCACCTGCCACAGCAGGAACCCCTAGATCATTAGGGATTGGAGGAGACCTCAGAAGATCATCCCGTGCAGTCCACTTGCCACAGCAGGATCCCCATGATCATTAGGGATTGGAAGGGACCTCGAAAGATCAGCCAGTGCAGTCCACTTGCCACAGATTCCCCTGGATCCAGTTGCACAGGAACATCCCCAGGTGGGTTTGAAACGTCTTCAGGGAAGGAGACTCCACAACTGCCCTGGGCAGCCCCTTCCTGTGCTCCTGTTTGACTCTCATGAGTGATGTGAAAGAAACCATAGCCATCACCCCTGGCTGCTGCCTGCCAGTACCCTGCTGGCCATGGGGATGGATGCTGGAGCTCGATGTGGTGGCCCGAGCACATCATAGCAGCACCCACAGCCCCAGATGATTGGAGATGGAGCATCCAGTTCAAGGCTTGAAGGAGGAATCTTCCAGGTGGCACTAGGGTGACCCATCACCTCGCTGGGCTGAAGGCACTAATACTAAAGAGCGAAGACCCTCACCCTCCCGTGGGACCACCCAGGTTTCCTTTGCTAGGAGAAGATGTTTTCCAAAGGGAAGGATCCTTCCAACAGAGGACTTCTTGTGCAAGCATCACCCTCAGGCTTCGGCAGGCAGACACGCAGACACTCTGCACCCCTATTCCTGATGCAGAGCTCAGGAACACCCAAGGAGCAGCGAAGCCAAAGTCTGGTCCAGCAGGAAAGGTACCCAAACTCCGGCTGTGACGCGAGGAAACTGCTTTTCCGTGGTCTCTGCTGGACAAAGTGCCCGTAGCTGGGGCAGGAGCCTCAGTTCCCAGGAGCACACGTGCATCACCGCCTCCAGCAGCTCAGCTGAGATGGAAGAGACGTTCCAGGGACGGGTCATGTCCGCAGGAGGAGAAGCAGGTGGCAGCTCCCTCCTGCAGTCCCTGGCGGCGCTCGGTGCCGGTGCCAGGCAGCAGCACAAGACCCGAGATGCAGGCGCTCTCTTTGCAGGAGCAGAAGGACTCTGCCTCTTCAGCAGGAGCTCTGGCCAGGGCAGAGCCACTAGATGGGGAGAGCAGCACACGAGCTGCCGTCCCGCCACCGCTCTGCTGCTCCTGGCTTGCTGCTGGCACCAGGCTTCTCCCTTCGGAGTCGATGCGAGAGCAAAGGCGAAAGCCCAGCCTGGAGAAGAGCTTAACCTTTGCGACTGTCGTGGTTTTCAAGCAGCACTCGGGCGCTCTGGCTGCTCAGTGCAACCCGAGGAGCCCCCACACGCGTGGGTGCTGGTTTTGGGTCCCTACTCAGCATCCCCCACCCCGACCAAGGGCTGCTGTTAACAGCTGGACCGGGGACAGTGGTGCTTCCCGCGGGTCTCCTCAGCTCCCAAGGGATGCGTGAAGCCACCTGGGGCACCCAGGCTCTGCAAACCACAACAACCGCCGCCGAGACAAAGAGCTTCACTGCGACAACAGCCGACCAACAGTCCCCCCGGGGCTTCTCTCTTGGAGCTCCCTAACCCAGCGCTTACCTCACGCCAACCGGCACTGCCAGCCCCTAAGAGCTGCTGCTGCTGCTGCTGCTGCAAGCCCTTTCTCTCTGCCAGCAAGTCCCAGCAAGTCAAGTGGCCCCCAGGGCAAGCTGCCGGTGGAGGAGGTGAAGCACCAGGGACGCAGGAAACCTACCTCTGCGCTGTCGAAAATCACGGCGGGGGCCGGCACAGCGTTGATTTTGGCAGCCTTCCGGAGAATGGCTTCAGCCTCCTCGTATCGTCCCTGGGAGAGCAGCCAGCGAGGGGACTCGGGGATGATCCTGCAGGGAGGTTCAGGAGGAGTGACTCAACGTTTCCACCGCAGAAATGAAAGGGAAGAAGTTATGAAAGGCACGAGTTACGAGAGACAACCCCTCCGAGCGCGGCTCTCATCACAGCCCAGGTCCTGGTGGCCAGGAGCCAGCAGTGGGCCCTGGTAGCCAACAGGGACAACAGCATCCTGGGGTGGATCAGAAGGGAGGTGGTTAGCAGATGGACAGAAGTTCTCCTCTGCTCTACTGTGCTCTGCTGAGATCACATCTGGAAACTTGTGTCCAGTTCTGGCCCCTCAGCTCCAGAAGGACACAGAGCTGCTGGAGAGAGCCCAGCACAGAGCCACAGGGATGATGGAGGGAGGGGAGCATCTCCCTGCTGAGGAGAGGCTGAGGGAGCTGGGGCTCTGGAGCTGGGAAAAAGGAGCCTGAGGGGTGACCCCATGGATGTTGATCAATGTGTGAAGGGTGGGTGTCAGGAGGATGGAGCCAGGCTCTGCTCAGGGCACCCAGTGACAGGACAAGGGGCAGCGGGTGTGAGCTGGAGCAGAGGAGGTTCCACATCAGTGTGAGAAGGACCTTCTTCAGGATGAGGGTGCCAGAGCCCTGGCAGGGGCTGTCCAGGGGGGTTGTGGAGTCTCCTTCTCTGGAGACGTTTCAAACCCTGCTGGGCATGTTTCTGTGTGACTGGATCTAGGGGATCCTGCTGTGGCAGGGGGATGGGACTGGATGATCTTCTGAGGTCCCTTCCAGTCCCTCACGTTCTGTGATCCTGTGACAGCCAGCGTAGAGGCAGGGGGACAGTGTCATTCACGGATTTAAAGCACTGGCACCAGTAGGAGAAGTCAAACATCTGGGATGGAAATACAAGACAAAATAAATAAGAAGCTATTCTGGTGCCCGAGTCCCTGTCCTGGGTGGTTGGGTTTTAAAGGACTAACTGATGTCCACCAGAAAAAACCCCCAACAGAGCAGATGACCCCAGAAGAGCAGAACAGACTAACACAGAGCAAAATTACCCCTAGGAAAGAGCAGACCCTGTGGAAATGCTTTCGGGGTGCATCCAAGGGTCTGTGTGACAGGGGTGTGATACACAAGCCTCCTCTTGTTAGCAAAGCTCACTCCAGGCAGAGGACAGCAGCAGTGTCCCCTCGAGGTGGTGATGATGCTCTGATGCATCCCAGGCATGTGCTGAGTGAAGTGTCACCAAACACAGCCCAGGAAGCCCCACCTCGCCTTGACTAAACCCTCTGCTCTCAAGAGATCGCTCTGCTCCCTTCAGCCGGCAGCACTTGTGCCACTCCTGAAGAAAAGCCTGTCAGACAGTCCTTTTCAGATGACCTCCCACAAGGGCTGACCCAAAGCCACATCAACAGCTTTGAGTGTCAGATGATTTCCTATCAGATCACTTACGTGCTAAAGGGACTTTCTGTGGGGTGAGCTGCCTCCACTGCTCCTCGTCCAGGGCTCTGGCACCCTCCCTGGGAAGAAGGTCCTTCTCACACTGATGTGGAACCTCCTCTGCTCCAGCTCACACCCGCTGCCCCTTGTCCTGTCACTGGGTGCCCCTGAGCAGAGCCTGGCTCCATCCTCCTCACACCCACCCTTCCCATATTGATCAACACCCATGGGGTCACCCCTCAGGCTCCTTTTTCCCAGCTCCCTCAGCCTCTCCTCAGCAGGGAGATGCTCCCCTCCTTCCATCACCCCTGTGGCTCTGTGCTGGGCTCTCTCCCACAGCTCTGTGTCCTTCTGGGACTGAGGGGCCCAGAGCTGGACACAAGATTCCAGATGCCCAGAGCTACAACTCAAATCCAGAATTCCCAAGCTGCTCTGTGAAGCCGGTGGACAACTGTGGTATAAAAGGTGGCCTCAAGGACCCAAAACCCCAACCGCAAAGTCGACCAGTCCAGTTCCCACCTCAAGGCAAAACCTCCTCGTAGGGCTGATACGATAAAGAGGAGAAACTCTGGCAGGGGGATGGGACTGGCTGATCTTTTGAGGCCCCTTCCAGTCCCTGATGACTGAATCTGGGAGATCCTGTTGCAACAGGGGGTTGGACTGGATGATCTTTTGAGGTCCCTTCCAGTCCCTAATAACTGGATCTAGGGGAGCCTGTTCCGGCAGGTGGATTGGACTGGATGATCTTCTGAGCTCCCTTCCCATCCCTAATGACTGGATCTAGGGGATCCTGCTGTGAGAGGAGGATTGAACTGGATGATCTGCCGAGCTCCCTTCCCATCCCTCACGCTCTGTGGTTCTGTGTGATTCTGCGAATCAGGACGTCCCGCCCCGCCGGTCCCCCCAGTGGGAAGTGCCTGTGTGGGGGTCACTCACCACCAGAGCGGGACGCAGAACAGCCCCGGGACGGTGAGCGCCAGCAGCAGCATCCGCCAGTCTCTGATGAAGTAAGCAAACAGGGGCAGCAACATGTAGCCAAGTGCAAAAAATATGCAAACTCCTAACGTAGAGAACAGAATACGAACTGATTTGCCAAGAATTTCTGTTCCTGTTCAAAACAAGGGAGGTTGGGTTAGCATTGCAGCTCCTCTTCTTCTGGGTGCTTTCTTCAATTATGATTAAACACTCGACTGCATTTACCCCCCCAGCCCCCAAAATGACTCAATTAGTTGCACAAGCTGAGGAAACAGCAGCACAGCACTGACCCTCCCCAGCACTGGGAGCACTGGGGATCTCCAGCTCAAGGAGTGAGTGACTTCTGTTTGGAGTCTCCTCCTCCGGAGATGTTTCCAACCCTCCTGGCCATGTTCCTGTGTGACTTGGTCTAGCGGATCCTGCTTTGGCAGGGGGATGGACTGGATGATCTTTTGAGGTCCCTTCCAATCCCTAATGACTGGATCTAGGGGATCCTGCTGTGGCAGGGGGATTCAACTAGATGATCTTTCAAGGTCCGTTCCAATCCCTGATGTTCTGTGATTCACTGAGTCATTCATGTTGGAACAGACCCTTGGGATCATCAAGTCCAACCATCCACCGTCCTCTACAAGTTGACCCCTAAACCAGATCTCCCGACATCCTTTGATTAACTCCTCGTCCCAGTCAGATAAGAGCAGGATGGGGAACGGCCAGCAGACCTCCTCCAGAAGCCTTTCCAGCACCTGTTGGAGATGCTGATCATGAAGCTCTTTCTCAGCCTTGATGCTTCTATGATAGGACTGGCCAGTCAAACCCCTTCAGAAGCCTCCCTTCAGAAATGGGGTTTCTCTTGCTCTCATTTTGCAGTCAGCTCCCCACTTCTTGTTATCCTGGCAACCCCTGGAAGCTGTTTCTCTGAGTTCAAAGGGCTAAGAGTAAAATTTATATGGAAACCAGTGAGAGCCTCCCACTGCCTGGAACTCAGCCTGGAGAGACCACTGAGCCAAGTGGAGACCGTTTGTTCAAGGCTTCCACTCCTGCGCTCGCCGAGCAGGGTGCTTGTGGAGGGTTTCAACCCTCTCAACACACAAGATGGACTATGGTTTCCTGCATGTTCCTACCAAGCTCTTCCAGCTCTGCTTGGTTAGGACACAGCCTGGTCCCCAGTAACCCACTGGGATTGATTGTGCAGTTCACTGCTGAGCACCTCTGGAGCTGCTCCTTGAGGGGGACTGGACTAGATCATCTTTTGGGGTCCCTTCCAGTCCCTAATGATTCTGTGATTCTTCTCCAAAGGGGCAGGAAAAGAGCTGCTTAATCCATCTTCCTGCTCTCTTCTTCTCCTCTACACCCATAGAAAGTTTAGGCTTCTAGCGTCCAAGGGCGAACAAAACCCCTACTGGTCTGAACTGGGAGTTGTGCCAGTCAGGGTGAACCTGCCTCATCCAGTGATGCAGCTTCAGAGGGATACCAACCCCATCGCACACGCGGCGAGCAACGGATGCGAAGCAGACGCACTCATACCCAGTATGAAGGCCACCACGTAGTTCGAGATCTGCCCCATCCCCACGATGAGAAAGAGCACCGTGAACATCTCCCAGCTGCTGGAGAAGATCTGCAGGAAGCTGAAGCCAGTCTGCACGGCCATGGTCAAGAACAGGATGCTCTTCCTGCCAAACCTGTCGTGGGAGACAGAGATTGTTATTGGTAGAGTGGGTAGGGATGGGCTGGGGCCCTGTGAGAGGGCACTGGGCTGCAGAGCTGCCTGGTGGAGAAGGACCTGGGGGTGTGGGGTGACAGCCGGCTGAACAGGAGCCAGCAGGGTGCCCGGGTGGCCAAGGAGGCCAATGGCATCCTGGCCTGGATCAGGAGCAGGGAGGTGATGCTCTGCACTCGTGAGACCCCACCTTGAGGACTGGGTCCAATTTTGGGTGCCACAGGATCAGAAGGACATCGAGGGGCTGAAGCAGGGCTAGAAAAGGGCAACGAGGCTGGGGAGAGGGGCTGGAGAACAGAGCCTGTGGAGAGCAGCTGAGGGAACTGGGGTTGTTGAGTCTGGAGAAGAGAAGGCTGAGAGGAGACCTTACTCTCCACAGCTCCCGTTGTGGAAGTTGTAGTGAGGCTGCTGCTGGTCTCTTCTCCCAAAGTCCTAATGACAAGATGAGGGGAAATGGCCTCAAGCTGCATCAGGGGAGGTTTAGATTGGATCTTGGAAAGAAGCTCTTCGATGAGAGAGTGATTGGGCACTGGAAGAGGCTGCCCAGGGAGGTGGTGGAGTCCCCATCCCTGGAGAGGTTTAAGAACCAAGTAGCTGGAGCACTTGAGGCCATGGTCTGGGGGTTGGGGAGCTGTTGGGGTGAGGGCTGGGCTGGATGCTCCTGGAGGTCCTTCCCAGCCAGGGTGATTCCATGAGGGAGCACAAATCTCCCCCCGTGAGTGACGCAGCTTAGCACAGCCTCCAGTTTGGGTCATCTGAGTGACCTGTGGCCATGAACCAAGATGAAATACTAAGGGCAGAAAATTCAGGGGGCTTCTAGATAGGGACTGAGGAGACTGGAGAGGACACAAGTGACACACGGGGACGCACGCAGCTGAGAATCAGGACTCGATGGCTGTTAAGCTGATAGCACCTGGCACTGATGGGATTTAGCAGTTCTCTCATCTCCCTTTCCAAGAGCAGCACCCGAGTGACTCCTGCATCCGGGTCAGGAGACTACGAAGGTCCTTCTCACACTGATGGGGAACCTCCTCTGCTCCAGCTCACACCCACTGCCCCTTGTCCTGTCACTGGGTGCCCCTGAGCAGAGCCTGGCTCCATCCTCCTCACACCCACCCTTCACATCTTGATCAACACCCATGGGGTCACCCCTCAGGCTCCTGTTTCCCAGCTCCAGAGCCCCAGCTCCCTCAGCCTCTCCTCAGCAGGGAGATGGACCTCAGAGCTCACCTACTCCACCCCGATGCCATGGGGAGCAACAGCTCCCAAGCAGACGTTGCTCATCCAGCCTGGCCTTGGGCACCTCCAGGAGGGGGCAGGCGCAGCCTCTCCAGGGAACGGATTCCAGAGTCTTGAACTGAAGACCTTCTTCCTCAGATCCAGTCTGAGCCCTTCAGTTTCAAACCATTCCCCCTTGTCGTGTCACCAGATCCCCTTGGGAAAACCCCCTCTCCAGCCTTCCTGGAGGTTCCCTTCAGGCGCTGGAAGGCAGCTCTAAGGTCCTAGAGTTGTCTCTTCTCTAGGCTGAAGAAGCCAGAGCAGTCTCATAGAATCACTGGGGATTGGAAGGGACCTCAAAAGACCTTCATTTGGATCAAAACTCGGGGCGCTGGGCGCTGACCTCCTCTCAAACCCAAAGGCACCAGCCACGGCTCCTGGGCTGGAGCCAGAGCAGAGCAGCAGCGTTACCTGTCCGAGAGCTGCCCCGAGATGAAGGAGCCGATGAGGACCCCCACGTAGAAAAGCGAGGTGGTCAGGGGGGCTTTCCAGTCGTCCTCACACACCAGGTTCCACTGCAAGAGAAGGGTCTGTGCTCAGGCTCAGGGGCTGCTGCTGCCTGCAGACACACACTCCCGCATCACCCCAGCACCAGCGGTGCTCCCACAGCGGAGCCGCTGCCAGCTCCCAGCATCAAATGACAGCGGGAGGGGAAGCACAAACCCCGCTGCCTTCCTGCAGCCTCTGGGCTGGCAAGAGCCACACGAGAGGATGCCGAGGGCAGAACAGAGCCCAGTCTCCTCTCCCCTCCCTGCAGCTGACTCACCGCCCGTCGCCCTGCCCGGCCGCCGGACCCCGGCTGCGGCCGGAGGCTTAGGACAGCAGCCAGGGTGGAAACTTCCACCTAGAGCCACTTGCAACCCCAGTCCAGGGTTTTTTTTTTCCCTTCCAATAAATAAATAAAGAATTCTAAGGGCATCGTGAGCCTCCATCCACCGACGTTCCAGCCAGGTGCCTCTCGGCTGCAGCCGCCTCCTGGCCCGGTGACTAATCGCCTGGTTAAGACCCACCAGCTTGGAGCTCGGTGGAGACGTTCCCAACATGTCAGTGTCTGCCCAGGTAATTCCCCTTCCAGGAGAGCTGAGTAGCCCACAGGTCACAGCACAGAGCCCTGGTTTTGATTAGCCCTGCTGCCAGCCTGCGGGGACATGGCCCACGGTGACCCTGCTCTGGCAGGGGGGCTGCACTGGCTGATCCTTCGAGGTCCCTTCCAATCCCTGACGTTCTGTGGCTCCATGGTTCTGTGATGTGTAGCACTGGGGCATCACCCTGGGGAACGGGGGAATCACAATCCCAGAGCATTAAGATCCTAATGTTCTAAGCTCCTGATATCCAGCACCTTATGGTTATTCCGTCCCTCAGCTTCTGTCGCTGGTGGCCTGTGAGCAGAGCCCAGCACCAGCATCTCTGCAGGGTCCTTCCAGAGAGCTGTAGAGAGTGATGAGGTCTCCCCTCAGCCTCCTCTTCCTCCAACTAACCAGCCCCAACTCTCTCCCCAGACTGATTCTCCAGCCCTTCCCCACCTCCAGCACCTTCCCCTCGCTGCAGCCCCTCAGTGTCTCCCTTGTGCTGAGGTGCCCAGAACTGGACCCAGTGCTCAAGGTGCAGCCTCCCCAGTGCTGAGGGCAGGGGGACAATCCCCTCCCTACTCCTGCTGGACACACAGGATCCAGGCCAGGATGCCACTGGTCTTCTTGGCCACCTGGGCATCCTGCTGACTCACATTCAGCCACCTGTCAGTGAGAACGCCCACGTCCCAGGCTGCTCCCCATCACCCTGTGGCTGCAGGGGGCTGTCATGACCAAGAGGCAGGACCCCACACTGGGCTCTGCTGAAACTCGACCAGTTACGCTCAGCCCATCGCTAGAGCCTGTCAGGGTCCCTCTGTGCAGCCTCAGGACCCTCCAGGGCTTCGACTCTCCCTCCCAACTTGGTGTCCTCTGCAAAGTGAGGTGCCCTCATCAGGATCACTGACAGAGACGTGGAACAGGAGTGGCCCCAGCACCGAGCCCCGGGGGCCACATACCCAGGGAGCTGCTTCCTGAGCCAAAGAAACCTCAGATCTCTGGAAAGGAGCCTGGGGGAAGTCAGAGGAAGCAGCTCTGAGCTCTGCCCACACCAGGGAGATGTCTCACCCTGCCCTCCTGCACCTTCTGTGCTCTGGGCAAACTGCTGAGCTGGCAGGAGCTGCTGCCCACACGGGCTATAATTAACGTGAGGGTGCTGAGCACCCTGCGCCGGGGCTGCCAGCGAAGCACCTGCTCCCAGACCTTCAGACTTCAGCCGCTCGAGACGAAGGGTCGGTGCCTTCCAGATGCCTCCACCCTGCCAAGGGCACTTTGGCTGCAGAGCCAACCCCGCTAAACAGTAACTGGCCTGTGGCAGAGCTGCTTCCCGGGGCTGCTGTCTGCAGCAGCTCCCTGCACTGAACCCGAAAACACGTTGGACCATCAGACCCACCCAGCCCCAGGTGCTCCTGAAGCTGTCAAGTGAAAGAACCCACATCTACTGCTGAGCCTCCTTCTCTGGAGACGTTTCAGACCCTCCTGGCCATGTTCGTGAGAGACTGGTTCTAGGGGATCCTGCCCTGGCAGGGTGATGGGAGTGGATGGTCTTTAGTGGGGACTGCACCACTGCAGCCTGTTCCAGTGTCTAAGAGACCTGTCAGTTCCTAGTCTTCAGCTGCCCCTCTTATCACAGAACATTAGGGATTGGAAGGGACCTCAAAAGATCATCCAGTCCCATCCCTCTGCCACAGCAGGATCCCCTAGATCCAGTTGGTGGAAGGGACCTCAAAAGATCATCCAGTCCCATCCCTCTGCCACAGCAGGATCCCCTAGATCCAGTTGCTCAGGAACACAGCCAGGAAGGAGAAGGAGACTCCACAACCCCCCAGCTGTCCTGCGCTTTCTGCAGAGCCTCCCAGCAGACCAGCTCTTCAGCCCAACTGGGTGCCTTCTGAGTTCATCCAGGACCTCCTTCTCACAAACCCACGATCACAGAATCCTTCGGGTTAGAAAAGACCTCCGAGGTCACTAAGTCCAGCCATGACCCCAGTTGTTCCAACTGCTAAACCCTGTCCCTGAGCTCCAGACCTCCCCGACTGTGAAGCACGGCCGGGGTGGCCATTCAACCCCCTCCCTGGGCAGCCTGTTCCAAGGGCTGAGGACCCTTCCTAGGAAGACATTTCTCCTCTGGGCCAACTTGACCCTCTCCTGGTGCAGCTTGAGGCCGTTTCCTCTTGTCCTATCGGTTGTTCCTTGTGAGAAGAGACCAACCCCGACCCAACCAACCTGCCTGGTCACCTGCAAGTTGTTCTGAGCCCTCAACAAACACCACTTAGGGGATAAAGATGAAATTTAACTCATTTCTCCTTTTCCTCAGAGGCTGCACTGGTCCCAGCCAGCACCGTGGGCACAAGGAGCTGCAGCCCAGCCCCACCTGAACTTCCCACAGCTCCAGCTTCCACACTGCCTGCACCGTGCCCGTCACTCATTAACCAGGGCTGGAGAGCAAAGGTCACATCAGCTTCCGGGCCAGGGCTCCGAGCACCAGGAGTGAGAGCTCCTCCACAACAACCAACCACTTTATCAGCACCAAACCCTTCCCACCTCTCCTCTCGGGGCCAGTTCTCCCAAGCACTGCCAGCAGGAGCACTGGGGGCGAGGGTTTGTGAAACCTCACCTGGAACTGCTGGAGGAGGTGTCCTGAGAGCCTGAGCTGACCCTACTGTGTGCACCCTCCAGCAGAGATCACTCATTAACCACCTTCAGCATCAGCTTGTCCACATAGGAGAAGGAAACACTAGAAGAGCCCCATGGAGATCACAGAACATTAGGGACTGGAAGGGACCTTGAGAGATCACCCAGTCCAATCCCCCTGCCACAGCAGGATCCCCTAGATCCAGTCAGTAGGGGTTGGAAGGGATCTCAAAAGATCATCCAAGTTCCATCCCCTGCCACAGCAGGATCCCCTAGATCCAGTGGCACAGGAACATGGCCAGGAGGGTTGGAAACGTCTCCAGAGAAGGAGACTCCTCAACCCCCCTGGGCAGCCCCTGCCAGGGCTCTGGCACCCTCACCGTGGAGAAATTCAGTGGCTGAGGCTGTAAAGCAGGGAAAAGCTGGCCTCACCAAAAGGAAATCTGAGGTCCAAGAGCTCAAGAGATATGAAAAAATCATCTCTGAGCACCCCATGCTGCACCCTGGGTGCCAAAGCCCAGCAAGGAGACCTCCTCCATGCACAAGTGATGAGCACAGACAGCCCCAGCTCCATGCCCCAGCATGGGATGGGCTGGGTAGGGCTGCTCAGCCTGAATGGAGCAAGAAAAATCCCTCAGATGTCCTCAGTCTGCAGCAGCTCACATGCAGCTTCTTGCCTCTGCTAATCCCCAAAGCTCCTGGTTGCTGCCTTCACCGAGAAGCCAGGGCTAGGATGCGGGGCTCAGGGCACCCCAGCAAAGCTCTTACACCAGCTCTGCCCTTTCAGGGGTCTCACGGTGGCTCCTGGGGTACTGGCCATGTCCTGCCAGCAATGAGCAGCTGAAGGAACAGCCCCTGAGGAGCAGCCAACTGGCTCCAGGGGGTTAACTGGATGCTAACGCCCTACTCTGCAGAGCAGAACCAGCCCTCGTGCTTGAAGCACTAATTAGTGTCAGATCTGAGCATCGTTCTCTGAGATTAAAGCAGAAGTAGGTTAAGATCCAGAGAGGAAAAACCCCAATATCACAAACACACGGGCTGATGTCTAAATTCCTCTCAAGACACAAAACAGAAGAGGTGGTGAGAGAAGCAGCCCTGATTTGGGGTCAGGAGCTCCTAGCCTGGGTCAAGCCCTCTGGAGCAGACACAGGTGGCCACCTGCACTGACCCTATTTCCACCTGCTCCCACTTACAGACCCGTTCCCACCTCCCAGCCCAGCTCTTTCCACCCCTGCTGTGGGCACAGTCACTTCTCCATCACCATGTCCACTTTGAGCCCAAGCACAGGACCAGTCTCTGGGGTCCTCTGTTCCCACAACCCTACAGACCCAGTAACACCAGTGCCAAGCTGGCATCTCCCAGCCCGTTCCTTCCAAGCAGCACTTAATACCAGGATTTGGTGCAACTGCACGAAAGGAATCAAAACCTCTGGCACTTCATCCCGAACCCTCAAAGCTTTTGTTCCTCAGCAGGGTTTTTGCTGAGCTCCTTGTTGGCCTGTCCCTCCTCACCCGGGATAAAACAACCAGCTCGAGTTTAACTCCCAGCTGCTCCTCCCCAGTGCCTGTTTTTCTTGGTTTAAACACCAAACCCTGTTGGGGTGGTTTTTATTCCTCCCCCCATCAACCATCCATGACAATTTTCAAACAAAACAAGCTGCCTGCTCTTCCATCTGGTTTCCAGATGAGAACCTGGCACTGG
Source organism: Rhinopomastus cyanomelas (assembly GCA_013400115.1). NCBI lineage: Eukaryota > Metazoa > Chordata > Aves > Bucerotiformes > Rhinopomastidae > Rhinopomastus > Rhinopomastus cyanomelas. The sequence continues at coordinate 448,144 of VXBP01000029.1, read as the reverse complement.
GTTTCCCTCCCTGCCCTCGGGGCAAAGCCCACTGCTGCATCCCGCCCCGATCCCGGCACGGAAGGCTCTGGCGGCTGCCAACGCGAGTTGTTTGCTGCTTCATTTACTGCCTCCCCTGGAGCAACTGCTTGGTCCAAACCGCAGATCGTGGAGGGCAGAGCTACCTCGGGAGGATCCGTCCTCCCTCCGGCAGGCAGGAGCCTTGCGGCACTGCCTGTGCCAGCGGCGGCTACCGGGCACCCGGCCCGCGGGAGGCAGCGGGGATGGCTGCGTGCAGCACACGACCAGGGGCTGGGGGAGGTCTGGTGCCGTGCGGGATCGCCAGCACGAACGAGCACACGGGGGGTGCTGCCCTCCCCTCGCCTGGAGCCTCCTCGCCGCTGGCTTCGTGCGGCTGAGGCTGTACCAGCACCCCCCAGCCCATCCGCACTGAGACCCCACATCCCTGGGGCACAGACCCGCAGCCACAGCCTCTTACTCTGGACCTGTCCTGGCAACGGTCCGTGGCGGTGGATGTTGCTGCTGAGTCACGGGGACACCAGCCCCAGGGCCACCTGCTCCCTGCTGCGCGGAGCCGTCGGGTGTCCCTCAGGCAGCCGGGACGTGCTGCTCGATCAAGAACCCAGCAGCTGCCCAACGCAACCCCCGGCTGGCGTGAGGACGAGCCCGCGGGTCCCGGCAGCAGCCCTGCAGCTTCAGGGGAATTGTGTTTCCCTTGTCCTGCAGAGCTCCCTGCCAGCACGAGCAGACCCAGACAGCCCGTCCCTGCCGGGGCACTGCCAGAGAACCCAAACAAGTGCTTACACAACGCGGCACCATCCCTGTCCCCGCCTTTGTACAGCCTGAAGCCCCGACGGCTCAGCCCCAGCCGCAAGAAGCAGCTGCGAGCCGAGCACAGCTCACACCGTGACCCTGGCACCTGCCTCACACCACTTCACCTAAGCCTGTGCCGATGGCTACCAGAGCCAGCACGGGCCCACTGCTGCCCTGCTCCAGCCTGAGGGGTTGATGGAAAGTGGTCATCACTGGGTCACTGAACTTTAGGGATCTCATCTCTCCATCTAATTGATACCAGGAACAAATTATTCCACCACTGAATCCCAGGAAGGTTTGGGGTGCAGAGACCTTTAAAGCCCCTCCAGTCTCACCCCCTGCAGTGAGCAGTGACATCCCCAACCACAGCAGGTTGCTCAGAGCCCCCCAAGGTCCAACTTGACCTGGGATGGTGCCAGGGATGGGGCTTCTCCCAGCTCTCTGGGTTCATGCGGGGTGGTCAGGGTGCTGGCAAGAAGGCAAGTATTTGGCTTCTATCTTTAGCCTGTCCAGACAAAACCAGCTGATGTTTCAATGGGAAACTCAGCAGAGATTATTGAATCCCAGGCTGGCTGGGTTGGAAGGGAGCTCAGAGATCACCCAGTGCCACGGGCAAGGACACCACTCACCAGACCAAGTTGCCAACAGCCCCATCCAACCTGCCCTTGGACACTGCAAGGGATGGAGCAGCCACAACCTCCCTGGGCAGCCTGTTCCAGCACCTCAGCCCCCTCCCAGGGAGGGATTTCTGTCTCAGATCTCATCTCGCTCTCACAGAAACACAGAACATTAGGGACTGGAAGGGACCTCGGAAGATCACCCAGTCCCATCCCCCTGCCACAGCAGGATCCCCTAGATCCAGTGGCACAGGAAGACGGCCAGGAGGGTTTGAAACATCTCCAGAGAAGGAGACTCCACAAACCCCCAGGACAGCCCCTTCCAGGGCTCTGGCACAACCTCCCCTCTGGCTGAGTCACCAGCACAGCCAAGGGACTCCACCTGAACCCGTTCACCCCCACCCTTTCCACGGAGCCCACGACACAACCACCCCCCAAACCCCCCTCTCTGAACCGCGGGCAGTGCCCAGCACAGGGGTCCAGTCTGGGGCAGGGGGATGTGGGGTGCAGGGGGAGGGTCCAGGGGGTGATGCTGCATCCGCACCCGCGCACCTCGGTGACGACGGTGGAGTGGTAGACGTCGCGGCTGTACTCCCAGCCGTCCAGGCACGGCTCCTGCTCCAGCGAGCTCAGCTCCACGTCGGAGCCCGGCCGCAGCCCCAGCGCCGAGAAGTTTTCGAGCGCGGCCAGGCGGTAGCGGCGGCAGCGGCTGGGGACCGCCCGCCCGTCCCGCAGCTCCAGCGGGATGGACGCGTTGAGCCACTCGCTGCTCAGGTTGGCCCCGGCGGGCACCGCGCACCGGTGCTCGGGGGTGCCGGCCAGGAACACGATGGAGAGCCCGTTGAAGCCGTTGGGGATGATGCTGGCGCTGAGGAGGAAGAAGACGAGGCGCTGGAAGCGGCCCCACTCGCCCAGGAAGGCGCTAGCCTCATCGTAGTCGCGCATGGCCGCGGGGCGCAGGGCTTTGCGCGGCTTTTGCGCGCTCCGCGGGTGCCCCGCGCGGAGGCTCCGCCCCCCGCCCTCCCGCGGGGGCGGTGCGTTCCGGGAGGGGCTGGGTCCTAGGGGTGCGGGGCGTGCGGGAGGGTTCCCGTTGGCCCCGCAGCTTCCCGAGAGGCGTTTTTACGGGTCTGGGGTTTTGTGGTTGTTTGGGGCGGGGGTTTATTTCCCAGAGGGATTTCAAGGCGCTGCCCGCCACCGGCTCGGGAGAGGCGGGGCTGTATCGGCATCCCGCATCCCGGCATCCCGCATTCCGCATCCCGGCATCCCGCATTCCGCATCCCGGCATCCTTCAACTCCTTCATCCCCCAATCCCTGCATCCCAGCATCCCTCAATCCTGCATCCTGGTATCCCTCAACCCCCGCATCCCCCAATCCCTGCATCCCAGCGTCCCGCATTCCACATCCCTGCATCCCTCAACCCTGCATCCCAGCATCCCGGTATCCCACCTTCCGCATCCCGGCGTCCCTCAATCCCTGCATTCCCCAATCCCTGCATCCCAGCATCCCTCAACCCTGCATCCCAGCATCCCGGCATCCCACCTTCCGCATCCCGGCGTCCCTCAACCTCCGTATCGCCCAATCCCTGCATCCCAGCGTCTTGGTATCCTGCATTCCGCATCCTTGCGTTCTACATCTCAGCATCCTTCAACCCCTGCATCCCCGAGTCGCTGCATCCTGGCATCCCGCATTCCACATGCCGGTATTCCTCAACCCCTGCATCCCCTAATCCCTGAGTCCCAGCATCCCGGCATCCCACATCTCGGCATCCTTCAGTCCCTGCGTTCTCCAAACTCTGCATCCCAGCATCCTCACATTCCACATCCCGGCATCCCTCAACCCCTACATCCCCCAATGCCTGCATCCCAGCATCCTCACACTCCACATCCTCTCATCCCTCAATCCCTTCGTTCTCTAAACTCTACATCCCAGCATCCTCACATTCCACATCTCAGCATCCCCCAGTCCCTGCATCCCGGCATCCTCGCATTCCCCATCCTGGAACCTGCACTTCCCAGCATCCCGCACCCCAGATCTCACATTCCACCCCCCTGTCTCACATCCCAAATCCCACATCCCGGCTCCATGGGGCTGGGCTCCCTCTCCCAGTGGCGTTGCCCAGCAGGGTTGCTGAGAGGAATCACCCTGTAGGATTATTAATTATTAATAGATGAGGAGCAGTTATCAATCAGACCATGCGCTGGGGAGGAGTGGGGCAGCAGCAGAGGTGTGTCTCCCCACGAGCCGCTCCCAGGGCAGAAGGGGCATGTGAGCCCCCCTGGATGGGCAAAACCAAGGTCAGGCATCGCTTCCAGAAGGCAGCTGAGCACCCAGCCCCCTGCCAACCCCTCGCAGTGGTTTTCCCAGCGGTGTTCAGACGGTAGCCAAGGTCAGCCAAGGTCAGCCAAGGTCAGCGGGGTCTGCCCTGGCCTGGCAGAGGAGATTTTCACCCTGCGGTTCCCTCTCTGTTGACTACAGCTGCTCCACACGTGACTCTTGGCTTTGCCCGGTGTCAGCCCCAGCCAGGGCTGCGGAAGCCACTTGAGAAACCTGAGCCATGCTGTCATCTGCTGAAATAGCCCCCGGGGAGGCCACGGTGTTGAGAGCAGGCACCAGCCTGGGATCCCACCGGGTGCCCCAGCGGTGGCCCGGCTGTGCAGAGATGAAGGTCCCACTGCTGGCAGCGGGTGAGGCCAGTGCAGGGAAGATGAGCAGAGGTGGAGGTGCAGACTGGGGCGCGATGGCTGCGGCTTCTATCCAGGCTCGGCAGAGATCTGCTGCTGCTCAGGATAAGGGCAGGAGCCAAGCTTTCCGTCCCTCCTGCACGGAGGTGGCATCCTGATGCCAAACCTGGGCCACCCCGCAGCCACAGCTGTCCCCAGCGATAAGAGCGGAGCAGGAGCTGGGGTGGAGGCTGAATGGGGCAGATCAGGGGCTCACAGGCAGCAGCAGGCAGCTGCCCTGCCCTGCCCGGGGGCTGTGGAAAACCACAGTGGAGAGGCCACGCATGCCTGCTCCTGCAGGGAGCTGCGAGTTAGCGCCCCGAGGATTAAGGCTAATGCTCTCGCAGCCATTATCCAGTCAGCAGCAGTTCTTTCCAGAGGAAGAACCTGCAGTGCTCAGAAATGACTGCGGTCAGGCCGCACGTTCAGCCCGTCAGGGGGAGGTGGTGACAGGCGTGACGTGCTCGGGCGCATCTGCTCTGCAGAGGAGTCCTTAATCTGCCATAAACCTCATGTGCTCCGCGTGGAAACGCCGCCGGGTTTCCTCTCTGACGGTGAATCTTCGTAAAACAGCCGTTAGAGAAGAGCCTGGTGCTCCTGGCCAGCTCTGATGTGGCACCGTGAGCTACTGCGTGGGACCATCTCACAGCATCCCAGGATGACTGAGGCTGGAGGAGCCCTCTGAGCTCAGCCAGCCCAGCCCAGCACCTAACATCACCCCAGTGGCCACACCAGGGCACTCAGGGCCACAGCCATGCTGGCCTTCAGCACCTCCAGGGATGGGGACTCCACCACTGCCCTGGGCAGCCAAATCCAGGCTCTGATCACCCTTTCCATGAGGAAGGGCTTCCTGACATCCAGCCTGACCCTCCCCTGGTGCAGCTTCAGGCTCTGCCCTCCTGTCCTGGTGTTGGTTGTGTGGGAGAAGAGCCCGACCCTCACCTGACTGCAACCTCCCTTCAGGGAGCTGCAGAGAGGGAGAAGGTCCCCGCTGAGTCTCCTCTCCTCCAGGCTCAACACCCCCAGCTCCCTCAGCCTTTCCCCATCATCCTCTCCCTCCAGCCTCTTCCCCAGCCTCATTTCTCCTCTGGACCTGCTCCAGCCCCTCCATCTCTTTCCTGAGGTTAAATCATGCTGGGTACCTGCTTTTGGCCACCTCCTCAAAGTTCCCAGCCTCTGGATCTTACTTCCAACATCTGCCCAGCAGGGAAGAACAACACAGCACAGCAAAACCCATCTGTGGTGTCTGAAGGGCGAAGTCTTTCTGCTGCAGACAGCTCTCTGCTCTGCTTGGGAGAGGCAGGAGGAAGGATGGCTCTAAGGGCAACAAGACTGTTTCCCTTCAGTTAGTCATCTCCTCAGTTTGGTCCCAGCTGCCAGCAGAAGTCACAGGAACATGGAAAAGCAGAGCTTGACTCCCGGGCCATGTCCACACAAGGCAAGAAGAGCCCCGAGGGATCCCGCTCTCCTGCCAGCTGATTGCAAGTAGACGTTCTCCTGCCCCTCTACTCTGCCATGGCGAGGCCACAGCTGGAATCTTGTGCCCAGTTGTGGGCCCCTCAGTTCCAGAAGGACACAGAGCTGCTGGAGAGAGCCCAGCACAGAGCCACAGGGGTGATGGAGGGAGGGGAGCATCTCCCTGCTGAGGAGAGGCTGAGGGGGCTGGGGCTCTGGAGCTTGGAAAAAGGAGCCTGAGGGGTGACCCCATGGATGTTGATCAGGATGTGAAGGGTGGGTGTGAGGAGGATGGAGCCAGGCTCTGCTCAGGGGCACCCAGTGACAGGACAAGGGGCAGCAGGTGTGAGCTGGAGCAGAGGAGGTTCCACATGAGTGTGAGAAGGACCTTGTTCTTGGTGAGGGTGCCAGAGCCCTGGCAGGGGCTGCCCAGGGGGGTTGTGGAGTCTCCTTCTCTGGAGACATTTCAGACCCTCCTGGGCTGTTCCTGTGCGACTCGATCCATGGGATCCTGCTGTGTCGGGGGGATGGGACTGGCTGATTTTCCAAGGTCCCTTCCCACCCCAAATGCTCTGGGGTTCTGCCATTTCCAGTCCAGCAGTGGGGCTGTTTCCACCCAGAGATGATGAAACCCCTCAGGGATTCAGCAGCCAGTAAACGGCTCAGGCAGTCAGCAGGATCGGACTGGATGACCCTTCGAGGTCCCTTCCCATCCCCAATGCTCTGTGATTCTGTGTAGAAGGACGTGAAGGTTCTAACAGGCTCCTCGGGCAGCTGCCAGGGCTCTCAGGCGAAATGAGATCAGAGAGATTCCCGTAAAGTGAAATCAGCTGCCGAGGAGCTGGCAGAGTGAAGAAGAACCCCTGTCCCAGGCGGAGCTTGAGCAGCTGAGAAACCACCTCTTGTGCAAACCCTTTGTTCTTGTGCACTCAGAGGCCAAAACCAGTCAGGCAGGGACTGAGGGACAAAGTGGCAACCATGTGATGCTGTAACTTGCCCCGTGGCCATGGAGCAGCCTGTGTGTAGTCTGAGTGACAGTGAACTCCTGCTCTGCTCCGGGTTAGGGTGGTTACAGCTCTGCTCTTTCTCTCCTGGTTGAGCAAGTCCCATCTGAAGGATGCTTCTGCCTTGGTGGGACTACTGTGCCACCTCCCAGTAGCCGCTGGAGCACCTGGGAGTTGAGCAAACCTATGACTCACAGAGCACCAGAGCGAGGACGGGCGAGGGATGCAGCCGGAGCAGGGCTGTCTGACAGCACCGGCTGCCACGGAGATCGCCCCAACCCCCCCCAAGAGGCAGCAGCCTTTGCCAGAGACTCCTCGAAGCGGGTGGGCTTAGCTGGTCCCACCCCGGACCCCCCACACCGGGCTGGGAGCCTCTGGCAGAGCAAGTTCTTCTCCCGCGCCGCCCGAAGCCGCGGGATGTCCCGGGTTCCATCACTAGATGGTGCAGGAGACAACCTCTCCGGGCAACCCGGGCCACTGTCATCACTCTCCCTTCTCTCCAGTGCAGACCCCCCTCTTTCTGTTTAACCATCGCCCCATGTCCTGTCCCACAGCCCCTGCTCAACAGTGAGCCCCCCCATCTTTCTTATCGACCTCTTTAAGTCTTGAAGGCTGCACTAAGGTCTCCTGGAGCTTCTGTTCCCCAGCTGAACCCCTCAACTCGCCCAGTCTGTCCCACAGCAGAGGGCTCCCCACCTCAGAGCAGCTTCTCTGGGGTGTCCTCTGACCCTGCTCCAGCAGCTCCAGGTCTCTACTGGGCTGACGAGACCAGAGCTGGACCCAGCCCTGCAGTGGGGGGTCTCAGCAGGGTGGAGCAGATGCTTGGAGAGCTGGGACCCCCCCATGCTGAGGATGAACTAGACACCTTGCAGGGGGGATACGGGTGCCCAGTGCTGCCTGGGGACAGGGGCAGGGCCTGGGTGGCCTCTTGGAGTCCCCTCCAGCTGGCTCAGTGTCCCCAGCCCTGCCACCCACCAGCTCAGGGAGGACAGACCCTCGCCACTGGCCTCCTGGGCACCCCTCAGCCTGGAAGTGACGTTAAAACACCAGGGTTTTCTCACAGAGCAGCTAAATTCCCAGCCCAGGCTCAAGCAGCAGCTTTTCCTGGCAAGAGCCCAACCCCGAGCACCTCGACCAGCTGCAGCCCAGCTCTGCCCCCACCAGCTCTCCCTGTGCAAGGAAACTGCTTCAGGATCGCGTGAAGATTCACAACACTCCAGCACCTCGCTGCAAGAGGCTGCTCAGATGGGTTGGGTTGAAGGGACCTTCACAGCTCCTCCAGCCCCACTCTCTGCCCTGAGCAGGGACATCCCCACCCAGAGCACGTTGCTCAGAGATCCAAGGTCCAATCTCCTCTGGGATGGGGCTTCTCCCACCTCTCAGGGCAACCTGGGCCAGGGTCTCACCACCCTCAGCATCAACAATTTCCTTTTATCTCATCTGAATCTCCCTCTTGTCCTGTTCCAACAGTCCCTGCTAGAAGGTCTGTCCCGATCCTTCTCACAGCTCCAATTCAAGACTGGATCTAGGGGATCCTGCTGTGGCAGGGGGATTGGACTGGATGATCTTTCGAGGTCCCTTCCAATCCCTAATGTCCTGTGCTTCTGTAAGTCCAGCTCTGGACCTGCTCAGGCTGAGCCAGTTCACACCAGTGAAGAGGAACTGGGCACCCACCAGTGTGCACAAAACAGGCAGCGACCCCACAGCCCTCCCCACAGCTGAACCCAGTGGGATGCAGGGTCCCAGGAGATCAAACCCTGGCAGAGCAGGGGCCAAGCCTCAAGCACAGCCCCCAGGGGCACCAGGAGCGCAGCTCTCCATCTCCAAGACACTTCACACCCAGCACCAGGTAGGGAGGGACCCCCCTCTGCCACAGACAGAGCCCACCGGGGAGCCCCGCCGGGGTCCCAGGAGGCGGACCCCAAGCTCAACGCCGTGAGACACCGACCCAGCCAGACGATTTTATTCTGTGCTTCACACAGCCAGGGCCTCCCGGCGCCGTACAGAGCCAAACCGCGATGCCCAGCGCTGCCGGTCGCCGGCTGCTGGCAGCCCCTGCAAACCAGCGGTGGGAATGGGGCGGCCCAGCAGCGCTGAGGTGGGAGGAGGAACTGGGGACAAGCATCTCCCACAAGGGGAAACCCGGGAGCAACAAGCAGAGCAGACAAGGGCAGCAACACTTCTCCCCCTCCATTACCATCACCTTCCTCAGCATCTGCCATTATCCCAAGCGACTCCCTCCGGGTGGTCCCACGAGCTGTGGAAACCCAGGAAAACCGAGGCTCAGAGCCTCCTTGTTTCCCGGGTGATTCAAAGTGCTGGTGGCAGAAGGGAGGGGGGTGGCGGTGTTTGACCTCCCATCACCACCAGCATCCCTGCGGGTGTGTGGTGGGACATACTGGGGCAGCCTAGCCCTGCTCTGCACTTCCCAGAGCTGCTCCAGTCCCACAGGATGCCCCTGGAACAGGTCTGATGCAGCCCAGTAACACCACACACTCCCTTCTGGGGTGCAGCACCCCAACTGGGATGATGCTCCTGACCACCCTCCCGTCCTAGATCCCTGTGGCAGAGAGATGTAAAGGGCAGGTCTGCTGCAGCCAGACCCCATCCCCTCTTTCCCTTCTCCCCACAAAGGAAGGGAGCACAGCCCTATTTCTCCTCCCTCTCTCCAGCCAGGAGGAGGAAGGAGGCTGTTGCAAAGCAGAAGGAACCTCGAGGTGCCCAACACACAGCTCCAACCAGCACCGGCTCCCTAAACTCTCTCTTCTCCAACCCCCAACACGAAACCCCCTCCTCTCCAACAAAGCAACGTCCCAAGATCCTAAAATCCCTCTCCCTGTCCAGGAAATGGACCTGGCCTCCGGATTCAGGCACAAGCCCAAACCCGCTGTCCTGGGCTCCCACTCCAGCTCCTCCCTCAGTGCCTGGCGGGACTTCGCCGCCACCTCCCTGCTGGGGGATGGACCCGCAGGGCGTCCAGGGAGAAAGGACCCTAACACACAGCAGAGCAGCCCGAGCAGGGGCAGCCGTGGGGCAGGAGGAGGGAAGAGCGGAGGTGGGTTCCACCCCGTTTCCGTGGCCCCTGAGGTTGTGCTGGGGAGAGCAGCCGCGTCGGGAGGGGAAGGAGGAAGAGCGAAGCCCCGTCGGGGGACTCGGATCCGTCCGTGCCAGCCCCACACCTCCTGGTGAGGAAACGCTGCTGGAGGAGACCACCCTTCCTTGGCACCACCGTCGGGACGGGGCTGAGTCGGGGACCCCAGCCGCATCCCCGGGCTCCTCAGGGGGTCGGCTCCAGTGGCTGGAAGGAGGAGATTTAAGGTCAGGATTTAGGATTCAGTTTGTGTTGTCAGAGTGCCTCGTTTCCCTTGAGCTTCACACTTGGTTTTTCAGGAGCAGTGGGGGGAGGAAAAAGGAAACCAGCCCCCAAAATGAACCAGCAGTGTGGGTTTTATGTGGAACAGGGCAGAGAATTAATCACTATTTACACCGGTCTCAGAGAAGGTTCCCCCCCGGACGAGCAGCCCCAGGGCAGCAGCAGCCCTAAAAGCAGAGAGAAGGGAAAACCCTGTTGCTTTGCTGTCAGCACCAGTCCCCGGAGACCCCGAGTGTCAGCGGGTTTTATCTAGGAGAAGGCACTTTGGTGACAGGGAGGGGGTGACGTGCAGCCGGCGGGGAGGCGGCGGGTGGGCTGCTGCCCGAGCCCAGCGCAGAGCTCAGCCTGGGCTCACACCAGTTCCACCTTGGCGTTGGGGTAGACGGCCACCACGTCGTAGCCCTCGGGGGGCTTGACCCTCTCCTTGGCGTGCGTCTCGCAGTACAGCTGCTCCTCGATGAAGAAGTAGCCCCTCTGCTTCAGGTTGAGGCCGCAGTCGTCGCACATGAAGCACTCGGGGTGGTAGAGCTTGTCCCGGGCTTTGACGATGGTGCCCCTGGGGGGAGACGGGGAGAGCTGGGGTGAACTGGGGAAGTGATGCGCAGCAATGGCTCCCCCTGCACCCACAGCTCCCCCTGCACCCACAGCT